>JAVJGJ010000014.1:59053270-59073913 GCA_035590215.1 Microhierax caerulescens
CCCCCCCCGTGTGTCGTCTCCCCCCTTATAAGTTCATATGTTATGAATGTTGATTTGGTCAAATATTTCCCATTGTTAGACACTTGTGCATTTTGGAAAATCAGTGGAAGTCATTTGGGTTAAGTAAACCACAGCCTTTTTTCCTGTTGTTTCTGTTCTCAGCCAAGGAGCAGTAGTGCACATGTCATAATGGAGTGGGGAGACCTTGAAGAGCTGTGCCATTAAACAGTGCATTAAGCAAAGCCTCTTCAAACAGTCCATTCTGAGGAGAGGTTTGTTCCATACAAACAAAGCTCTTGAGATGCACTTTGTTGTGTTCTTACCGTTCAGAAAAGCACTATTATCCTGTGTCTGTGACTCTGTACACAATATTTCAATTGGTTCCATTTCATTGGTTTTACAGGGAACTATAAAAGAGATCTCTTGTTCCTGGCCATCCAGCATGAGAAGAGACCATGCTGAATCTCTATCATCAAGCGTTTAAAAGCCTTGTAAAATATTTTATGTATTCATACTTTTTAGAAGCCATAGACAAACTATCTTGTTCCATGAGATCAAAATTATTTTTTTTAATTACAATAGTGCTGGTCATCTATTACAAACCTAAACACAAGGTTTTAGGAATTAGTTCAGTTAAACTTACATACAGCATAGCAGAAGAAAATCCCTGTGATATTTTCTCAAAGTTTGTGTTGAAAGCATGAGCAGCTGCTTTCTGACTAGCATAAGAAATCAGAAAACAAGTCCCTTAATCTCTTTTCAAGGAAAGCTGTCTTAATAATACTGGAAAAGCTCTGTGCTATGGAGTTAGCACTCTCGCTACTTCCAACTGTAATCGGAAAAGCAAATTATTTTCACGAATGTACTGTAAAATCATACAAGAGAGGACTTTATTATCTAATTCCAGTGCTTTTCAGATTTCCTTATGATCATCAGGCTGACAATCACCAGATATGCAGCATCCAGTCTGGAGAGAGATGTCAAAGGAAAGCTCAGTTGGTGAGGTCTGGGTTTGGTACTCAAAATGTCCTCAGTGCGGTGTAGCGTGGGACTGGATAAGCATGCATTTGCAGCCTAGGGCGATGGGGCAACACTGACTTCTGCACCACTGGGTGATGCTTCCTCCCACAGCTGGAGGCTGAGATTTTTCAGCAGCCTTCCTGCTGGATGCATGGTGCAATCCCAGAGTAGGGAGACACTGGGACTGCGTAAGAGCCACATGGTGCTCAAAAGACACTTGCCGACCATCTTGCTTCCGTACTAATCTATACTAGCTTCAGCTGTGGAACATCCAGTCAGGAGGAAGGCTCTCTGCCTTGTTTTTGTTTTATAGACTTTTCTGCTTTTTAATGAGTAAAGGAAGTATATTTTTAAGAGCAAGTACTGTCTTAAAAAAAAAAAAAAAAAAGAAGAAGATGGCAGGAAAACAACATGTGTTTTGCCTTCTTCTTTCTTACCCCAGTATTCTCTCTTTAAACTGCTACATGTTAGAACAGATTTCCATGGTTGTGCAGGTTTATTCTATTCAGTTATTAGTAGTATTTTCAGTGTTTTTAAATTATGGTACATAAATATAAAATATATTCTCTAGTTTCATGTAATTACATGGTAACTATTATACTGTTACAGAACACATAATTATTTTTTACTTTCAACAAAAGTGCAGGCTGGGCTGTTTTCACTGAGGTCTGCTAAATGCAGCAGATAAGTTAACTGCCTTAACTTGTAATTATTGATTTTAAAAAATTTTTTATTTTTTTTTTTTTTTTTTTTTTGTAAACCTATGTGGTTATTAACAATAAGAAAATCTCAGCCTTTTAGAAGTTTGGTCTGAATACAGATTCAAAATACCTATAGTAATTCTGAGCTTATTTTGTTGAGATATTTTTTTTTAATTCACCTGAGATCTTGAGCTGCTCTGTAAAAATCCCATTCAGTAAACTAACATCAAGTTTATCTCTAACAAGTCCAGTCACATCGAGACTGTTCATATGCCCTGAGTTCTTGTCAAGCGTCCAGTGACAGGGCTCAGCAAGGTATGAAATACTGGGAAGTATATTGTTTGAGGAGCAGGATTGTGTTCTGGCCTTAATTTTGCTCTGTCATAGCCTTCTTATGAGAGTGCAAAGTGTTTAACCTGTTATTTTCCTTAACTTCAATTAGCCCCAACAGGGTGTGACTCCTTATATGTCTGGCAAAGGACTGTATTTCTGTTAATTATTACTAGCAGCTGAACAGGCTGGGTTAGAAATATATATATATAAGATGCTTATGGTATACGTGTACCTCTTGAAATGGCACCCTTCAGGCTGGGAGGTATGAGCACAGACCTTACGCAATGAGTGCTATTCTGGACCAGACTTCTGTAGGACCAAGTGCAGCAGCCCCCTGGCCCCTCCTGTCCATAAATGGGTTACAGTCTGTTATAAGCTCATGTTTATCTGTAGATTGTGCTTTCAGAGGCACAGGACTGTTGTTTGTCCATTTCTCACATAACTTTTCTTAGCAGGCAGAACCAGAGAACCTTAAGAATAAAGCAACCTGCTTAAGCTTATCAGTGGATAAAGACTATCTGGATTTAGATGCCTATACCCAGATCAGATCTCCTCCATTCTCTTTATAGTCCAGAGAGACGAAGAAAAAAAAATCAAGTGTTTAATTTTTCTTAAAAATAGTTCAGATGAATTATCCTCTAAACATTTCCATTTGATTTGGCTGTAGAGGAAGCTGTGGGTGACTGGCTCAGGTGTAGGCATTTTCACTGTGATTTGGAAGGACCAAACTTCCATTGGTGGAATCATAAAATCATAGAATAATTTGAGTTGGAAGAGACCTTAAACCATCTTACTCCTACTCCCCTGCCATGGACAGGGACACATGCCACTAGACCAAGTTGCTCTAAGTCCCAATAGATGTATATTCTCTTCCCATGCAGCAGCATCGTTACTGATCTGAACTCTGGAAACACAAAGACACTGTATACATGAGAAATACTGTTGACAGCAACACTCTTACCCAAAGATCTTATGGAACTGAGCTAAAATCCTGACTCCTCCTTTTATGGTGATTTATTTCAGTCTGTTGGCTAGACATCCCCCCATCTCAATTCCCCTTCTCCCCCTCCCCCCCCCCAAAAAAAAAAATCTCAACAACATATAAAAGCTCCCCATACAAAAAGAAAGTAACTCAGTGAATGTTGTGAAATCTTACAATGTTGACACACTAAAGTATTTTTTTTTAAAATATATATATTAAAAAACCCTTTTATTTCCTCATGGAATGATTGTACCATAAGGCGTCTCCATTTTCAGCCATTATGATGTAGGAACAAACTGACCCAGCCTAAGCTTTCAAGGGAATAAGTGATCTGTAAATGGCTTTTTGTTAAACTGGAAGGATTGATCCTGAAGAGAGCCAGAACTTGAAAATAGGTCCTCAAAAAAACATAGGATTTATTTTTATTTGAAAAGTAATGTGTTTCACAGTTTTCTATGTATGTCTACTTCTATCCGTGTGCATAATTTTGCTGATTCTGTGTCTCTGATTTAGGTATGCTTTTAAAGCCATAGTGCCACTGCTTTTATATCACCAGTTAACTTTAATCTTTACATGACAAAGGCATGTGATGCCCCTAAACAAGACCATTATCCCCGTCTTCAGTATAGGGAGTATATTGCATAATGCTCAATCCATAACAAACAAAGGCCATCTTGTAACTTTATTATGCTAAACACAGTGGTTGCCCAGACACTCATAGCTACTGCAAGAATAGATATTTCCTCTTTAGAAGTAATTATCCACCCCTTAAAAACTTAGAACATCTCTTTTGACATTGTAAAGATAGAAATAGTTAAAGGTTTTCTTCCATTTTCTTTAATTTAATTAGTTCTGCAGTATTAAGTACATGTAAAAAAAAAAGTAATCATAAACATATATTATCTGTTTTCACTAAAAATAATTTTATCTATATGGCTACAGTAGTTATGACTGGAATATTTCATGGGTATGTTTAATAGGCAAGAATAAGACTCAGCATGCTGAAATTTCTGTAAGATCGTTTTGTTTTGGGAAAAAAGAAAAAAACAGGTAAAGAACTACAATAAGCACTAACTTTTACTTTGCCTTGCTCCACTAAAGGAACTTTTAAATAATTCTGAGAAAAAAAGAATGGTCAAACTTTTATACTGAGCCGTTTGACTTATATAACATGTAAACCATTTGCTCTTCTTAGAGAGGGTAGCATGGCTAACTCTGTTTGGAGATACACAAAGACAGTCTCTTCTTCCTGACAGACCAGAAGTGCTCTCAAGCAGGACTTGAGGTACAGCTGGAAGTAATCAAAGTAGATTGGCAGTTTTTTAATCATTCTGTGACTGCCTGAAACAGGTCACCTTCCTTTCCTGAGCTCTGAAGTGCTTAAAGCAAGCTGATACTTCTGGGTATGAGTGCATGGCAACATAGATGAAAACCTGAGTACTCAGATTAAACTTACTCAAAGAAAGCTATCATCTTTAACAGATTAAAAAAAATAAAACTAAGATGTAAAGTGATCCAAAGAGCAGAAGAACAGTTGTGGCTGTAAAAGAAAACACAGTATTTCTCATGGAAGGAAGTAGAGCGTGCTGTAATTTAGTCAAGGTCTAATTAAAACCTCTGGAAGGCAAGGACTTAGCATGGGCAATGAGAAATCACGATGTCTCTGTAACGTGCTGTACATACAGTATATAAATCCTTGAGAAATACTTGAGGAATGCCTGGTCTAAAGGCTTTGAACTATCTGGCCCCTTAACAAAAGCTAGCCAGTCAGCTTGGTCTGTCTGTCCTGTTCTCCTTATGTTGTCTGGTCTGTAAACTAAATTTCCAAAGCCCTGAGCAGTGATGTATAAAGATATACAACTAATCTAAGGGATATCAGGTACCGACCAGATTCACCAAGGATGGTCTTGCTGTTTTGAGTCGTGCTGGCAGCAGAAAGCAGCTGCAAAGCCAACCAATGCAGGGAACTTTGCGGTGCCAGAGACACCAAGCAGCTACAGCTGGCTGATGAATCCATTGTATAATATCCAAATACAATTTGCTATCATAAATATAATGAGTTAAGTTACTATTTGGAATAATTCCCTGGACTCAAGAGAAAAAAAAATAAATTAAGAAATAAGACTGTTGTTTCTGTTATGACGATTTATACTCAGAAATTCTGTGGAGAATGTCAAATAATAAAAATGCTATATAGCATAGTCATTCTCCTAGTCATTTTAGGGCTGCACTGAGATTTACAGATGAAATGAGAATAAGAATAATTTTAATTTAAATCAAGTTTTATGGAGACCTCTTCTGATAGAATAAAGTTACAACGGGAAAGGGATGGGGGAAAATGGTAATTCTATTATTCTAGCAAATACAAACATTTCACATTTTGAAAAGCATTACTTTGGAATTACACTTTTATCTTATAAGTAGCGTCAGAACCAAACCAAACCAAACCATGACTTACATAGAAAAAACATACGGGAAATATTTTGAAAGCTCATGAAATGGCATTTCTACTCTGCTATAGTCTGTCTTGTCTATCATAGATCCGCACAAACGTTCTCTTCCTCTCTACAATTTAAGTAATAATTTAGATTAACAGTTTGGAAACACAAATTTTCTGGTCTTTCTTTTCTGGTACTTCTTATGAGTAAACTTTCTCATAAATTTGTGCCCTTATAGAAAGTGGTACCTCAGGACTATGTTCAGATTTTAGAGTTTTGTGTGACATCAAAAAAATTATTAATTCAGAAGGTCTTTGCTCAGAGTTAGTATTGTTTTTCATATCTTATTTCTCATTAAGCACTGAAAACATTTTAGTACTTATACCTAATTATTTTTGTTCATAAGTCTGTGATGATAACTTAGTTAACAGAGTTTCCATTAGAAATTAGGAAAGTTTAGAGAACCTTTTAGAGACAGAAAAATTAGCTATGTGTCTTTAGGGTATGAACTTGTGTTCAAGAGTATGCACTACACCATTCCAGTCCTCATTTGTGCTAACTCTTCTCAACCAAAGACTGTAAACTGTTATGCCAGAAATGTGATTCCAGTGAAAAAGATTTACTGATCAGAGTTTCAATCTCAGTGCAGCAATGCATCTGATATAGATACTATTTACCCACAAAAAACCCAAATCCACAACTTTAAAAAGAGTTCAGACTTGTTCTTCTCATCTCATTCTATTCATTTCTTTAATTTGTAAGAATTCAGTAGATGTGGTACTGTTCAGCCATAGGTGCAATAACACATTTAAGAGAATCACAAATTTTAGCATTGTCTTAAAAGAAGAAAACTGTTGTTTTCTTGACTGGATTGTCAAAACAACCACACTTCAACAGGGCTTGGACACAGACACAGATGTGTGGAGCAGTTCCAGGAGAGAGTACAGGAGTGTGTTTCTCTAAGAAAGCTGATCTTAGATAGCCTTCAAAGCTACATCTCTCAGCTCAGCTTGCTGTGCCTGGTCAGCCTGAACAAAGAGGTTAATAAAGAGGATTAATTCTCTTCATTAAGAGAATTAAGGTACATCTGGAACTTCCAGCTCTTACTCCTTCCTGTAGGACATTCACACTACTTGCTGCAACCCTTCAGCGTGGAACTGCTGTCTCTTTCACTATCCTTTATGCTTCTATTGCCCGTACTAAAAACTGCACCACAAAGAGAAACGAGGCAGATTATTCGAAATATTCTGGTGGAGGACCCAGAAGTGCAGAAGTTGCATTGCCCATGGTGGGTTCCCAGGTGGGTCAGAGCAACCCAAGCTGAGTTGTGGAGAGGTGTCCAGTCACCTGGGAAGCCACTTGAATGCTTAATTTCTTTGCAGCCTATGAAGCCAGGCTAATTAATAGTGGAAACTATTGGGTGGTCCCAAGCCTCATCCCAGCATGGCATCAGGATGGGAATATGACATGCCTGTGGATCCAAATGACAGAAAGTGTTTCCAGATCCCACTATATGGACTAGGAAATGGTCCTCACATTGACAAATACACACCAGCTTCAAGCCTGAAGGTCAAGCCTAAATAGTGATGCAGAGATATCTCCGCAGACTTTCAGATATTTTTTTAGCTCAGTATACTTCACTTCCCAAGGGGATTCAGACAGCAGAGAATTATTTAAATTTAAATTGCTTTGTACACTACAGCCTTTGGTCAGTGATGGACCAGGGCCTGGCCCAGGCATATCTACAACAGATGAAAATAAACAAATGTTGCAGTTCTTCTCCTCACCTTCCTTGTGTGCTCCAGAAAAGAAGTTTGGCTCTGCTCAGTTGGATTTGCCTCTACAAATAAAACAGAGAGTAACTTCAACAGTTCATTTGACTTTTACTCTGATTTTGGTCTTCTTGACTTTTACAGTAAAGGATTATTTTTCTTATCCATATTCTTGATTTTACATAGGTTTATAATCTGCTGGTCAGTTGGAAGCCATACAATAATGTTTGGTGGCAACCTGGCAGCTGAAACAACAGAGTTCTTCCACACACACCACCCCCCCCACCCCCCCCTCAGTAACATGGCAGTTATCTCTAACATTTCTTGACAAAAAGGTGTTCCAGTTGATATAATACTGGATTACAGTCAATGTCATAATCTGCTAGCAGAAAAATATAATTACTCTTGCTATCTTATGAACCTTTTCAGGAAAAGAACAAGGAGAAAAAAAAATATCATGGAAGCTGAAGGACCTTAACAAGGCAGGAAAGTTATATTTTAAAACTCAAACATGAAGGGATACAGCATTTTCCAGAGCAGCTGGGTAAGTTCATGGACATCTGACCTGCAATGAAGTCTGTGCTTCAGTTGCTGTATAGAAAATGCCTGATCTAGCTACACTGAAGTGGCTATAGTCCCTCACCCAGTGTGAGAAGGATTTAGTTTAGTGAGAATGATACTTTCAAAAAATCATATAAGATACATGGGGAACTAAATCCTACTTCTCCAGAGTAAGCACTGTGATGATGAAAGCAATGTGCCTTATAATGACTTTTAACTCCAGTTTCCCTAGCTAAGCACATAAAGATTTGAAGGATCAAATCTGTAAGATTTGCCTCCAGGATATGAAAAAGTTCAATGTAAAATATTACACACCTTTACAAATGGATAAACATATATAAATTAATTGTTTATGTACACCTGCTATATACATTGAAAATGGTTAGCTTGATCAAAGATTTTGCATGTTCATTGCCATACTTATGCTGGAGCTTCCTTAAGAATATCATAATACTAGTGGTTAGGCAACAGTAAAAAAAATAAGTAATAAAAAAGACAACCATTTTGTAGAGATGTTCAAAATGTGAACACAGTTGTAGCTTAATTTGTTGAAATACAGTTGGGCAATATAAAAATAATCCACATTAGCATCCAGCTGTCAGTGATAAAAAAGCCTGGTAATCATTCCCTGGGCTCAGTTTCATAATGTTAAAATAATTAATATAAAAGAACTTCAAAACAAATGCAACTTGCTACTTTTATTAGCAGGAGGCCATTGCATGTATTCTCAGGAGTTGTATTTGAATAGCATTAGTGTATCTATATCCGTGACGGCTCTCATTGAGATAAAAACCATCTCTCTTTCCTTGTAAGAACTTACAAAGAAAAGACTCAGATGCTTTTTTTAAATGTGTTTTAAGCTAAAGTTAAGATCGCAGGTAATTAAGATCCACTCAAATGACAGTCCAACTAGTGCTCTGTCTACAGAAGTTCACAATGTATCATTAGGATTTCTTCATTTTTATATTTCTGTCTTTATGTGGTTGCGTATTTTACTATATTCCTGACAAGTTTTAGGAAATATTCTCCCTAATATTTTCACAGGGGAAATGTGGATGATGGACTTTTGGAACAATTTAGATAACTATTTAATACAAGCTTGAATGTTCCTTGTACTTCCAGACAGTACCATGATTAAGGCTTGGAGATGGACAAGATGACAACAACAAATGTTAAACAACAAATGTTAAACTACATTAAAAAGTAATATTATGTAATAGAATTACTGAAGAAGATATGTCCTAAAGTAAGTATTGGTGGTAATGAAAGCCAACTTTTGTATGAATAGATCTGGCATCACTATATGGTTGACAAACATCACTAAACCGATACGTTGTGTTATATGTGCTAATCTGTTCTGAGACTCATGTGGGTTTAAATTCATCGTAACAGTAAACATTTTGAAATTTTGAAAAACAAGATGTTCACTGTTCTTAATCAAGTGGCCCAACAGCTTTCAGTTCAGATGAGTTTTATTATGAAGGGCTAAACAGGAGTAAGCTATTATTAATGTAAGTGGAAATGACCTTAGAATTTCTAGGAACTGAATTTGTTCAGTTACATTGTGGGTGTCAGATGGTTATGTACCCCATTAAAGCTGTTACAGATCTAGTGTGACCTTCTTCCTGCATCCAGTGTGATTTCTCATTTTTCAGCCATAACATTAAGAGAGAGCTTTTCCTTCCTTTAGTGTAACAATACTACCTTACCAGTGACAAGGAGTGTGTAAAATTTGATTGTCAGTGACATACTGCATATGGCCTGAGGCTAAAACATTAAAGTACTGCAGAAACAAGTCAGTCTGAGAGAAGAATCTTGAAACAACAATGCAGATATTTGCTTATATTCATTAGATCACTGTGAATAAATAGTAATAGTGAATTACAGAGCCCACACAGTTCCACAATAATAGAATACTGAGTTCAGAAAGCTTTTTTCTTTTTTTTTTTTTGTCCTCATGTTTCTTGTAATGAATGGAAGAACACTCATAAGTTGCAATTGCAGAAGCAGAGCTAATGTAACTGCCTGCATTTTTTTTTTTTTTGATTCAAGGGACACCCTCATGGTTAGTAATATGAAATGCAGATAACTCTTACCCATGTTTTCAAAATTCATGCAGTGACCGATACAACAGAACCGTTAGGAAGAGGATATCTAGGGCACTGGAGTTGTTACAGTGTGATGAGTTGCATGAGTGTGGTTTTTATAATAGCCTTCAATGGAGTTGTAGAGTGGAACATAATAGCTTTGTGCTAGAAGGAGGCATAAAATAGAACTGTTCTCTGAAATAGTATTGTACTTGCCATGTCAGCTAATTTGTCACCATTAGCTCCCTTTATTGATAGTGAGGATAGATTTTTTTCCCTTGTGGCTTAAGTGTTTGAAAAAACAAGATTGCCAGGTAATCCACCAGGTCAGAAAGGAACAAAAGACGTATGCTATTGCTACTGTCCTTTTAATCTCAAACTGCTAAACTCAGATTTAATCTCTTTTATTCTATTATTCAAGGCAGATAATTTTTAAAGAAAAATGCACCCAATTACCAAGGTAGGTAGGCAGGTGGGATCACAGACACAAAATCCCTCTGAAGCTGGTAGCTCTAAATGGAGGTACAGGAACACGATGCGGTCTTGTTTCCAGTTAACCACTGTACATAAAACGTGAGACTAGCAGTCAGGCTCTCAGCTCAGGACTTTCAAGCCTGTAGTTTTGTCCTAATGGAAAGTTAGTTTGTTATCTTCTTCTCTTCAATAGCTTTCTGTATCTTTGTAACTGGAAGTTCATTCTTCGTACAATTCACCATGGATATCTGCCTGAATAGTAACACCATTTCCATTTCTTCTTCCTGTGACAGCCTGTAATGCTTCAGATGGGATGTAGCAGCTGGACTGAGGGGTTGAGACCCTTGCCTAGGGAAAAGCAGCCCTTTCAATGTGAACTGATGCTCTTGCATTTGCAGCAGTCGCCAGCTATCTGCACAAGCAGCAGCATATCCCCCTTTCCCAGGAAAGCCCCATCTTTCATGGGAGCAGCTATATTTTTCCAACCACCCTGCAGATTGCCTACCTCTTTCTGGTTTTCCCTCAGCAGCACTCCTGCAGTGCCTGGCAGGTCGATGAGTAGGAAGGTGAGGTAGCAAACCAGAGTGGGCCAAGGCATGGCTGTTGTGGCTGCCCATGCCGGATTGCCGGTGGGTGCTGTGGGTGACAAATGAAGCAGTGGCAACTGCAGCTGTCCCCTTCCCTTCTCACTCTTCTGCCTCTTAAATAGATACATTCCAACCTTGCTTTTTTTTTTCTCTCTTTCTTCAAAACTGATCCCATGAGTAAAGTTCAGCATGTACTTTCAGGTAAAACATTTCATGTGACAATAGCTAATTCTATGTACAGGGTCCAGAAGAAGCTGTTATTGCTCATTTCATAGACAGACTAAAATTGAAAGCTGTTTAGTAAGCAGATCCTCAAAGGTATGTAAATACCTAATGCCTGTGTAATCTGCTTGAAGTTAGGTACTTAAGTGCCTTTTGGGGTTGGGATCTTAGTATTTGCTTTCTTCTGGGTATGTGTGATTTTCTATAATTGCATTACAGGGAAAACAAAGTTTCAAGATCTTCAGACATCAGAAAGAGACATTTTGTGGTTGGTTTTGAATGTTGATATGCTATACTAGTGCATGGACTCTTATTCATATGATTAGGAATTCTGAGGTTTATTTGATATCTCTATAGTCTAAATATACACAATGTAATCACAGACATAATAAACTAAATAAAATCCTTAACTACCAATTTACTGGTAAGACTTTATTACCATAAAATTGATTAATGTTTACATTTGATGTGAAGTTTTGGTTCTTACTATTAAATTGGCTGTGGATGGTTTAAAGTTCTGATTAGCTCAACGAAAAACTGTATTACCATAGAAATGTTAGTCTTTCCTTTGAAATCTGAGAAGCCAAACATTTATATGATGTGATATGTGAGTCTAATAACTACACAGATCACTGCTGAACTGTTTAAACAGGATCAAATACATGTTGTCAGAATAGCATCTTTTTATTCATTCCGGTCTTCATATTTTGGAGACAGTGAGTTACTCAGTTTTAGACTGTTTAGCTATTTCACAAGAGACACTGATTCTTACTGTTAAATAACTACAGTTTAAGTTTTAGACTGAGTTCGCTGAATTACGTGGCTGCAGAGGAGTCTCCTGTTTTGAACATCAAGGACAATATGTTAATTAAATTGATAATATGAGATACACTTTAGGACAGGTTCTATGCAACACCAGTTTTAAGAAACTAATCCTCCTCCAGTTTCTTTGTAGAAGATTTTACATAAATCTCAAAAAAACAGTGGAAGATAAACCACATGGACCCAGTCTTCAGACCATCTTCCTCTCACTCTCATGCCTCCTATCTGCACCCTGGTCAGAATGAGAGATGGATTGACTGATCCTGATATGATTTTCTTTGTTCACTCTTTCCCCAATTTTAGAGACTCCTAAGAGTCAACATAACCTGGGGCATAGCATCATTTTTAGGGATATCAATCATAGGTTTGAGACATTTCTGTTTAAATCTGAACTTGTGACTCCTGTTTAGTGTTAGTCCAGGATACTGACATGTCAGTCAAAACTGGATAAGGACTTTCAGCAGCATGAAACTTTCAGTTGCAGGTGATCTGGGCAGTGAGGGACTGGAAATAACATTTTCCTTTTAGATGGGTGATAAATAAGCTTGTAATTAACTCTATTCAAGTTTAATTTCAGGTGACTGTGGGAAAAAGGCCAATAATTGGATTTTCATGCATTCCAGTCTGCATTTGGCCCCAAAATAGGCATCTGAATTAGTTAGGACACAGACAGCAGCTGTGCATCACAACAGAGACTTTTCTGCTTTTAGCAGTTGAAAAAATATTGAAAAGATGAGACCCTTTCTCTTTCAAATACATTGATTGGGCTACTTTAAATTCTTCATGTCCTAATTATTTAATTTGATATATTAGGTGAATGGATGAATGGGGTGATCTTCATGAAGTCAATTTGGAAAAATAGTTAAGTATGATATTTAATAAGCAGTCATGGTTTAATTTGCTCATTTATGTGACAAGACGGGTATGATGGGAAGTCAAAAATGAATTAACACGACCTATATGAATGTGATTATGAGATTCCCAGGCCTTTTCTGGGAAAAACTGCTGTCATATACATAAATATCAAGCAGTATCAAATAGCTGGAATAGCGCTGGGATGCCCTAGTGAGATACAGAAGCCAAGCCATAGGTTTGAGATGGCTGAGCAGGGTTTGGAGCAGACAAGTAACTAGTTCAAGCAGTGTTGTTATAGGAAAGGGGAACACTTG
This sequence comes from Microhierax caerulescens, assembly GCA_035590215.1. Lineage (NCBI taxonomy): Eukaryota > Metazoa > Chordata > Aves > Falconiformes > Falconidae > Microhierax > Microhierax caerulescens. The sequence continues at coordinate 59,066,439 of JAVJGJ010000014.1, forward strand.
GACCATATATGCCAGTATGAACTGGGGGCAACGTAACATGGTGTCAAAGCAGACTGGCTCTTTGGTTCCTCAGCAAGGCTGTTCAGAGTGGCTTGGGCTGGTATTGCTCAGGAATAGTGTTCTTCGGAGTTTACCAGCTGTATCCACACAACAGAGGGGTTGGCTATTGTCTATTCTTGGACCTGGTAGTAGTCTTGTGGCATTAGGACATAGGTATTTTTTTGTTGTGAGGTTGGTCTGCTTGTTTATTTATTGAAACCTAATTCTCCCTCCTCCCTCCCCCCCTTTTTTTTTTATTTCTTTCTTTTTTTTTTTTTTTCCTCTTCAATGCTTGATGAAACTACTCTTGGGCAAAATAGCTATTTCACAAAATGAGCATGATGTTCAGGGAACGTTTTACCCGCTGTGGGTTATGATGTGATGGTGTATAAGGGTGACCAACAAGCTTATTCCGGTAGAAAACCTGATATATATTTACACTAATTTTCAAAGAACCAGATGGAGAATCACATTAGTGTCTTTGACACTATTTGTGTTTTCCTCCTCAAATAAGCACATAAAGTATACAAATGTATTTTCTGATCACATTCTACTAATACATAAAATAATGACATTTTCCTCTCTTTCAAAGGAGTAGTTATCTACAATGGTCAGTGTTTCCAGATGTGACTTCTTTAAGCATGTATAGCTACTGTTCTGTACTGGTGGAGCTCAGTGAATATTCTTTGTTTCTGTAAATGCCAAATACTGTCTTATACCAGTGTCCATACTGGAAGACAGTCTTAAGCTCAACAAAAAAATTATTCTTCATAGCATGGCTTTCAATATGTTAGACAAAAAGAAATAAGGTGAAAAGTATCCGCTTGTTCTGGGTTCAGTAGATTACGATGAAGTATAAAGCTCTATTTGATTATAACTCATGAACTAAGCTATTTGAGATGCACTGAACTAGATCAACAAATGCTAGTGGGCTTGTAACTGTGCAAAACCCTACAGACCTGTGGGCATCATAGTGGTTAAGCTGATCTTTCCTTCTGGCCAGAAAAACTCTGTAATTATGTCTGTACATTAGGGCTGGTCTTAGGGTGCTCCCATAGGACAGATCACAGTGTGCAAGCAGAGCAGTAGGTGTGCCATGAATACATTAAGTAAAGAGGTAGATGCTGTAGGTCTTTATGTGTCCTGTGGGAAAGAAAATGCAAACCATGACAAGGAAATGCCAAGGGAATGAAAGGGAGGCTGGAAATTCAGGGTTGTAAATAGAGAGGGAACATGAGCCATCTGTATTGTTTTAAAAATATTTAAAAGTTATCACTTATCAATGACCACTTTTGTTCACAAAATTATGAAAAATCATCTGCAATTTTTACTAGTATTTTTCATATTGAAGGCCTCCTAGTCTATATATTTCCTTGCTGATATAAATTGGAATTTGGAAAGTGAATCAGACATCAGTATTATTATCTAAAACTATATGTATTTTAATTTTTGTCAAAATTTCAAAGAGTTTTATATCATAGAATCATAGACCTGATTTTGCTGCTATAAGCTTGTACTCTCTTCCCTTCCTCTTTCCCTTTTCTGTGTCATCATTTCTTTAATGATCTTTTGGTAGAGTCTTCAAATTTAAATGTTGCCATATTCAAGATCTTTATACTTCCTTGATTAACAAAAATAAATTAAATTGCAACTACTAATATTTTTTTTCCCTGAAAAATCTTCCAGGAAATGTGAGTATGGTTACATAATATTCTGTGTCAACAATTTATTTCTTTTTAATGCAACTGATCGATTACTTGTCATACAATATTAAGAAGGTCACACAGCTGAGGCTAGAAAGAGAAACTGCAAATACAGCTTTGTAACAAAACACAACCAAAAAAATGGAATGGAGTAAAAACAATTCCTATATATTTCCCAAAAACCCAAAGCAGGTGTTATAGATGCAATAAAATAAAAGCTTATAAAAAATCTTAGAAGTTATTATAAAATTCAAGTAATTATCTGAATACATTTTTCGAGAAAAAAAAATCACATATTTTCCTAATTTATATAAATTTTGTATGTCTCCATGCACCTACATATGTAGGCATCTATATCTAATTAGTCCATAGAATCATAGAATGGTTTAGATTGAAGGGACCTTTAAAGGTGATCTAGTCAAACCCGCCCTGCTATAAGCAGGGACATCTTGAACTCGATCAGGTTGCTCGGAGCCCTGTTCAACCTGAATGTTTCCAGGGATGGGGAATCTACAGCCTGCTGGGCAACCTGTTCCAGTGTTTCACCACCCTCATCATAATAAATTTCTTCCTTCTATCTGGTCTAAATCTATCCTCTTTTAGTTTAACACCGTTACCCCTTGTCTCATCTCATCAGGGATCATCTTTTTCATGAGCTCCCTTTAAGTACTGAAAAGCCACAATAAGGTCTGCTTGGAGCCTTTCTTCTCCAAGCTGAACAACCCCAGCTCTCTCAACCTGTCCTCACAGGAGAGGCATCCCAGCCCTCTGATCATTTTTGTGGCATTCTCACCCCAGCAGGTCCATGTCTTTCCTGTGCTGAGGACTGCAGAGCTGGATGCAGTACTGCAGGTCAGGTCTCACCAGGATGGAGAAGAATGGCAGAATAGCCTCCCTCAGCCTGCTAGCCATGCTTTTTTTGATGCAACACAAGGTCAATTCACTTATTGATAATGCTTTCCGGAATTGTCAGACTGAATGGTGAGGTTTGAAAAATCCCACCTTAATTAATGTTAGAAGATTCTATGAAACATTCATCAAGTAGTCAGCAGAAGTAAGTATGCTGCTGTTTATGAAATCAAGACTCTTAAACCCTGATAGTTAAAAGATATAATTTATTAATTCTGTTTTGCTAAATTCCTGGAATCCAGATATCATCTGTGGAAGATCACAGGAACGTTAAAAATTAACAACTTTTTTTTTTTTAAGGGAAAAAGCCTGCAGCAGAACTGAATTTGGTCTGACTAGAAGATTTCTAGGGGTCCCCTCTAATTGCAGCTATTCTATTATTCTGATTAAAATGAATTAATTATTTTGATTAGTGGTCAGGATATTTGAAAAAAAGAAACAAAAGAAAGTAGAAGTATTTATAAGATTATTTTTTGTCCAATACAGCAAAGAATTAAAATAATGTGTTATTACAGATTTAGAAGGGAAGGAGATTTTCAAAACCTGTCCTCACTTCCAAAATGTGTCTGAGGAAACGCAGGTAACTGAACCTAAGTTTTATCTTTTCATATAGGTTTAACTTTGAATTTTCATGGAAGAATGAAAACTTAAATTATTTATTATCTTACTTATTTCTAAATAATTGTTCACCCTAGGGTTTTTCACAGCAAATATGGTGTTCTCAAGCAAAACTTGCCAGGAGAAAACATTTGCCATTTTATCAAAAATGTAATATCCAGAAACATTAATCGATATCCTCATATTATCTATTGGGGAAAGTATTTAAAGGTAAGATGGTCCTGTCTAGGCAATAAAGGGACTTGGGCATTTTTCTTTGATGATATAATTGTAGGGAGAAGGATTTTAGAATACGGTATGTAGGGAGAGTGGATTTATATTGCTGATGGAGGATGCGAAGTAGGAATATAGATAGCAGTTACAGCAGTAGGCTTGTTTAAGTCAGTTCTTTGCACATCTGTTTCTGGACTGGTAAAGATGAACTTGATTTTAAGGCTCAGTTCAAGAGCTGTACATTATCCTTTTTCTGTCAGGTTAAGACTTGCTTGATTTAAGGACAGAATGCGGAGGAATCTCTGTAGGCAGAATCTTGGCAAGGGTCTCAGACAGACACTGTACAGGAAGGAAATAAGGGTCTGTATAAATACAGCCTGGTGGTATAGGACTAAGTGTAGACTCATTAAAAAAATAATAATAGTTGATACTTTTATTTTGTTAATTTAATAGCAGGAAAAAGGGGAAGAAATATTTTGGGTTTTTTTTTTTTTTCATATCAGGGATAAAGCCTGTAAAATTTGATTCAAAATTTGAGATATTACAACCTGGGATCTTTACTTCAGTGCTTCATGATGGCAGAAGTGCTCTTACTTCATGCTTTTATTCTTTCATGGTGCAGTACCTTACCTGTTCAGAGGAGGATTGATTCAGATAGGTGTGGTGGAGCATGAAATGTAGTCTAACTGGGATCTTCAATCCATAGGGACAAGAGGAAGCATATAGGATCACTGAGCTGACAACAGCTGTTTATTGTATTTTATTTTTTTGTTGTTGTTGTTTGTTTCAGCTTTTGGCAAAGGAATTTTTTAAAAAGAGCCCCTCATTTACTGACCAGAATGATCTTACAGGTGGTACATTCAGGTGGTCCCTTTTGGAAGAAACAGGAAAGCTCATTTGTTTTCTTTATCTTATGATAACCTTTGGAAAGATATCTCAGAGGAGTATTTGGTCTAGATTAGGAGACACTGTAGTTTTTTGATCCCTCGTATCAGATTAAAATAAAAGCAAACAAATGCGGGCAATTTCTCTTTAAGCCAGTTTCAAGAATTTACCATTTCAATGGTTCACTTCTAGCATTAAGCAAGACATATAAACACTTCGATGGCTCAATTTCTTTTTAATTAACTTTAATTATCTGCCATTCTCTTTATTTGTTACAGATGAAAGTATGTATGTGAAGGTTTTAAGATGTTCATATACAAAGGTTTGAGGAAAGACTGTGCCCATTAAGTTATGTGCCCATAACTTAATGGGCATTAAGTGAAAACACTCAAAAAGCTGGAAAGCAAGACGTGGAAGCAGAATAGAGTGTGGTGGCCAGTTTGAGGATGCAAGGAGAACACAAAAGCCGAACAGGCAAGAAAGACAAAACCAACCAGCAGTCATTGCTTTAAGGGAAGCACAAGCAATGTAATTCTGATGCTGTGTTGCTGTGCACAGGGGTAAAATGTCTCCTGAGAGGTAGAATAGTTTTGAACTAGCAAAAGAAAAGATGATTTTGCCTACTATCTTTGAAATGAGGGGTTTGAAAGCACTACAAGAAAGCACAGGAAGAAACAAAGAATATGACAAGGATGCTCCTTACTGTTACCTCCTTTATTTTTTATTTTACTTATTTGTTTTTCCAATCTTGTAGAGGAAAAGCTACCAGATTCGACTAAAGTCTGCACAACCAGGGTAAAAGCATAAAACTTGCTTGAAATAAGCATATTTTTAATACAAAAAGGGATTACTGGGACCTTACTGCCTGGCAAACATAACTTCATGACTTTGTAAACCAGGGTAATAAATATTAAAAGAGAGAAAACAACAATGTGCATGTTAAACTGAACAGTAAGCAGCAGGAAATTATACTGAATAAGTATTGCTGTAATTTTTTTTTCTCTATAGTGTAAATACAATCATGTTCAATAAAAGCTTATGAATACAGTGTGTTGACCAGGGGAATGAGGCATGAATATTGTACTGTATTTATAATCTGTTTTCAATTTTTAAAATAAAACAAGATTTAAGTGACCTGAGTACCAGACAAAGTAGTCGGCAAGTAACAGTCAAAAGGCAAATACTCCAGAAATAAGTGACTTCTGGCAAATATGTTTGCTAGAAACTGCTTTCTGATCACCTAAGAGGGAAAGGAAAAATAAAAAGGCTATATTGACTATCAGTTGCAGAAAAGTTGTGAACTAGGTGTGCAAATCCAAAGTTTGCAGATCAAGTACTTCCAGCAATGATAGGGGGATTTTAACAAACAAGAATGGTAAAGTCCTAAGTTAATGTATGGTGAACAATTTAGCCATCCATGTTTAGAAATATTTATTCAAAGTGGAACAGAAATAGAGTAAAACTATGATGTTATGTGGCCAGACCAGGATCATGACCTTTCTGGACAATATAGGCATCTGGGAAGCATGGCAGCAGGCCAGAGCTGTTCAGTCCTGCTTCCTAGTTATAGAATCATAGAATCGCAGAGTCATAGAAGGGTTTGGGTTGGAAGGGACCTTACAGACTATCTAGCTGCAACTCCCTGCCGTGGTCAGGGACATCTTCTACTAGACCAGGTTACTCAAAGTTCCATCCAGCCTGGCCTTGAACACTGCCAGGGATGGGGCATCCACAGCTTCTCTGGGCAGCCTGAGCCAGTGTCTCAACACCCTCACAGTAAAGAATTTCTTCCTAGTATCTAATCTAAATCTACCCCCTTTCAGCTTAAAGCCATTAACCTTTTTTCCTAACACTAGATGCTATTGTACAAAATTCCTCTCCAACTTTCTTGTAGGCCTCCTGTAGGTACTGAGAGGCTGCTGTAAGGTCTTCCTGGAGTCTTCTCTTCTCCAGGCTGAACAATGCCACCTCTCTCAGCCTGCCTTCACAGGAGATGTTCTCCAGCCCTCTGATCATCTTGGTGGCCCTCCTTTGGACACAGTGCTCCAGGTGGGGTCTCATGAGAGCAGAGGAGGAGAATCACCTCCCTTGACCTGCTGGTCACACATCTTTTGATGCAGCCCAGGACTGGGTTGGCTTTCTGGGCTGCAAGCTCACATTTCTGTGTCATGTTGAGATTCTTGTCAGATAACACCTCCATTTTTAATTTTTTTTTTTTTTTTCTCAGGGCTGCTCTTAATAATCCAACAACTAATCTGAGCACAGCACTGCACAACCTATACTACTCCCTGTTTCAAAGTAAGCCTTTTGGTACAAATTTTTGGTTCTCTGTTGTATACCGTAATGCACAGAATAGATGGGCCATGAGAGAGCATGGTTTGGCTAGCAAAGATGAGTGGTTCCTGGGACAGGAATCAAACACTTTCTACAAATACATCCTCTGTGCAAATGGCCAGGAAGAAAAATAACTGTGTTAGCAGACAGTGCTGGCATAAGAAGAAATGCATTTACTGTCTGTGGAAAACTCACTCTGGAGACTGGGAGGGCATTGCTAGCATTGGAAGACATTGAATCCTGAAACTGCTTCCAGGCAGTGTTGGGGAAGCAAGATTCACTACTAACTTTTGCATGAAATTTTCTTACCATGAAAAAACAGCAAGCTTGCTTCTATCCTCTTAATCTATACAATTTTTTTCCTAAAAATTCGTGGGTAAACCTTTTATTGAAATAGCATCTTGTAATTTCATTTCATTTGCTTCTACTTGTACTTCTAAAATCTCAGTCTCAGCCTCTGTTAGTTTCCATAATGCTTTCTTTACAATCTGTTTCAGGAAGACACTAATTCATACAAGGATAAATTGTACATTGGGAGTCATATTTGGACCCCAATAAAGAGGAATAAACATTGTCCATAGAAAAAGGAAGTAGAAGGCAGACTTCCATTCAGTATCACAGCACAGGTTGCTGAATGCTTCTCAGGGGTCCTCAAACTACAGCCCACAGGCCAGATACAGTCCCCAGGGTCCTCAATCTGCCTCCCCCCCCCGCAGACGCCTCCGGCGCCCCCCACCGGGGGGGGTGGGGGGAACCCCCGCAGCTGCAGAGGAC
>JAVJGJ010000014.1:59077705-59107702 GCA_035590215.1 Microhierax caerulescens
GGAGGAGGAAGTTATCATCTATGCACTCCAGGAACCTCCTGGATTGTTTATGACCAGCTGTGTTGTCCCTCCAGCTGATACTGGAGTGGTTGTGGTCCCCCATTAGGACCAGGGCCTGAGAATGTGAGGTTGCTTCTATCTGTCTATAGAGGGCCTCATCCACATGTTCTTCCTGGCCAGAGTGGCCTATAGCTGATACCCACCATAATGTTATCTTTACCTGTCCTCTCTTTCATCTCAGCCAGCTCCTCATCTATCACCCAGTATTCACTCAGTTGCTCACTCACATAAAGGGCAACTACCCCTCCTTGTCTTCTGATCTTGTCCTGTGTCCCTCCGTTGCAATACTCCATTCATGGGAGCCATCCCACCATGTTTCCATGATCCCAACAAGATTGTAATCCTGTAACTGCACACAGATCTCTAACTCTGTGTTTCTTCCCCATACTGTGTGTGGTAGTGTACAGGCACTTTAGAGGGGTACCCCAGGAATTCCATTACCAGTCTCTATAATATGTTCACTGATGTGATGCTGGGTGTCCCCAGGCTCTGGGAAGGAATATGTGGGTTTATGCCCATTGGTCTCTTCAAAATTCTTTTGTTAATTGTTTAGTTTTCAAACCCTACGTTGGGCTGAACCACATATTTACATCCTTCTCCCCCATGCTGGCCTGGCTACCTCAGGGAGAAATTCACTCTCTTTTAATAAACTCAGGGAGAAACATTTATACCACCAGCTGATCCACTCAACTGACATAGCTGTTTATCTAAAGCAAAGTTTAACCTCTGGTCCCCTTCTGTTGAGATGAAGTCAGCGTCTTTGCAACAGCTGTGGTCAGTCACAGCCAGAGTTATTCTCTGAGCTTCATGGGCATGTCATCTTTGCCTATCTCCACTGAGCCTTCTTCCATTTTATTAGGGGTTTATTGGTCAGTCACACACAAGAGAAGCAGGTTCTATATGTTTGTAATATAGAAAGAAATCTTTACTAGATTGCAGGCTTAAAAATTGCCAGATTACATACTTGAAAAAAAAAAACCTTGGAAATTGCTAATAAAGGCTCTGACACTTTGAAACTACACTTCCAGAACAGAAGCTAGTTCTCCTCTTTGAAATTGCTTTATTTCACTAGTATGATTAAAGTACTGAGAATTAGTTACCACAGTAACAGAACAAGACAACAGACCCTTCTGCTGACTTTTACAAAAATGCAAAGTCATTTCTATTGCACAGCAGTTGCTGAGTTATAAAACACATCTAATTTGCAGGTGATACAAAAGGCTTTCAACAAATTTAGTACTCTGAATTTTATGGTACAAGTCAGGTATGTAGTTCAAGTGAGAGAAATGGATGGAAAATAAATACAGATTTGAAGAATGCTATTTAGTCAATTAAACCATTATCACAAAAAAACCCAAACCCCAAACAAACAAAAAACCCCACCAAAAAACACCCCACCCCACCCCAAAAAATAAACTTAATTTGTACTCAAATTAAGAAAGAAACTCCTATTTATGTAGAGTCTGATCACATCAGTAAGTAGAGAGATAACTAAGCACTAGACATGTGGCATTCTGTGGCATTCAAACTGCACAATTTTCCTAAATCTCCTCAGATGATTTTAATTATTTTGACCCTGGGTCAAGAAAGAGGAACTAGATAATTAGTCCTGTACTCATTTGTAGCTTGATTAGTCTACTGACTAGAGCTGCCATACATCTGTGCATCACCAAGTAAGTTGGAATTGCTAACTGCTACAATGGTTAGTGTTAAGAGAAGCTAAGCATGACAAAGTAAACACATCTCTTGCCCTTTCATTACTGCTCACCCTAGAAAATTAAGCATAATCCGACCTCTAGAGATAATTAAGGAGATTGAAGTGTATCATATAGCTGAAGTAATTATCTATTTTCCATATTGTTTTTACACCTGACTTCAGAATAATTACCATCAATTTACCAAGGTGTGGAAGCACAGTCAAGTATAAATTGATTTGGGTATACAAAAAATATCTTCCTGCATGATACTGACCACTGCTAGCTTTGTCTTACTTTCTTTGCCAGAAATATTGTCATATTTGTCACCCCACTTTGCATGCTTACACTTCTGGTTTTACTTGGTCGTACAGCTAAGATTGTGGAACAGACATATTAACACTAAGTCTCAATTTTGGCTTTGACTATAACCAGTTCAAATAGTGTCTGGGTTTTTTTTTTTTTAACTCATGCTGTCTATAACAATTGGTTTTGGAATGTGTAAAAGTTAATTGAAACACATCAAGGTTGGATGCCAAGGCTGCTAAAGGACTCTGTTAAAGTTATGGTTGATTAATCAGTCTGTTCCCACAATAGACTTAAAATTCCACTGAAGTTTTCTTCTTATAATGTTGTAAACAACATAAGTGGATATAACATATTTGATCCTTCCTTATAAGCTGCTGAAACTATTTTGTATTTCTAACTAAATTTCAACTTCAGTATCTCTGCTTTACAATAGATTTATGGCAGCAGGGCAAAATATTAGCCATTTCCAGATCACGAGAGACCAAAGCTGATGGTCAAAGACCAGAAAAAGGTTTATTGTAATGGTAAAACAAATCCATATTTCCTTAGGCATAACTAACTTCATTCAGTGTGAAAAGGAAACAAGTTATTATGCTGAAGAAATATTTTTTTCTGCTTAGCTAGTTCTCTGTCATTTCATAACCTGTAAAATATATGTTCTAATCCTGGAAAGATGTCTACATGTGCTCAACTTTGTGCACCTGCATCACTAACATCACTGGGACTCATGTCTTTAGAATAAAGTATGCACAAAAATATTCTGGACTTCAGTTTAGTTAAGGATGTGAGAAAGTAACACCTTCCTGTCTGTAATGAAATGGGAGACTTTTGAATAATAAATAAGCTGATGAAAAATTGCATAACCAGGTGAAGACTGATTGGACATTTTTTAATTAATTTTTTTTAAAAAATAAGTATAAATGCAGTTAAACCCTGTTTTAAGGGGTTAAATCTCTGCCTCTTGCTGCCCTTCATGTAAGAATCATGTTTGGTTCACACTTTGTGAGCATTTAGGTGTTGGTAAAGCAGGGTTGTGTAGCATGACCTTCATGGCTGTAGGAAATTTTACCAGACTTCCAGCTGCTAGCCCAGGACAGCACAAGTTCCCACAAGGTTTTACATTATATGTCACAGTCTGATGCAGATGTCTCAGATACTTGGGTGTCTCAGATTTTTAGGCCCTTGAAATCCCATCTGACAAATCTCAACAGATGAAATCTTAGCTGCAGTGTGTGTTCAGGATTCACACTGTATAACTAAATATCTGTAACTGATTATAGTCTGCAAGTTACCTCAAATAGGAATAAGGTGTCCAATTCTTAACAGAGGCAGGAAAAGGACTTGAAAATGGGAAACAGGACAGCAGGTGAGATTTTGGACCAGATGATCGGAAAAAGAAAATATTCTAGGGTAGGAGCCCAATTCACTACAGGTTATTAATATTGTTAGATATAGAATTTAACACAAATGTACCTCTTCCTTCTAAAAATGTTATAACTGGGAATGAATTATCAAGATGTTTGGCAGGGAGGACAAAAAATTTGGCAGAGCAAGACATTAACATGGAAACTAAAGATCTCAATTTCTTTTTCCTGTTTACCAAAAATATTATTTGAATTTTGAGATCTGTTTGTTGGTTTGGTTTCTTGGGGGCTTTTTTGCCTTTATTTCCCCCATAACAGAATTTGTCTTGTATTGCTACATTCCATTTTTTCTGTATGTCTCTTGAGGTAGTAGTTCATATTTTATAACATAAATCTGGGCTGTAAGAATTATTTCACGTAGGATGTTAGTATTTACTGAGTCTCGGCATTGTGTTTTGTACACCGTTCCTGCCCAGAGAAGTCTAGAGTCTAGCTGGGCTCAGGCAAAATTTGGAGATCAAAGTAAAAGGACTAATTGCAGCAGAAGCCTGGGGGTCTGGAAGAATTTGCCTGCATCAGTAATGGGAGTAGGGGCTGATTTGAAGACAAGACAGGAAAAGGTTTAGGAAGAGGTAAATGTAGTTTACGTGACAAGAAGGTGAGAGGAAAAAATAAAATAATACTTAACTGTTCCAGTTCTACTGACTATTTCACATTTGCACCAAACATTGATTCCTGACAGTCTTTCATCAGTTGTGCTGTTTCAACCCAAGCTTGTTGAATTTTTCACCATTACATTTTCTGTCATGTATGGAAAAGCACTTCTTTATTCCTTGGTTCTTCTTTGATGTTTAAAAAAAAATAAATATAAAAACCTTGACCACCTGAAGACAAAGGTGTGATAATGTCACAGCACTATCCAAACTAGCTGGCTACAGCAAGGCTTTTACCATCACGTGCCAGGTTAACTTCAGAGCACTTTAGGAAGACTTTTGGAGATGTTCTGGCAGAAGTCCTTAGCTTTTGTGCTGGACTCCACCTCAAATGCCTATACCGGTGTCTGATCCGGACCCCCAGGCTCTCCCCGCCTACCCTAATGCGATCCAGGTCGCAGGCTCTCCCTGCCTGTCTCATCATGATTCAGGTCACAGGCTATCCCCACCTTTCTCCACTACGTTGGGCACTGCCATCACCACTCAAAACTTCAAACATCCCCTGGCACAACCATCACTGCTCATTACACTCAGTCTCATAATCTGAAGGTCCTGAGTAGGAGCTTCAAATGGGGCACCAATTGCTGCAGTACAGACAAGCTATCAGGCTGTGAAAAGGCTTTACCATCAATCAGATTCTACTGCCCGTACTATTTTTCCTCCAGAGGCCAGACCACACTGCTCCTCCTCCATCCAGCCACCTCTCCCACCATCCTCAGTGCTATTGCTACACCTGCACATCATCCTTGTCAATCAACCCACTGCCTTGGTAGCAAGGCCGAAGCTGCATGTTATCAGTGCTAATCAACCCACTGCCTTCAGTCCTTTACATGATAACGATTAATGCAGTGCTTGGGCCATGGCCTCTGTACTGCCTATAACATTCTTGCTATGCTCATGTGGTTTGCACATCTGGGTTCAGTAGCTACAGTTTGGCTCTGTCTCTTCAAGGTAATCATTTGTCTTCTTTCTTTAAAAACAAACAAAAAAAAAGTTAATTAATTCTTGATACGGACTATCAGGTTTTCTACCCTACAAAAAGCCAGTCATGATAATCAAAACAGAAGCTAACAGAAAAATGTTTTGAGTGTGGACTTTTGCTCAGAAAAGGAACAGGTAGTATTAAAGAAAAAAACAAAACCAAGCAATATCAACAAATTAAAAGACTAAACTAATGGTTTTATTGAAAAATATCAGGACAGTTATGATGTTATTGTTTTTTTAAAGAACAGAGGTATAACTGAAAAATAACAAAAGCATTTCACAGATGTTTATATTATTGTTATAATTTGATGCAGAGAACTCAGGCATACTCTTGAATAACTGCACACCAGCCTAGTGATACATAGTTCATATTCGATATATTCCTACGTCCTATGTATACTAATAGTATGCAACAGAACTTTAATTTAAACATACTTGTAAGATATCTGAGGAACAGGGAGAATTTAGCAGGGAAAAAAAATACTATACAAATTGTTTCCTGATGTGTAAAAGATTTTTTGTGGCAAAGATGAATTGTAGTTGTATGGGGTTTCTTTACTGAGACTTAAAAGAAAAGAAAAAGAAAAAAAAAAGAAAAAAAAAACTTCTACGCAGAACCTGTTTGAGTGATACAATAGCAAACAAGAAGTAAATAGCTAGGAGTTTTTTGACTCAAATAGTAATTGCAGTAAATGCAGTAAGTGATGTCTGTGCATGTATCTTTTCTTGCTGTTGTCTGTAACATCATACAGATTATATTACTCTAAACCACAGTTAATAAACCAAAACGGAATCTGTGGAACAATGGGGTACATGGAGTGGACATTATTAACTCTGCTTCTGTGTTTCACTTTTGGGCCAAACATGTCAAAGCAATTTAAAAATCAGAAAAATAATAAGAATTCAATTTTAGATATGGTAATTTGAATCTCACTGCAGAGAAGTAATTTGCCTGAGATGAGTTTGTAATCCAATAGGCAAATGGCAAGTCAAACTCAGGTCTCTAAAGCCTCCTCTATGGGCATATATACGATTACATCTCTTGGATTAGTGGGTACATTGTAAAACCATCCTGTGCCAATTAGTGCCTTCAAAGGGCTGATCTGTCATCTGATTCCTGTTTGGGAAACGATCATGCCAGGTGGCTTTGTATAATTGAATAATGAAAATCTATATTCAAGTATCTGCGCAAGATGCCTTGTGTTTTGCCACCATTGTTTAATGACGGCATTTGTATTCTCTGAAAACACTTACAGACAAATAGCTCAAATAAACAAACAAACAAGCTGGAAACTGTACAGATGATGCCCTAGTTGATTTTTTAAAATGTTTTTGCAAAACCCCTCATACAGGTTAAACATGTTGTCATACAAACCCAATATATAGAAATTAAACTGTAGAACAGGGACATCATAATGCAATATTTTTCAAGAGCTTCTAGGAAAAACAAACAAACAAACAAAACCCCAAAAAGCAAAAACCATGCTGAGGTATAGAAATACTGGCCTGCAGTTTTATAGGTACCATCTGAAGCACCTGCATGCCAGAATAGTCAGCTTATTTGTACAGAGGCTTGCAGATCACTGTAGATGTATTTATTCTTTGTGCTGGGAAACCAGTGCTGCTAAATGATAACCAATATCTTCGTTTGTCCTGGTCAGTTCATAAATATGTTTAACAGTGGTTCCAAAGCATTCACATGTTATGCAAAGAAATACTTCTAGATCAAACTAATGGGAAAACTGTTAAAAGTAGCAGATTTACACAAATATATTATTGGTGATGCATCTAACAAATCATTTGGTTGAAAACCCCAAGGCAATTCTGATTCTACTGATATCAGACCAATTGACTTACACCAGAAATGATTGTTAGAGTCAGGCTCACACATTGTGAAAATCTGTTTACAACCTTTTATGTTTACCATGAAATCACCACTAGAAGTCTGAGGCAGTGTAATTTACAAACTGAAATGTCAGAAAAGAGAAGCTTAACAGTTTAAGCAACTAAAATAAAGGAAGTATGAATATTTGAATGGAGAAGAGACCTATTCTTAATTTAATTACACCTCCCTCTAAAAGATCTGTATGGACCTGACCAATGTAGATTCTATTGTACTCATGTGTTGGTAAGGAGGTCAAAGAGAATGCTACTGATGTAGACTAAGTGAATGTAATGGTGGTTAATTATGTACCTTTTTAGAGTCTCTCAGCAGAGTTTTGTAGTATTTTTGTTTTGTATAATATGCAAGGCATAAAGTGCAGATGTGTTTACATTTCCTTTGAAGTGCTGCTTTATGCAGTAAAAAGGATTATTTTTTGCTTTTCTGCATGCTGCTTGCTTACATTTGCAATAACCGATCCCCCCATGTTCTCAACCCTTGCTTTTCTCTCAGTTGTCACATGGCACATTTGTTCAGTGGCTCAGAAAACCCACTGCCATGCGTTGTTATACAAGAGAAATGTTAATGTTAAAACACAGATTTTAAAGTAACCAAATACCTGTTTGGAAAATGGAAATATTTCAGGAGAATGGGAACTTTTAAATTCTGCAGTTGGCTTCTCTGTGCTATGACGCCATGAAAAAGCTGCACAAAAGCAGTGCTGGAGGCCTCTGCAATTTTTACCTGGAGTGAACAAACCGTATGACCTTTGTTTTTAAGGAAATGTCATTTCTGTGATGTGCTCCTAGCTGCTATTGCACATCTTCAAGGTGACTTTTAATGCAGTCCCCCACAGAGCTAGGTAATGCACTGAAAAGAGCAGCTACATACAACATGCTTAATGATTAGGGCAGCATATTCTCAGCTGACAATGGGGCTGCATGCCATATTTTTTTAACCTACAGCCATCAAATGAGAAATCTTCAGTAACAGAACTCATGACATGTGTGAATCTGGTTAGCAGAAACACTTTTCTCTCTTATTTTTGCAGTCAGGATGAAAAGTGAAATGTGAGCTAATAAAACCTAATGGTAGCTCAACTGGAAAGCCCGAGGTCTGATTTAGGTCAGGAATCAGGATTCATCACCTCAGAGTCTGCAGTTCAGCAGAGTCTGAACTTTTGATTCAGATACAGATTTAGCCAAGTTTATATGTTGCTTTGATAAATGTATAATACCTGAAGACACCAAGTAGTGGGTAAACATTTATTTATTGTTATTTGTCTACTCTTGTGGTTGTGTATAGCACTTAAGAAATAGAAGATATACCCGAAGTATATGCATTTCACTTAGATAATACTGGAAAAAAATAGAACTATAAAATATTATGCTGTATGGGTTGGCTCACATATTTTTTTTATTCATCTTTTCTTCTAGTTCCAGAGTATTAGGGGTTTGTATTTATGTTGTAATATTATAAGCATTTTCATAGCAGTATACCAATATAAGCTACATTCTGGGTGAGATAAGGCAGGTTATTAAGAAAAGGATGTTTTGGTGGGGCAAGTAAATAAGAAGTGTAGATCTAGCCATCTCAGGTTAAAAGGCACCTCATTTCTCTTGAATCTGTAACTGTTTTCTCCGCTGCACCCCTTTCTTATTTCTCTCCCCCAACACCAGACCCTTCTTTTTGCAGTTATCAAGGGGCAATTGGGTTGCATGAAACTGTGGGAATGCTAGTAGGAAACAGTTCGTTGGGTCATTATGAAAGGGGCGGTGGGGGTGGATGTGGGTGGGGGAGAAAAAAAAAACACCTCAGCAAAACCATAGAATACAGCAGTTAATGATTCTTTCCATCAGTAGATTCCAAAATAATTTGCAACAAGGAGTCATATGGGGAAACTGATGAAAGGCAATAACTATTCTAACCACCTTTTCTGTACTTTGGTCTATTACTCCCTTTGTTAGCTTACAAGTACTTCATTAGGAGTGGAAAATGAAGGAAATCCAGAAGAACTGAAAGTCTAGACAAATATTTGAAGAATGAAAGAGAAAAGGAGATCACTGAGGGAAAACTATGATTTCAGATGTTTACAGAGAACTATAAACTCTGCAGCAGTAATTGAGCCTGGTACCACAACTGTGCTTAAGCATGGAGAAGCAGCAGGTTTCAGGAAAGTAAGTAGGAAATAAAGATTTCTATAACATGGGTAGAAGGTAAAAGTATATATTGAATGGCCGAAGGATTGGTGATATCTTAGAGGAAAAAAAAAAAAAAGAAAAAAAAAAAAAAATTAATTATTAAATAAATTTTTATATAACATGGGTATAAGGTAAAATTATATATTTAATGGCCGAAGTTTTGTTGATATGTTAGAGGAAAAAAAAAAAAACAAAAAAAAAAAAAAAGTAAGAAGTAGCCAAAACAAGAATAGTATCAATTTTTACCATAACAGAGATAGTTTGTTTGATTTAACTTCCTTTCTTTCCTGAAAATATTTCATTTAATGATGTTTTTAGTGAACTGTAGAAGATATTTCTGTTCTGTTGCTAGTTGACTCATTATTTGCAGGTTTTGTCATTGGTATGCAAGCAAAAGCTAGGATAGAAGCAAAATTTTGTTAACAGCTAAACACAACCAATTTTCCTACTAATCAAGAACACAATGTTCATATGCTTTGATTCCTATGTTTAGTTGGTGTCTTCCAGCCATTAAGAGGAAACGACTGCTTAGGGTCCTCTTTTGAATGAGTGGACAATAAGATACACAGTCAGACTAACAACATTGAAGTTCATCACAGAAAACCGAAGAAAAGAGATCCCCTAAAACTATGGCAGCATTGAAAGGTTCTCCAAGTAGTGTAACTTCTCTTATGAATTAAGAAAGAACAACTCCCAGTTAACAAAACCAGCGTGATTTGTGGCATATAAAGCTAAAACAAGCCATAAAGCTGCTGTATCAATATTGTAAACCATAAAAAGCTGCTAGCTTTAACACTGCTTTTAGGTTACACTTTGAAGGTTTTAGGTACATAGTTAGCATAGGAAAAACCAATGAAAGTGAAATATCAAGGGAAAAATATTTCTTTCTTTAATAGATTATTTGTGTTGCACTGGTATCTTTTTTGTTCTAAAGACAGGAACAGCATTTGATTTTCCTCTGTAATATAATCCAAAATTTTATATTACGTATTCTGTGGTTATTATGTATCTCTTCTAGATAAGTCATGCTAGTAACTCAGACTTTCTCACAGTTCCTTCAAGTGGATTTTTGTCTGCTATCAAGCTGTTGTGGTGTATATGCTTGATAACTGCCAACCTGCAGTACAAAATCCAGCAAATAAATAAAAACCCCACAACCAAAAAACCCAAACCATCTTTCATATATGCTAAAAAGAGATTTAAAACTTTCAAAAATATTTTGAAGAAGTAGTCTTCTTTAGTTTGGAAATGGTAATGGATGCAATTTCAATCCTTAATGACTCTGTTTTAAGGTATAACTTACCTTGGTGGAAAAAGAAGGACTTTGGGAAAAGGAATCTAGTTTAGATGAATTGCCCCAGCTAGTAGTAAACAAGGTAGTTTGGCTATGTGTAGCAAATTAGCCATGAAAACAGAAACTCTATTTAGGTTAATGTTCATTGCTTCTTGGTAACCCTGTAGAATACATGGGACAAGGAACCATTTCACAGTTCTGTGTTTGCACAGAACAACAGGTGTTTGGCTGAAGATTGGTGTTAAGACAGTGCAAATAAGTCCCACAGCTATTACCGTCTGTTGTATTTACTCTGTGAACACTGAAATTAGTTGGTTCCGTCAGCTCAGAACTTCTAGGAACGCAAACAAAGTTGAATTTTGTTGCCTGAATGCTGGAAAATGGGAGATTGAGTGTCGGAGAGAGCAAGAGAGAGTCATGGGAAAATGATTATTTTGACTTCTATTTAACTGTGGATAGAGGAAAACTGCTGTGTTTTAGCATGCCTCCAAAGATATCAATAGCTCCAACTCCTTTTTTTGATGGTACAGGACTTTGCAGACCTCTGATACAAGGGGAGTTGGTAGGTGGAGGTGGGGACGTAAAAGGATCGTGGTTGCCTTAGTGTTTTTAGGCATCTGCATTTTCAATAACTTCCTGCTGTGCCTGCTGTCATATCAGGCCTGACTGATCATCCAGGTATCTGTGGATAATAAAGAAAAGAAATGTAGTTGGAAAATCAGTAGTGTCTCCAGCTTCTCGCTAAAGACAGCCAGCTAGGAGTCTCTTTAAGGCATAAAAATGCTTATTGATTCTTCAGGAATCAACTTAAATGTCTGGGACATGTCACAGGGCAGGTTGAAGAAACTTACACAAGTAGTTTCTTTGATCTGCTAAATATAGGGGCTTTGCACACAATTGTTGTTCACCCAACACTTTTTAGAATCTTTCTTTCTAAAGCAATTCGTAAGTTTGCTGCATCAGCTTTTCTTTTCAGTCTAATTGAAAGCTTTGATAATTTTCAGTATTCACTCTAAAAAATTACTTGCAACACACACTGTTGCAGAAAAATATCTTGTGACTTGTATGTTCAAACAAACCATCCACAGTTCAAATACTTGAAGTGAATGGTGAGTAACAAGCCAGGAGTTTTAGGAAGAAAAGCTTTTTTTAGTGTATTTTTTTTGGTAATGCAATAGCAGTGAAAATTTGCTTTCAGAGATGAAGATAAACAGATTACTGGCATGGAGACATTATATACTAATGTCCTGTGATAACTAGCAACTGACAGATGTAAGCAAGTTATCAGAGACTGCAGCAGAGTCTAGGGAAAATACTATGCACAGTTGCTTAACTGTTATACTAATAGAGGAAAGGTGTCTTCATACCTAGTAGCATAGAAATGCAGCCAAGTTATATTAAGTGGTTCTTAACTGATGCTATCCTGCCCAGATCACTGACGGTATTTTAGTTTGCCAAGCACACAAAAATAATAATAAAAAAAAATAAAAAAGATCTCTCCTTTTCTGTATTTCACAGGAGTAATGTGAGGGTTGTATTGTTTATCAGCCTCAAGGTAGACAGATATTACAGGTGAGAAGGACAACTAGTCCTCAGCTAGGGCTCAATTAGCCCTGTAATTAGGTAAATGACTAGTATTGTCAAAAAATATTCCCAGCATTTACAGAATTCCTGTCTGCTGTTCTTATCCATACCATTTTACCAGGTCAAACTAACCTCCAATGGAACAAAGACTTTTTTTCCCTGTCTAACCTGCCTTTTCTTTGTATTTGGCTTATTTTCCTTATTTATTCCTACAGAGTAACGTAAGGCTCAAGTTGTCATGCAGATAATTCATTCATCCCTTTTAGATTCAGTCCAAATTCTCAGTCTCTACATTCTGTTTACCAAAACAAGGTATATGTTGGTCTGCCAGAATGTGCATTTTAGCATAACATGAGCAAAGTTTTAGTCTGATGTATGGTCCTGTTTAAAAACAGGTTTAATGGGATGCACTCTGGTGATCTGTGACACATGAGATTGGTCTAGCAAATCTCAAGGCCTTATGTTTTCTATCAAACACCAAAACAATACTGTTTCTGTATATAATTGTATGTTGAACATCTTGGGGTTCACCAATAATAAATTTAATGTTTACTTATAATGAGAAAACATTTTTCACGTCTGTGAAGAATTTTTTTCCTGTCATTGCTGTTTAGCTGTGTACCGTGGTTGTTGAAATGCCAGGCCCTGCCCAAGTGCGTTGTCCCATTGCCACTGGTGTCTCTGGTTCTGTGCAATGGAGACAATCTTGGTGAATTTGTAGCAGTTTTGTGGAGATACTTATGCAGGGATTTTATCTGTAGAGAAGCTTCAGGATGTAGCTTTCTACAAGACGTAGATCTAGATAACATTCCAGCCCAGAGTCTTTTTTGTTTAATCAGGTCAGGTTAGACTAAATAGTATCCAATTACTACTTTTTACCTTGGCTAGTTATATGACCAGTCATACTAAAATTACTGACTAATGTCATGAATTTCCTTAGGCAAAAATCAAGAAGAGTTAATGAACTTCATTGCTAAACTTAATGTTTGTCTTTAATGTTGCTTCATAGAAAGTGTGTTCCACAGTGTCCATTAGTGTGACTTTTCAGGAGACTTCAAAGGAACTGCTCTTACAATGTTTCTTTATACCTCTTATATCTGTTTTGTCAGTTTATTTTCTAAAGGTTTCTCCAGCTTTATGCATTAAGGCTTAATTTCTGTAGCTTGCAGCAAGAAATTTTTTTTAAACTTAACATCAGAATTTACCATTTTACCAAGCTTGAAAAAAAAAATATTATTACCATAGTAATTTACACTGTATTATCAAACAAAACAATACTAACAAACACTGAAAGCTTTCTAATTTAAAATAATATGATGTTTTTATTTTTATTCCAATTCAACAAATAAGGTCATTATAATTTTATGAAGGATATCAATATAGCAACACAGTTTAATTTATTAATGTCAAGTTTAATTTCTCTACCCTTCACTTTTCTGATTGGATTTCCGAAGAAGTAAATTATCTCAGCAATCAATGCTATATTTTCAAAAAGTATGGCTCCTCTGCCTGCTAAAAAAAAATAAATTCCAAACACTGCAAGCCTCCTAAATAATCTATTTTAGGTTCCTGACTCTGCATTTAGATGTCTATCAAAGCGAATGATTTTTCAACACATTCTTGTATGTGAACTTCTTCCTATTCCTTTCAAAATTAGTCTGCTACTTGCCTATGTATGGAAATTCTATGGAAAAAAAGAAAAAAAAAAAAAAAGCCTGACATTAGATACTACTGCTCTTTAGCCAGCCTCCCTTCTCTTTTCTGTGGACCCATTCAAATGTGGTATTAATCATCTAGGTACCTTTGTGGCTACAAAGGTAGACAGTTCATTGCTGTAAATGCCTGTTAATGTCATTCTTGGTTGGTAACCTTTCAGTTTCCATGAAAATAAATAAAATGTCTGAAAATCTCTTTGTGGAGTCCTTTTATTATAAGAACTGTACACCCACAATTGTATCTTTAGTGCATATTTTTAGCATTGCTAAGCATGTTGTAATTGTTAACAGTAGTGTTTTACTGCAGAGTGGCTTAACTTTATGAAAATAAACCAAAGGCAAGTCTCAGCTTTACATGAAACAGAGATTAATGGTTTTGAAGAGGAAGACATTCTAGCTAAAGAATTTTAATAAATCATGGTAAGTCCTTTGTAGTTCTGTAGTCAGTTACAGTGAATTAGCTGGCACTTTGTGCTTCATGATTTGCATCATGAAAGATGGAAATGTGGGAGACATTGACACACTTCATCTTTTCTTGATGCACTTTTCAACCCACCTATTCATAGCCCTAGACACGTGTTAGGGAGGTATACTTCACCATGCCCCTTGGATAAAGTACAGCTGCATGGTAAGCTTTACTTTCCTTTTGTTTATAATGAAGTTCATATACACTGAAAGAGGTATTATTAAACTTGGGAAGTTCCTTCAAATACTAAGGCCTTGTACCTCACCAGGGTCTCAAAGTTTGTAGCAGAATATTTCCAGTGCAAGCCTGCCCTGCCTCCCGTAATCTTGTTGTTGCTTTTATTATACATCTCACCATTGTATTTGTTACAAAGTGTGTAAGATGGTAAAGGTTACAGCTTAATTTTACTCATCAGTTTTCAGATCTCTTCCCAGAAAGACTAGGCCCAGACTTAGCCTATAAAAATATTCTTGAAGTAAAGCATTGGTTTAATTTCACTAAAGGTAATGGGAACATTGACACGCTTAGGTAAGAAAGAAAAGAAATGCCATGCAGTTTCCAGGTGTAAAAGAGGAAACATAGGTGCAGTTACCCCTTGTGTTGGCTTTGGGTGTAAAGATGGCTTATGAAGGAAGTTCCTGTCCAGCCACTCATTCCTGACTGTGGTTTGCTTTCCTTTCAATTTCTCTAACAAAGTTCTTTGTCAAAGTGCACTGTAAACAACAACGGATTTCTGGTTTTGAAATTTATGCTTAACAGAAAGACTATTTTAGTGTTAGGATTATTCTAAACCTGCAGGATTTTATGAGACACTTGCAGTGTAGCTCCTCAAAGAGCTTTATCACCACAACTGGTAAGGTCAGGGGGATTTTGTTTATGTTGCAGGGGCAGGAACAAATGGCTGGGAGGTGTGGGATGGATTCAGCATGTGGATTCAGTGTGGATTCAGCATGAAATATAAGTGATAAGCTAAGGTTACAGCTGACATTTGTCTGTCTTTCTGAGTTTCTGTTCTAGATTTATCTGCAGCAAGCAAATTTACCTGTTGTGAATCATTCTAAATACCAATGAAAAGAAATACAGAGCCTACTATTAGTTGTTGATCTCATCAGGTACAGCTTTATATGCCCACATCCAGATAAGTATTTTTTAAAACATAGATTTCATACTTTCTTTCATCCCTTTTTCTGTTTGGCTGTATCCATGCTTGTCCCTTGGAGTACTCAAGTCAAATGATCAGAGTCCTCTCCTTATCTCATGACAGCACTGTCAGACATACTCAAATCATACCACAGTGAAAAAAGATAAAGCAACTTCATGATATTTCAGTGTGACCACACAACTTCAAACGTTTGCAACACCAATGTTGCTTGCTGACTTCTGTGCCATAAAAGTTCAGCTAAAAAGCACTGGTAATGAAAACAATGTATGGTGCAGTTGAAGTAGGGATGGAAATTCTCTGCTGACAGTTTCAACCTGAATTTTGGGAGGAGTGAATGAAGTTGAAAGCTGAGTTCAGATGAAGAAGGCAAAATGTCTTCTAACATGAAAACAGAATCAATGAAGATGTATTTGTAATTGTATGGTTGGAATGACAGATTGAATTATTTCTACATTTCCATACAGCTATTTAGTAACAGTTAAAAATATGCTAAGCATTAATCACTCATTCTTATTCTACCCCTAACATGAAAAGCACCTTTAAAGAGAAGCTGTACAGATACAGTCACCTTTCTATAGAAAGGGTATATAGTAAAAAGATTAATCTAAGACTTAAAAGAGTGATTTCCATATCAGTAAAAATATTTTTCAGACATATTAGATCAATTGGATATTAATAGCTCTCACAAAGACATATTTTCTTCATTATATAACAGAGTTCCGAAAAAAAGTAATTTTTTAAGAAAAAGTAAAAACAGCACTTTTCCACTTTGACTTTTCAATTGTGTATAATTTAGGTAAGCTAAGGCTGAGGCTTATGGTTTCACCATCATTTTTACAAGAAACAAGGTGAAATTCAGTGTTTTGAAGATGGTAGCACATTGTTGAAGTTTGTCAAGAGCCACAACTCAGTGTCATTTCTAAGTTTATAGTATAACCTTAACCCACTCATTTCTTCTATTCTTACAATGAATATTCAGAACGTAATTAAACAGTGGAAGGTGTATTTTGGAGTATGGTCATGTATTGCACAAACGAAACAATGTGTGACTGGAGGAAAATGATTAGGAGGAAAAAGAAGCCATACACCAGTTGCAGAGGCTGATGTCTCGATATACATACCAAATGAGGGGCAACATATGGCACAGGTTGTGCTGCTTTTATCATGTGCAGAAGTACTTTATTCCTTAGTTCTCTCTCTCTCTCTTTTTTTTTTCTTTTTTTTTTTTTTTTTCCCAAAACAAACTTCAAAATAAAAAGCTTAATGAAGGGCCTTACCTTTTAAACATAAAGGAAATTTGTTGAATGGGAGTCTAAGTACAACTGAAAAGCTGTAACAGTTGTTTATTGTTATAAAATAACTTGCTCAACTCCTCTAATTCAATGTGTCATATGAATTGTGGTTAAATAACCATAGCTTATTTTGAAACACAAATTAATTATCTATTACAAGCATGCTATTGCTTATCTCTTTCAAAGTCTCATTAGTATGCAAATGATTCTAATTAGGTCACTGTCAGACAATATTTGTGTAAAGTCACTTTCCAAGGTTTAATATGATGGTTTTTGTTCCTAAATATTTATAAACAGTGCTCCTAAAATCAGCTTTACTTAATAAGGATCATTCTGAAAGTCTCATTAGTTCAGTGGAATTAATCTCAGATGACAAAGAGGAAAAAAGTGTGGGGTTTTTTGTTTTTTTTTTTCCCCAGAAGATGAAATCTTTCAATTTCCAGCCACAGTAACAACAGATTAGAGAAACAGTATCATATTTTTAATAGAACTAATACTTAAAAATTCTTGCTATATAAAACTGGATATGTTGTCTTTGATCTCTTGTTTTTCATGTATGCTTTGATAAAGGTGTGAAGACAAGAAATGGAAAACTTTATGAAAACGTCATGAAGAGAGTCTGAGGTACCAAAACATAGACACTACAGACACGAATTATCATGTACAGCTGTAAATATATGCTTATTACATTAAGATACATAACATTTAGTTATGTATGTGTATGACACTTCGATGACTTTTTAAAAACATGGCATAAAGACAGGGAGACAGAATTAAAAAATATATATTATTAATCAAGTAAAAAGAAAAGAGCTCCAGAAAATAAGATTTTGAAAGTTAAAACTTTGTGATAATACCTTGTAAAAACGGAAAGCAGGCATTTTTCCTGTCCTGGGGAGGGGGGAGAAGGCAAGGGAAAGAGAGAGAATGAATTTGTTTTATGGAACTGGTCTCTGGATATGCTCTGATTTAGAATAAAGCTGAAATTAATTTAGAAAAGTATCAAGAAAAAGAATTTTTTACCATCTGTAGATTTTCAGTAGAATGCTCTGCTTGCATACATTATAGCTGTTTTTCAAACTGAGAAAACTGGTATCTTGATACCAGGATTTTTATTTAGAAGTAAGCAAGGAAAGAAAGTAATAATAACTGTAAATAAACTGCTATTATGTGAAGCCTACCTAAAGGTCTTTTTTCAGGTTCATTCTTCAAATATTTTTGATTCAGTATCATCTAAGAACAAAACTCTTCTTATTCATTATTACAGGTAGTTTCTTACATCCCTGCAGAACTCACTATAGGATTAGGTGCATAGACAGAGTATTGAAATAGTACAATGCTCAACTTTTATTACAGTTTTTTAGATAGTTTTAAGACATTTAGTTAAAATTACCTTTGTAGGTAAGTGTTGCAGTAAAATATAGCACATAAAATGCTATTTGAAGGTGGAGATTTTTTGACAGAAAGTTGCAAAACTTTGATTATAAGTTACAATTTAAAAGATCTTGCAGTGTTAATCGTATTTGTTATTTAGATAATATAGTCATGAAAACACAAGATCATTCTGGTTGTGTCATAATTTGTATGATAACATCTTGTTTCTCAGTAATTTAATTTTCTTCTTCTTTTTAAGTATAGGTAGATGAAGAAATCCTTCAGGACCGTCCTGGTAAGCATTCGGGTGGTTTCAGTCATACTGGACAAACAAATGATATTCCTCACTTTCCTTGTGCCTCACAGTCCATATGAGATCTGCCATCATACTGAACACCCCGTAAAACTTGACCTGGCAGAAGGAGGTGGCAGGTAAGCTGGTTGGCAAAGGCCAGGGTCTGACCGAACTTAACAGTAAGGGTTAAAATGACAAAGGGGTGAGAGACAGCCTTTATCAGCATCAGGGGGAGAGAAACATACATTAAAAATTAGCTGTCTTATTAGAAGACATGTCAAATGTCACCTAACACATCAGATAAAAACATGTTAGCTTTGAAGTGTTTCATAAAATGGTAGAAGGTTCTGGAAATTATTATTTACTGTTTTCCTCTGGGGTCTGTTGCTGATTATTAAGCACAGTGAAAACATTCTGCATAGCTTGTTCACAGTCATGCAACTGTGAAGGATCATCTTGCTCCCTCTTTCTCTCAAAACAATGCTTAGGTTTTTCCCTAGAAGATGGAACTATCCCTTTGAAAATAAAAGCAATGTTTAGACAGCTGAATGAGAATTTAGCAACATTGCATTAGTTCCTCAGTATTAAAAAAAACAAACACATTTGAACACTGTGAATGAGGAGTCTGTCATTGAAGTTGGGGGTCCAAAGGGAAAAGCTTAAAGGATTAACACAGAAAGAATTTTAATCTTGAGACCCTTCTTAAATCTTATATCAAGTCCCAAAAGAGAGAATCAAAGATAGAGGCGAAGAAACCATGAAGGAGACATGGCTTGACTTCACTGGTATTTTGTGGGGGTTCTTTTTGGTTTGGTTTTTTTTTTGTTGTTTTTTTTTTTTTTTTAACTAGACTTTGTCAAGTTTTAATTCTTGTACCAGGAAAGTGATTACTTTTTAGTATCTTATGTGTTCATGAATTCTAGCAGCCAGTAGCCCCTAATGACATATAGTATCTAGAAACATCTATGTGATACTTCTACAAAATCCATAGCCAGGATAGTCCCATAATTTGAAAAGGAAAACTGCAAAAAATTAACTACATTTTTTCTTTGGTCCATCTGTTAAACACCTTTATATAAGTCCATATCAGAAAGACAGAACAATTATATTTTTCTAGTGTCAGTGTTTCTACACATGAAAGGTACACGCATGTTGAATAGGTTACCTGTTACTTTGCATATGAACCCCATATTTGAGGCAGGGGACTCCTAGTCATTCATACCACTCATTCAATACTTTTGCTGTTTTGACACTCTGCCTTCTGTGAAATCTTACATACGTTATGTAACTTGAACTCAGATTTTACTTTCCACATTTTCTTTGCTTTCTAAATTATCACAATTTTCCTGGAGACCCATTTTAGAAGTCCTCCAGTCCTCTTAAGTTCTTTAGGTTAAAAATAAGGAAGTTAGCAGAAAACTTCTATAATTGCATCTTGGAACGATGTAAGTAACCTTCATACAAATCTTCATACAAGAACTCAATTCAAGATAGAACAGATTTAACCTAAAGTTTTTTGACATTTTTTGTTCTTTTCCTTTCCCATGGTAGCATCTATTTTAGACTGTGTTCCAGCCTAAACAGTCTAAGCATTATTATGGGAATAAGCAGTAATCTATCTATCTAGATGTCTTTTTTTAGGACAAAAATAGGATTTGGAAAGATTATTAATCATTGTTATAAATGCCAGCAATTAAGTTGGAGATCTTTCAAAGTTAGACAACACCCCTGTTTTTGCTATGACATGAGACTATGAAATATTTCTGTCTTTCATCTGAAATGAGTCTATAACCAGAAATCTCACGTCATACTTGCAGTGTTGATTGCAGAAATAGATTTACATGACTGAATTGCCTTCCTTTCTTTTGCTTTCTTTCTCTCTTCCCTCTTCCCTTTCCCCTTTTCTACCTTCCTTCTTGAGATATTTACACAGAATGTAACATTTTTGTTTTGTGCCTTATGAAAAAGATTTAGGAATGTTGAAATACTTTGCAGCTCTCCCTAAAGGGTATTTTAATGTAACATTTTCATTTATTAAAAGAAGGAATTTGAATATACAGCCCAGTGGCTGAAGAATTTTACATTTACAAACTCAATAGTTTTGACATTGACTTTGAAAGGTTCAGGATTCACTGTTGCCTTCTCAGAAGTTTTGCCCATACCTGCCATTGTAATGTTAATCCTCATAGAAGTGGTAATATTGTGGATTTTACTGTATTGACCATAACTATTTTATGTTAGCTCTGTGTGTTACCAATTAATTGTTAAATGTTTTCTTCCAGAAAAAGTCTACCATATGGGATTTCTGTAAAAGGTCACAAAACAGGTTTGGGTTTTTTTTTTTTTGTTTTTTTTTTTTGTTGGTCTTTTTTTTCCTTTTTGGTCATAAAATTTCAGTATTTACTTAGAGTACATTTACTTGGCGGACAACTTTACTGAGCAATAATGAGTATAAATTGTCAATGTTGAATCAGGACACTGTGACTCACTTCACATTTCACTTGGTACTTGTTCCTGAAGGAGAGGAGAGGAAGGAGACAGAGGAGGAAGAGTATATGAATAGACAGAAATATAGAAGGGGGTTTGAGGGTGTAACAAAGTTTTTACAAAATCTGTGACCCTAATTAGAACTGCCCTCTAATCTGCTCTAAAATATAAAAAATTAAAAAAATGTACATCTTTGTTTTTAATGCCTGTTCTTTAAACTTTTTATAAAGCAATTATACTAATATGCAGAATGTAAGAAGGTAAGCCTTTTCTACTGAGGCTGCTAAGAAAATGTCATTTTCATAATACACAATTGCTTCAAACTTAAGCAAAATTGGCTATGTTGATGTTTTACATTTTGGCTCCTGGAAAACCTGTGTCACTTGCATGGCTTTCTGTCACTTTTTGCTCATAGGCTGTAAAAAGCTGCACTGCAATTCTTTATTCAGTATGTCTGGATGAAAAAAAGCATCAGTTTACATTCTGGGGCAAAAGGACAGCTTAGTTGAGAAATCCTCAGTAGCTATTGTTTCTAATCGTAGAAGGAGAGTATTAATTAATGTATAGATTTGTAACATGTAGTAACTATCATTATAAACTGGTATATTTATAGAATTTCATTTAGTTTAAAATAAACAAGATTTCAATATGAATAATGTAGAAGAGTACTATGCAGTTATAGAATGATTTCTGTCCTTGAAACAAAACATCTTCTTCCCCTGAAATTTAATTACTAGGACATTTTCATCTTTGTAGCTAATTGACACATCTTTTCAGACTGCCGTACTTGCTGGTTTTAGAAAAAAAAAAAAAAAATTCCTCACTTTCCCTCTCTTTAAAAACTGTTTTCCTATATACTTGCCTGACTACTTTGTACTAGATCATGAACTTGCCCTGAGGTGTCAACATGTTTTTGAACCGCTCCACCATTCACATGTGTTAAACAGATCCCAATGTCAATATTGTGCATTACTTAACTTGCTGCCTGTCCATTAGGTGTTTAGCTCACTCAACCAAAGCCAGGTTTAAATATATCCTATATGAGCAGACAAGGAAAAATGTGCAATCTCACTTTCAAAAAGGGTGTTACTGGTGCAAATTAAATCACCACAAAATAAAGGTCTTGGTTTTGAGAAAGATGTATGTCTCAGTAGGTATTAACACCTGGCAACATTCCTATGCATATGAAAAAAATATCTGGAAATTGATTGCAAATGGAAAAAAGTACCAGAAACATTTCTTATATTAGCCATGAAAATACTTTGTATTTTTTTTAGGCAATGTTATTGTGTTTTTTAATTGTTTTATACTTAAATTCATTTTGAAAGAACACATTCCTTTCTAACATTGTTAGTATATGTGGAGTACAAGAATGTTAATATATATATGGAGTACAAGGGCATGATGTGTTATATAAATGTGTGATGTAGACTACCTAACTTTAGAACATAATGTTCACCTAAATTTTAATTAGCTCTGGAGAGTAATTGCTTGAATTCAATTGCTAGTCAGTGAAGAACAGCAGAAGCCACAGAAAAGCTCCAGCAGGAGACAGTGTCTGTGTAAATGAGGTCTCTGTTCATGAGAACTAGACTAGAAGCATTTTGGTTTGGCTTACTCAGGCTACTTGTTACAAAACCATGGATTTTTCCATGTTCTTCAGTGTTCATCATCATCCCAGCTCTCTTTACCAGAAAAAAAGTGCTGTCTTGGCTTTGCTTGGAGGGCCGCTCCTCATTTTCTTCCCTTGCCTGCTCAGCTTGGATTCAGAAAAGCTTCCTGAAAAAGCCAATTTGGGGATGCTATGTCAAAGTAGAAAAATCCCTTTTCAAGGCACATATTTAATTTGATAATGGAAGATCAACATTTAGCTTCCATACACAAAGCAAAATAAAACAACATACAACACTTATATTTCTACAGCATGTTTCATATAACAGAGACCAGAAGAAAAGAAAAAAAAAAAAAAGATAAAAAAAGTGAATACTTCATACTACATGAGGCTTTTATTTGTAATTACTTTACATTTGTGCATGACTAAATGTTTTACCTGCTTTGAGCTTCATGGAAGACGACTTGAAGAGAACAGTAAAAATCTGTTAAAAATTACAGATACTTATCTCTAGTCCTCTAGGGCCAGAAGTGAGAACTGGTTCCTGTTTGGAAAATGCTTTTCCTGCTACAGCCCTATAGCTCTCTGTAGTTGGGAAAATATTAAATGCCTTCTTGATTATACTGTGCCCAAATTTTTATGGGACTTTGGGAAAAAAAACAAACAACAAAAAACAAACACCAAAATCAAATAAACCAAAACCCACAAACTAAGCAACAGTAAAGTATTTTATATGCATGTTTATGATCTAAATAAATTAAGGGTTACAGTGATCTGCTTCTGTGCAAAGTGTCATAAAACTCTACCACTCTGATTTTGTTGTCTTTTGCAGCCTTTTTAAATTCTTGCAACAATACACAGACCATTGTTGAAATAAGTAGTAGTGTCTGAACTGGAGAATTTAGGATTTAATCCACATTTTGTGAAAGTCAAGAAATGTTATTCTGGAGAAGAGAAATATTTCATAACTAAATCACAGCTTGGAAAAAATATATTTGAAATGGCCTTGATATCAAAAGAAAAAAGAAAATTAAATGATGGATGTAGAGGGAATTAAAAGTAATCGAGCCAAAATGAGAAAAATAACTAAATAAAGCTAAATATTAGGTAAAATTAATTCAGGATGATCTCTGTTTCTCCAAGGAATAAAATCTCAGTAATAATTCATAAGCATATCCAAATCAAGTGTACATTGTAGGGATATCTAAATTATCGATTAATTCTTCAATAGCAGTAAAATGAGTCAGTGGTTTAATAGATATTTTCCATCACTGATTTTTATACTATGAAATTCAGTTAAGTAATGGAACCATTTTTCATCATGAAATAACCTTTATGCTACTTTATTGTTCAGTGCTCTCTTGGGGTCTTTGCAGTCTGTTAGGAGAGCTGATGGCGTGCAGCAGAGTGAAACGTATCTTGTGACTTACCAAAATTCTATTAAATATCAGGACTCATATTACATGTTTGAGTCTCTTGTCTATTCTACCACTTCACCTCCTGCCTTTTGTGGTTGTCTTGATATTTCTGAAGGCTTTGTATTGAAGATGTGGTTTCCTACTCTTTGCTCCTTATTATGTTCTTTATCCAGCTGGCCTTTGAAAAGTGGCCCTCCCACTGAACATGGAACTATACCATCTGGCTGAGAAAAGGCGAAGACTTTTGATCTCTAACAGAAGTCTCTGAAGCTATAAAACCAATCAAAAGCAAAGAACCAACACAAACAAAAATAAAATTATAGACTTAAGCATTAATTATTAATTATGCAGTGATAATAATAGTGGCAGGGAAAAGGAAAACAAAGACAATAGTTCATAAAGAAGAGAATGAAAACAGTATTCAAACTCAATAACCCAAAATAATCTGTGATCAATAACAAATTATTGAAAGTTTAATTTATAGTAGCTTCTGTAAATATTTATTATGAGATTATTTTAAAAATCTTGTATTATAACTAAGGTTTATTTTTTGTATTTTAAATTAGCTTAACAGGTGGAGAATAGTTGCAATTGCCTTTTGGGACAGATTTGTTAGTGAGGAAAGACTGAAGATTTTGTATAAATCTGATTTTAACAGATACATAACATTAAGAAATATGGGTTTGAGTTAGGAAAATAGTAGAAGTATGTTTTGTTAATGTTATACTTCATAAAAATTCTATGCTGATTTTATATATAAGGCTTATGAGTAGTTACAGATATTTGGTATGTAATGTGTGAATGTATATATACATATTTACATGTAAAGATGTATTGGTCAGATGAACTGTTAATAGCAGACCTCTGTACATATATTTTCCTTGCTTTCTGTTTGATTCATATAAATTTGTGGGAATTTTTCATAATAATTCAACAAACTATCTTGATTGCATATTTCCACTTTCATAATGCTTTACCTTGATAGCTATTTGATCATTTAGCTATGCTACACTCTGATTGGATGACTTGTGTTTTTAAGGTGAAGGAAGGTATGCCTAATTAATTATCTACTACATTCTTTCAATGTGTCCTCTGGTTTTGGCTGGAATAGAGTTAATTTTCTTTTTTAGTAGCTAGAACAGTGCTGTGTTTTGGATTTAGTGTGTTGACAGCACACCAATGTTTTAGCTGTTGCTAAGTCAGCTTACCCCAAGTCAAGGACTTTTCAGTTTCCCATGCTCTGCCAGTGAGCAGGGGCACAAGAAGGTGGGAAGGAGCAAAGCCAGGACAGCTGACCTAAATTAGCCAAAGGGATATTCCATAGCATAACATGCTCAGTATATAAACTGGGGGGAGATAGCCAGGAACCACTGATTGCTGTTCCAGGGACTGGCTGAACATCAGTCAGCAGGTGGTGAGCAGTTGTATTGTGCATCTCTTCCCCCTGCCCTCTGTCCTTTGTTTTTTATTCCTTTCTCTTTCACTCTTCATTACTGTTCTTGTTGTTATTATTATAGTTTATTTCAATTATTAGGTTGTTCTTATCTCAGCTCATGAGTTTTACTTTTTTTCCAGTTCTCCTCGCTGTCCTGCTGGGGGCGAGGAGTGACTGAGTGACTGTGTGGTACTTAGTTGCTGCCTGGGATTAAAAGACAACACAATTAGAGGATATTCCTCTTTGGCTATTTAAAAGTTAAAAGTACATAAAGCTAATTCAGAGAATCAAATCTCTCACACATTTACAATGCATATGTAGATGTATAAACAGTCTGCCCACTGTTTTAGAGGAAAACCCTGCTTCTATTTGTCACAAAGTTATCTAGGAGTTTAATGAACTACATTAAAGAGGGCAAAGTTGTATTAGACAAGAGGAACCACTTTTCAAGAATTATCTGCAAATACTTGGGTTTTCTGAACACTTTATTTTGTCATGACTTTTCAAAAATACTGTCCATAGGCTCTACTTTGACTTTTGAAGTCTTTGCAAAACTTGTGCTATCCTTTAAACTTTACTAGACTCTGTAGGGTTATACTTTACCTGTGCAACTCTGAAAAATGCTTTTCTTACCCCATGACTCCTGTAAAGGAGGGACTATTTACAGAAGTTGTGTACTGCAGTTCAGAGTTTTTACATTTCACCCTTTGACAAATATTTATATTCTATTCATGCAAGCAGATACAGAAAGTTGTGTGGGATTTAAAGAAAAGTTATGAAAGCCTGAGGAACATGGAAATTTAAGTAAACCAGCTGATTGTTGTTGGTTTTTAAAGATGATTCTATGTATTACCCCAAATTTTACAGACATAGGACATAAACTACTGACTCAATGTATAAACATGATAAACCTTTCCACTTGAATGTGTGTCTCTCACTACAGCTATATGGTTTAGCAAAAGTGGTGATACCTCCTTCCTGAGTTGGACTAATCAGATCTGAGCTAATTTAAACAAAGCTGACCTTGAAAAATGCAAAGATCATTTATTCTAGGGAGTGAATGAAGTGTATTTAGTTTAAGATAGTTGACAGATGAATATAGGTTATCTTCAGAGACAGAAATCCTGGCTGTGCTGAAGTCAATGTGATATTCAGTGACTTCAGTGGAACCAAGATTTTGTCCAAAGTGTTGGAAGCAACTGGACTGGTGACAGCCAGCTCTCTGATGCACTTGTGTGGATTTGCAAGTGTGTTTGGTTTCAGTTGCCCTTGTGGTATCATAAATAATCCTTCGTATAGTCAGTTAACATTCTTTTGATAAACAGTGTCTGTGGCAATAATTATGAAGTAGTCTCTTTGACATGGAGGAGAACACTGCTCAAAGTATAGGCCAATAGCTAATTACACACCTTTTTTTTATTTTTTTTTTCCCCACAAGATGTATCTCTCCTTCCCTACCTTGAAAGAATTAAAAAGCAATCCAGCGCCACAGAAAATAACAGGGAGATATGATTCAGTTTCTGTTGTCAAGCTACAGCTTTTAATGATGGGCAGATTGTCCTGGGGTTTCTTTCGTGTGTGATGTAACAGCAAAATATATTTTAGCAGTAATTTCTAACTGAGAACAAGATTCTGCTGTGTCTGACATCTAACCAGCCATGAAGGGAGCTAAATACAGTGGCTGCCCTGGAGAGAATCCAGCAGCCACCCCACATGAGAGCAGTATATAACAGATGGGACTAGGATGACTGATTTAATTAGAATATTTTAATAGAAGAATGGAGAAACAGTGCACAGCTCTATCAGTTAGTGAAAAACTCCATTAAATTCCCCAAATTAATTGTTCCATAGGGAGAATGCGTCAAATAAAGCATATCTCATTGTAATCTCTCTCTCTTCTCCATTTCTCTCTCTCCACCTCTCCTACTCCAACCTCTCCCCCCCCCCCTCATTTGGGGAAATTACAGATTATCAACATGGAAAGAATCT
The DNA here is from genome assembly GCA_035590215.1 of Microhierax caerulescens. NCBI lineage: Eukaryota > Metazoa > Chordata > Aves > Falconiformes > Falconidae > Microhierax > Microhierax caerulescens. The sequence continues at coordinate 59,105,036 of JAVJGJ010000014.1, forward strand.
GTTATGTTCTATTTTTAATACACCTAAAACTCTAAAAGAGAAAAAAGCATTTGAATATACTCACATATTTGTCTAGATCTGTTTATTAAGATGCTGAATAGCTTAAAGCACTTGAATTTATCTGATACCTTCAGTTCCAAGGATTTTTTTACTATAGAAATATCTTTCCTAATCATAAATTCAGAAAACAAATAAAAAAAACCACTAAAACCTAAAACCACCAAATATCTGCTAGTGACAAATTATTTGTTATATTTCATTCAAGATGTAACCTTTGTCCAAAACAAAATCTGTAATTTGGGGTTTGTCTGGGGTGTTGGATATGTTTTGTTTTGTTAATAGATAATAGGTTGTACCATGTATTTGGATTGCCTGTTAAGATCACATGAATCAAATTAAATGGACTTTTGTTTAAGCTTTTTTGTTTTGTTTTGGTTTGTTTTTTTTTTTTAAGAAATGTTAGAGGAATTTGATGTGAAAGTCTTTAAATTTTCCCAGTAATGTCTCGTATCATTGCAGGACAAAGAATTCTGTAAACTATCCTTCTGGTTCTTAATTGAATCTGGATTAAAAAATTTTAGTCATATCATAATTTCATCTTTGGATTCGAAAAAATGTTATATTTTAGGAAATATAGCAAGCCTGCTGATGATAATGAAAGAATTACATACCAAAAAAAACTTAGCAACAAAGTGTTTAATTCAATTGTTGGAATAATGGAATCTATATCAGTTAGGCAAAATAAAATCTCCTATCCGGTAACTGTTCATGTGCCAAGAAGAGCAAATAGTCTAGCTAACAGCACAAGAAGAGGATCTCAGTATTATTTGTAGGACCTTTTTATTAAATCAAATTATAAAGGGTGGGATTCTACTGAAATAATATTTTCAGAAGAAGGCAAGCAGAATATTTCATCATCATTATCATAAGTGGTGACAGGTGTTTTTTTATTTAAAGAAAGGGCTTCATTGTTGACAGTGATTCATCTACACAGGTCAGGTTTTTATTTTTCCCTTTGCAAATGAGAACTTTGCATTATTTGGATGTGAAATTTAGCAAATCCAGATTTTTAAAAGAAAATAATTACTTTTTTCTGTATATGCTACTCAGACATTTTATTCTTCATGACTATTTCACTGAAACAACCGTCTTCAAGTCTTTTTCATATTTCCTGGAGGATGTTAATGTGATAATTTAATTCCACAGTTTTGCATCTTTTTAATCTACCTCATTCTTTATTAGCCTTTAAGAATGGTCCATCACAAAAGTACATACAGTCACTCCCCATACAGGAGTAGCTCATAACTGACCTTGAATTTGTTGGTTTCTACAGAGTATTTGGAAGGATACTTATTAAAAAAAAAAAAAAGGAAAAGGCCCAAACTTCTTCCTATTCTATGGGTTGTCAATTCGAGCTTGTACATTTTTCATTGTGAATAATTCAATGTGACATATATTACTATACTTTCTTTTCTCTGTAGTCATTGAATATTTCAGCAGCAGCCTAGATCAGAATCCTACAGAGCTTAAAACTTGCACCTCTGCAATGTCATTCTGACACTGAGAGTATCCCAATAAAGAAATTAATGTAACATGCAGAATGCAATTATGGTACAATTAATGCCTGTCAGAACAGCAGTTCAGGTTAGAATTTACAACTTCTAATGCATCGCTAAATCCAAGTGGTTACTTAAATTCTCTAAGTTTTGGGAAGGAATTATCTTTACCTAAGTCATATATTAGTAACACCATGTTCTGGCTTTTATTGTGCATACTCAAGCTCAGCGGTACCATCTCTGCTTTGGTTGCAGAAGGTTTGCTTGTTAAATTTGCTAAAACCACTGAACACAGGTTCTTTCCTGCTCTGGGCTATATCACTCTTATTAGGAGAGGTAATTTCTTCTTCCTATACCCGTTACTTTAGGATTAATTTGTTGTTGCTTGCATGCTAATGCATTTGGAAGGCAAACATTGCTCCAAGTATAAGGAGAATAGGAGGAAACCTAAATGTTAAATATAAGCTAAATGATTTGATCTTCCAAAATTGTGGAAGTAATTGTTATTGAATCAAAGTAAATCAGGCCTCTGAAGAACTGTCAAACACACAATTTGGGTAAGAAATAATAATATGAAAAGTGATATTGGTTAACCAGTAAGTTGACTTGTTGCTTGGAGTTAATTTTCAATTAACAATTTAACTTCATCTTTTATTATAGTGTGTAGGAATATTTACAAGCTCAGAATGCAGAATAAGCAATGAAAGATATATGTATTTTATCACAGATTTGAAACTGCAGCTATCATATGATTAAGAAAATGTCCATGAAGGCTTCTGCAAACCACAGCCACCTATGGTTGAGATGTTTTTTCTTTACTTTTCCATCATTTTAGAGTCATGGTTTAACCCCAGCTGGTGATTAAGTACCACACAGCTACTTGCTCGCTCCCCCTTACCCCAAGGGATGGGGAGGAGAGTTGGAATGTGAAACTTGAGGGCAAAGAAAAAAACAGTTTAGTAATTGAAATAGAATAAAAATGAAAGAACAATCATAACAACGATGACAATAACATTTACGGTGAAAAGGGGACGGGAAAGACTAAACCCAGAGGACAGGAGGGGAGGAACTGGTGTTGCACCGAGCAGCTGCTCCCACCCAGTCCCCGAGC
>JAVJGJ010000014.1:59121409-59132549 GCA_035590215.1 Microhierax caerulescens
TTTCTTTTCTTTTCTTTTCTTTTCTTTTCTTTTCTTGTCTTTTCTTTTCTTTTCTTGTCTTTTCTTTTCTTTTCTTTTCTTTTCTTTTCTTTTCTTTTCTTTTCTTTTCTTTTTTCTTTTCATTTCTTTTCACTGTTATAGAAACTGGATTTTAAGTGAAGATACTTAAGCATTGGCTGCTATCCCCATCATCATCCTTAACAATGAAAGCAGTGGTGGGAGTTTAGGAAACTATTCTTCTATTCTTCAAGAAACTATTTCTTGAAAAATTCAGTGATGATACTGGGGAGAGCACTTCCTTCAAAATGTGATTTTGTTCCAAACACTCAGTTGGTATGAATCAGTGCATTGAAGAGTAAGGCATAGCTCCAGTGTCTTTGAAGTTTTCCCTTTACCTGGGTAGAATTATGGGTTAGACTACCTCTCTGGGTGGAAAGCTATGTGAGATGTTTATTGCAGAACTGAAGTGCTTTTTAACAATGACTAGTACAGTTAGCAGATCTGCCTGTAGGAAATGAAAGGAAATGAAAGAAGAAACAGTTACATGAAACTACCTGTGACCAGCTCTCATGTCTCCTAGTGAATCAGTTTGCACGTACTTATTCAGAAACTACTGTGCTCATAGCTCACACCTATTGCTGGTGCCAAGCACGCTTGAGCCTGAATGTAATTTCTCCAGACAAATAATAGGTATATTAGATACTTCTTGGAAGTTATTACGACTCTGTCTAGACAAGCACTTACCCATGAAGTAATAAGCTCCCAGTTTAAAGTCAAAGAGATTCCTTATCTTTTTAAGGTTAAGCAGGTGGTGAGGTGCCTGTGACATCCAGAGCATTATGACTTCTTGTTCTCAGCACTTAAACTGCCTTTTCAGACTGAGGCAGCTTCACAGAATTTCCTTTGAACACATTCAAGTTACGAAGGATGTATTCCTGAATTCAAGACCTGATGATATATATTTCTCCCTTTCCAGAGAGAAACCAGTTTAAACAAACAGAAGCAGTGTTTAAATTTTCCATTGGCCTTCGATCCAGAGTTTAGTGCTACCATCTTATTAATGGACTACAGAAAAAAATCCAAGTGAAAATGAGATGTGACTGTAGAGCCCATAGTATTTATCTTGGTCTCTATCCTTTTAATTTAGAAAGGTATAAAAGTGTATGAGGTTATGCTTTGCTTAGCAAATTTTTGAATTTGTTTTGTTATGGACATGAGATTGCCACAAGAAAAAAAAAAGTTTCAGCTGATGAGCTGTTCATATATGGCTGTCTACACTTGCTGACTAGCCAATGGGAAAACAAAAATACATTTACAAGGATATTTTTCTCACTCATTCTAACATGGACGTCTAAAATCAGATTAACTATGATCTAAGACTGCCATTCATTCCTCCTCATTAACTGTAGAGCAGACATCTAAAGTAAGCTGAAGGAAATCCAAGCAAGATATCAATCAATTTAGGTCTTAATTTTTCAATAAAAAATACAGCACATCTCATCTTTAAAAAAGCCCAAATATTGAAATGGTTAGTCTTAAAGCTAAATTTACCTCATCCAAGCACATTGCATGCCAGAAACTGGACCACTGGTGTATGCTAATAGATTCCCTATTATGTTAATATGAGATCAGTTGCTCTGACATGATACACCAAATTGATTACTTGTATTTGTCTCTCATGTTTCTCCATGAACAAAACATTTAAATAAAGGTTACTATTTTTGTACTGGAACTTTTATAAAATATATTTTGTGGTTTACTTATAGAATGTGGATTCATCTGTTGGATCAAATTCACCTGTCAGCCCATGAATCTTCCATTACCATTTTATAAGGTTTTGTAGAGTGGTCTCTGTATAATTATTTATACTTCTTATAGAACAGCAAAAATGGTGCTCTTGTGGCCAGCTAAATATTTGTTGCATGTGCATTTGGTGTATCAGGAGTTTTGTGTTTTGCATTTATAGTTAAAATTTTATATACATAGTTCTTTATAAAAACTAAACTTGAAGATTTTTTGATTCAGTTCGTATGATAAAAATCAGTAAACATGATAAGAATTTGTTAATTAAACCTTGAAATAAACACGTTTTCTGTTGAAGTTATGTGAGTTTGAAATTATACCAAGTAATGTTTACTTCTTTTTATTATTTTCATTTTTCACTTAAAAAACCCCACCTGAATATTCCATCATTAATTAGGAATAGTTCAATCCCAAGCATAAACCTTATAGACAAACCTGTGGCAATCATGTGGCTGAGTTAAAACCTTCTGAATCAGCATCTTAATGAAAATGTTATTTCAGTCTAAAATACAGAAAAAAATGGAAGTTGCTTTTGTAGCTATTAAATTCAAATAACTAAGTTAAAGGAATAGCAAACATTCAGCTCTAAAACCTTTTCACAAATGAACAGTGAAGGTAGTAACTGAAATACAATGTTGCAAATTCCCAGTAATGAATGTAAACCTCATCTTCTCTCTCTGTCACACGTACACACATGCTTACATACACAGTCCCCATCATTAGTCACTGCACATATATTCTAAAGAACTGTAAGCCTCTCTAAAGCTATTGATCTGCAGGCTTTCTGAAATTAAACTGCCAAATATCACTGTGTTCTTGATATGTTATTGATTTTTTTTTTAATGTTTTGTGGGAAAAAAATGTGACAGAGCTGTAGGACAAATGGAAGGTCTCCGGTTTATTCAGTAGACAACTTGATTATGCAACAGCTGACCACAACAATTTGTTTCTTTTCCCAGTTTCCCTTTGAGAATTAATGCTAAAATGATTGCATTTTTAGGGTGTTAAAAGTAACCTGCTGAATCGTCAAATCTTTACTTGTCTGATTCACAAAGGTTCTGAGCCCCTCAGGTGGCAGAATTCTCACCTGCTGCTTTAAGGCAGTTTTGACTTTACTTTACATCCTTCATAGAAGGGGGGGGGGCGAAGAAGAATAGCATCCAGCACATTATAGACCTGCATTTTCTTTATAGGTATCTTTTTAAAAATTAAATTTTAATTTTAAAAAAATACAAACAACAAAACAACAAACTGATCATGCCCATCATTAATTAGGAATAATTCGTTTCACAGCCCTGATACTGATTTAAGTCTCATTCACCTGTAGTTCTTACAGTTCTTACAGTCACCTTTTTTTTTTTTTTTCCACAATCAGTTTGCTGATCCAGTATTGCTGATTCAAAATGGATTGCATATTTTTGTTTGTAGCAGCAGAACCATTCTTTCACAAATTCTACCTGTTTCAGCCAAGGAACTTGTAAACTTTAAAATTTTTACTTCATCAAAACTCTTTTTGAAGTCTCCAGTTTATGGCAACACTTCATCTTCATTACTGGGAATGAAGAGTTTGGCTAGGTGTTTTCTCCTCTGTTCTCTGATGAAGTGTGCTATGTGAGTATGAACACATACTCTATGTACTCACTAGTATCTACAGACTTTACTTAGCTTTCAGTGTAGGCATCCTGCTATGTTCTAAAGCAACGTCTATTTTCTACACATTTAAGATTTCATTAGAAAAAAAAAAAAAGAAATTGAAATTGATAACAATATAGAATAGGGAAAGAGAACAGGATGTTCTTACTGATGTGTAGATTTGTAGATTAAAGGGTTTTTTGCACTTACTCCAAAGAATTTACTTTTTGCTTTCTTATCAATAATTCCTAACCAAACAGCTATTTGCTGCTTGCAATTTTCACAGCATTAGCTTGTGTACAATTATGTTTACCATCGTAATTGGCATCTGTGTTTCTGAACTGGTTCTGGCTGGGATAAAGTTAATTTTCTTCGTAGTCACTTGTATGGGGTAACATCTTGTGGTTATGATTAAAACGATGTTGATCACACAGAGATGCTTTAGCTGTTGCTGAACAGTGCTTGCAGAGCATCAACGCCTTTTCTGCTTCTCACACCACTCTGCCGGTGAGTAGGCTGGGGGTGCACAAGAAATTGGGAGGGGACACAGATGGGACAGTTGACCCCAACTCACGAAAGGGGTATCCCATACCATAAGACATCCTACCCAGCAATAAAAGCTGTGGGGGAGAAGGAGGGGATGTCTGGAACTGTGATGTCTGTTGTCCCAAGGAAAGTAGCCATCATGTGTGATGGAGCCCGGCTTTCGTGGGGACGGCTGAACACCTGCCTGCTGGTGGGAAGTGGTGAATGGATTTGTTTTACTTTGATTGTGTGCGCAGGTTTCGCTTTACCTATCAAACTGTCTTTATCTCATACCATGGGTTCTCTGTACCTTTCCAGTTCTCTCCCCATTCCACTGCTGGGGAGTGAGCAAATAGCTCTGCGATGCTAAGCTGCCTGATGGGGTTAAACCACCACAGCTTGTTAGGTTATCTATAAATCACTTCTCCTGTTGATTTGCTAGCTGCTATTGGTGTATTTAAAGGTTTTGCTGTTCCCCACTTCCCCCCCCCCCCCAACACACATCCCCTTTATTTTTTGCTTTGTGAATTTCTTTCTGCCAGGTTAAGCATAAGCAGCTAGAGTTGTTTTACCTGCTGAAAGTAAGTTTATCTTCTTGACTTACTATCCTGCTTAGAGCTCTCTAATATGGCATTCATTCTGTTTATCTTCATTGTTTTAAAACTTTGGTGTAAACAAGGAGAAAGGTCCCACCAAGGAGTAATAAACCTTATGTTGTGGTAGGTTATATATCACTGAGTTAAATCACCTTCTGGAAATACCTTTCTCTCCAGTTACCAAAAGAGTGTATAATGACTAACTGCTTTACATAGATGAAATATCTATTTTTTTGGTGGTAAGGTGTCCTGGTTTAGGCTGGGATGGAGTTGACAAGTCGGATGGTTGCTGACAGTGTCTAAAGAACACTGTGTTTATCTCCTTGTAAACAACCTCTTTTTTTTTTTTTTTTTTTTTTTTTATGTTCCACTCTGAAGTGGTCTTTTTGATTTTGTTTGTAATGTGTCACAGAAGGATGCTGAATGTAATTATATTGAAAATGTTGTCTTAATTACTAAGTTCTGTTGAATGAAGCACAATTTACCTCATCTAGTTGTTGCCATCTGAAGATTAAGAATTGGGAAAGAAAGCAAGTCTCTTGAAACCTATTCCAGCTCTGTGCCATGCTCTGTACCATAAATTGCTTATGGCTTTCATGTTACTATATAGAAATTATAGCTTGAAATTAGATCGCTAAGGTGATCGTTAGATACCACATCTGTAATTTATACACTGTAGAGGTAAATATCACCTATTTCTTTCCTTGAAGTGCATCTGGCTGAGCTTGGATCCAGTCAAAGACATGGAATACCATTTAATAATACCTCTATTCTTTTCCTTGAGTATAAAATTACTTAGCAGCTTCAAAGTCTTTGGATGGTGTTGTAGTACACAGCATACTAATATATCGCTAGAAAGACTATTTCAACTCCTTTGTGAGTTAGGACTTTATATAAAAACCCTAAACTCATACCACATGAACTCAAATGTACCTAGCACTTGCAGACTGTATGAGTTTGTCAGAGTTCTCCACCGATGTCACCACCATTCACCTGTGCTATGTATGCATTTTATTTCAAAATCTCTTTGATAAACATTCTGGCCCAAAATAATAAGATTCTTTCTTAGGTAAGAAAACATAAAAAATAATTATGATTCCATATTGAGTGAAAATGCAGAAGATCTGGTCCTCTGAAATATCTTACATTACCATTGTGATTATTCAAAAGAACTGCCAACACCTGTAGCTATTTGGTGAAAGGCTAGAGAAAACATACACTTACTATACCAAAAATTAGTTAAAAGGAAGAGGTAAAACTAAATACAAAGATATTACTACAACTCACAAGTTCTAGCAGATATGTAGATAGTAATATCTTTTGAAAGGTGATACTGATTTTTAGTTTTCTTTCTGCAAAAATCTCTCATTTATGGCAACTTATTGTCATAACTAATGGTTAGCGCTTCAAAAATTTTTCCTTAAGTTATCACCATATGAACGATTTTGTCACAATTTGGAAGGTTTCGTGAAACATTTTTTTGGTTTTAAAATTCTGACATTGTTGAATAAATTACTCTATTTTGAAAGGAAAAAATGAAATCCATGTAGTTAATACTTAAAATTCTTTCTTCAAAAGGTTGCATTGTTTTGAGAACAAGTAACAGCTGTATCCATCACTGCCTACAGAAGCACTTTTACTTTTGTAAAAAAGGTAAGTCACTGGCTGTTGATAAAACCATGGAGCACTGTACTTTCAAACTAAAAGATTGTATGCAACAGTGGAATGGAACAGATTCCTCAGATTCAGGCATTGGAAGCAATGATAGGCCTACACCTGTAGTAAAATCTTGGAAATTTTAGTTTCTGAGAGTGGTGAAAATTACATTCTTTTCAGTATTTGCTTTCTGTCAGTATATGACAGAAGTTTATAGTTTCTCAGGACTTACAGTGACAGAAATAGCTAATGGAAAGTTTTCTAAATAGGAAGGAGTAGCCTTACATCTGTCTAAACTGGCCTCATATTTTCCACAAGAACAAAAAAGCATTACATACTTATCCACCCACAGATCCCCACATAAAGACCTAGAAAATCTTAAAGTTATGCAGAGTTGTGGTCAAGGAGAGGTTTTAAGCTCCCTGAAGCAAAGTTTAACCTTTGCATTGGTAACTGCCACAGCACACATCTGAATGCATATGAAAATCATAGCATACAAAAAGCATGGAAAAACTTTGAATAAGCATAGTATAATGCTAGAAAATACTTGAAGTAGTACATATGGTTGTAAGTTCTTCTAAGTTATTTTCTTTTTTTTTTTTTTTTTTTTTTACTTTTTCCTTGCATCATGTGGAAACTCTTTGTTTTGAATATCTGTTCTTGTGTAGAGACAGATTTTTTTAAAAAATTTTTTTTTTTGTTATTTGGTTTTGCCTCTTACTCTTGTGGTAGGTACTTAAACACTATGCTGTTTTCTTGGGACTTTTTTTTTTATTATTTTAATTAAAGTAACTGATCAATCTGTCTTACTAGCATAATATTTTCCTTCTTGTAAACAGTGATTTCTGAAGACAAGAATACTAACTAATGAAATCACCTAACAAATCAGACTGAGAAATAGTGTAGTCAAGATGCTCTCTCTGAATAGGGTGTGTGAGGTTTCTGAATGTACTTTACAAATTTAAACTCTGAGTTGCATTTGTTTGGATTTAAAGAGCTAGTTGTTACATGTTTCCATGTATGTAGAGGTAACACCTTTCTGCCTTTCTTACAAACCAAACGTGTGATAGATTTTTTTACCTTGGGCTACTTTCCCTCTTGCTTCCCACTCTACATGACACAGTTTTATGAACTAATGTCAGATAAACTATTTTCACAAATACAGTTAGACGTGTCTAAGCACCTTGTAGAACCAGAACCAGTTATAGAATTGTAGGGGTCATTAAAATTATTTCATCGTATAAATCCATTTAACCCAATTAGCTTTTGTGTATTTCAAGTCCTTCCAGTGATGGATGTCACTGATAATATTTTTATAATATTAGAATGTGGACCCTCTTAAAAGTATACAATGTCACTTTTGAAGCTATAGCTAATTCTTTAAATAGCTGCCCTACATCAAGGATACAGTTGTTTACATAATAAAAAGATGTCTCATGATCCGGCTGAATTAGAGTTGAAATTGGTTGCTTAACTGTGCTACACTTAGCTTTGGAATGTACAGTTAATTTGTAACAGCTTAAAGATGTGCTCTTCCCGTCCCTTCACTTGCTGGGCATGCTATACAAGATATCAGCCATTCAATCTTTCTGCCAAACTCATACTCTTGCTGCAGGGCATTTAATCCTTATCATACATTTTTTAAAGGTCAGGTTTTTAAGTCAGAAAAGGGAAAAAAACCCAAGTGTTTTTTTTCTTTCTTTCTTTCTTTTAACATTAGCAAAAAGATCATCTAGTGTTTTAAAACTGCAGATGCATTTATTGGATTTCTCTATGATTGTATCAAAAGCATTCCATTTGTTGATTACTCAAATCTTCAAAGAAAAATACTATAGAGAAAAAAAAAATGTCTTTCAACCACCACTGAACTGCTCATGCTAGTAGAAGTTGGAAGCATAATATGAGGACAAAACATGCAAATGTGAACACTGAATCACAGTAGTAGTATATGATTCCTTTGCCCTTTAGTATTGGATATATAAAAATCTAAGACATCAACCAACATTCTGATATCCTACCTTTTTGATGTATTCTTTTGCTTTCTGATGCTTTAACTATTTCTAAAAGAGCAGAATAATTTCTTCTGACATGAAGTGCTTTGTATAGGTCACTAATTCAAGGGTTTCAGAAGGACTGAAGTATTTCTTTCCAAAAGCAAGGAGATCAAAAAGGTGGATAAATGCAACAAAGAGAGATGGGCCATGAGAGGAGACTACACCAACTTTTATTTTGGTACCAAGATGTTAATAAAGTCAACATTATGAAGATGTTTAAAGTGTATGCAATGAAAGTAACATTCTACCTAGAAGAAGGAATGTAGCTACTGTTTATGACTCTTACAAGAGGTGATATAAAAAAACCCCATTGCCTAGTATTTAAGCTGAGATCTGAAATTTAAATCAAACTGAAACCAATTTGCCTTGTAAATAGTCTCTCTGTCATCTAATAATCAGACTTAAGCAGTAAACAAAACAAACCAGAAAACTTTAAGTTTGGTTTGCAAGTCAAGAATAACTTGGGATCTTGGAGGTCTTGTAATCAGCAGAACTGCATTTATTGTAGGGAAACTATAACAATATGTAAAATTAAAAAGGGAAGAGTACAGTGTTTCTGATATAAAAGAGGGCAATGACAAGGTTGCTATGATTACAAGGCAAAACAGTTTCTAAAACAAGCTTATTTATGTTGAAGATATATTTAGAGAGATAATTATACAGAGATAGGAAAGGTTAGATGGCAAGCATGCTATCATATATAAAAGTGCACAAGGTTTTACGTTATGACTCGCTTTCTTAAGTATTAAAGTCAGTTTAGGTCAATACTCAGATTTACTGAACTGATACAACAGGTCAACAGTGACCACAGATAAGGTGAGTCAGCTAATACAGTGATTCTGTTTGTTGTTTTATACATGTGTGATTTCCATGTTTTTGCTTTTATAAATATTCGGTATGTGTGTCAGGACAGTATATTGATACACAATGCAAAATATAATATTTCCCATTGCTGTAGTAGCAAAAAAGCCAATCCACCTCCCCCACTCAAAAAAAACCCACCTTCCTCCTCCAAATTTCTTTCTTTGATATATGAAAAGTGATCGAACTGTCCTCAATTAAATAAGTGTAAATTTCTTTACCTGCTTTTACTCTCAATGGACACTGCTATGCATAATGCAATTTGAAAAAATAGTTATAGAAAAGCATAACCTTCTTTAGAAACAGTAGTCAAAATTTTGTTTTAAATAGTTGCAGTTCTACTCCGTTCCCTATCCACTTGAAACAAAAAATACTGCTTTCTGTTGTGGAAGGTTAGCATGAGTGTAGCTGACCTAAATATAATTAATGAGCACCGAAGTGAAGAAGGCATTGAAGATGAACCTTGTTGATGACAGAAAACATTTGTTGCAGGTTAATAATCTTCCATTGATTGGATTATTGATGCTATTCCCAAGATGTGAGCATGGTAATTTACAGGAAAATTAATACTTCTTTGTTTCCCCTCTTAAATAGTAGTAAATCATGACATAACAAAAGAAGAGGTTGATATGCCACCTAGGTAATTTAGCTGCAGCTCCATTCCTATGAATCACAGCCAAGTAATTAATCTTTTACCTAGGAGACAGTACTAGTGATATTAATAAAGCATGGGGACAACAATAATTTTTATATAAGGAAAAGAAAATACCTGTTTTAGGGGAGATCAATAATTTGGCAGAAATATGAAGAAATGGAATTTTGCTAGGAGTGTATCAAAAGTCTCATTAATGGATATTACTACCCTACAACAGATGTACAGATGCAGGAACCAAAGCTGGATTAATGTATACTATGTCTATAAGTGTTGCAACAATGAGATTTGTAGAACATTTTCTACTTTGTATGCAGCACGTACTGCATTCAGTCTAATTGGTTTTTCATGGATTTGGAGACATTCTACAGATAGGAGTGCATCTGTTTTCCCTAAGAACCACATTATTCTGATTAAATATTTGAAATTAAGATGGAGTGATTTCATGTGTTAGTTTTGATTATGCTGGTTGGTTCAATAAAAAAAAAAACCATAAATGGCAATCTCTTATAAGTGTTTCAAAAAGCTGAAGTGGCATGACTTTGTAATTAAAATGGTTTAATTAGCACTTCCTGAAATACTAGGAATTAACCAAAGAACAGAATTACTCTTACAAATTATCTGAAAGTTTTATGCTAAAAAAAAGTGGGTGTTTACATTTGTGCATTTGTGTGTTGTTTTTTTCCCTGCATACCTGCATCAGTAGGAGACCAAAGTAGTTAATTCTGTCTCTATAAGTGGGGTAAATTTTCTTGTTAATTTGGATTTTGTGCTGATTCCTAACATGTGGCTTTGTATTTTTTACAGCCTCTCTGAGACTTTTTAAACCATATTTGCTGAGTGTGTACTATAGGGTCTATTAAAAAGACCAAAGCAGAACACGCTCAAATTCTTATACTTTCAGAAATAGAATCATAGAATAGTTTGGGTTGGAAGGGACTTTTAAAGGTCATCTAGTCCCACCCACCCTGCTATAAGCAGGGACATCTTCAACTTGATCAAGTTGCTCAGGGGTCCGTCCAACCTGACCTTGAATGTTTCCAGGAATGGGGTATCTACAGCCTCTCTGGGCAACATGTTCCAGTTTCACCATCATATCATAAAAAACTTCTTCCTTATATCTACTCTAAATCTACCCTTTTTTAGTTTAAAACCATTACCCCTTGACCTACCGCAACAGGCCCTGCTAAAAAGTCTGTCCCTGTCTTTCTTGTAAGCCCTGTTTAAGTGCTGAAAGGCTGCAATAATTTCCCTCCAGAGCCTTCTCATCTCTAATCTGAACAACCCCAACTCTCTCAGCTTGTCCTCATAGGAAAGGTGGTCCATCCCCCTGATCGTTTTTGTGGCCCTCCTCTAGACCT
>JAVJGJ010000014.1:59132649-59157262 GCA_035590215.1 Microhierax caerulescens
ATAATTTCCCTCCAGAGCCTTCTTATTTCTAATCTGAACAACCCCAACTCTCTCAGCTTGTCCTCATAGGAGAGGTGGTCCATCCCCCTGATCGTTTTTGTGGCCCTCCTCTAGACCTGCCTCAACAGGTCCATGTCTTTCCTGTGCTGAGAAACCCAGAGATGGATGCAGGACTCCAGGTGGGCTCTCAGCAGAGTGGAGGGGCAGAATTACATCCCTTGACCTGCTGGCCACATCAAGTTAGAAATAAGATGTTATTATGTTTATTAGGAAAATCAATACCAAAGAGAGATTACTGACTTTTCCATTGAGCAATTCTAGAACCCCCACAGCTGAAAGTAGAAATTTGACATTTCCAAATTATTATTTTTTATTGGGAAAATGTTATACTGCTCTTATCAAAATTAAAAAAAAATATTGGCCAAATGATAGGGTGCTTAAAATATTAATTTGCTAGTCTTTTCTGGAGGCTTCTTAGACTTTCACATAAAAAATGTCCAAAGATGGCAATCAGGTGAGCTGGATTTTCTCTGACTGTTCCCAGATGCTTCAAGATCCATAGCAGACAAATACTGAAAACAAGAAAAGGAAATTACAGTACTTTTACCCTCTATTATTTACAGAGTCCAAGAAGCATAAGCTGAATACAAAGAGAGGAGCCACAGCTGGAATAAGGTATGTAGCATAAAGCCTGAGTGAGGATCTGGCATGGGAGATGATCAAGTATAGGAAAATGGAGGAGAATGCTTGGAGGATTAAATTAAGTTGTAAACAGAATAATGAAATAACAACTGAAACACAGATGTTGAAAAAAGGAAACAAGTGGCACTGGGTACCGTACTGGTGGTAAGAATGCAGGCAGATTCGTAAGAAGCCAAAATACTAGTCCTTTCCCACCATGTCCTTCAGACACTCCAGGTACATTAGACAAAGATCACATTAGGTGAAAATATCTGTTTCTGTGTTCTGGCTAGTGTTTTCTAATTTTTAATCATGTAATATGGTCTACTGCTTTTTTTGGCAGGTAATGGCATTTAAAAACAGATGGGTTTTCTTCTCATCAGTGAAAATTCCTACATGTCATTTTGAATCATTTTCTTATTATATCCTTGGGTGTTTTTAATGCATATTTGTAATACTGCCTTACATCTGAAAATAAAAATCATATAGTGTAGAAAATGTAGTAGAAATGTTTCACAAAGAGCAGATGAATATTGAAAATTCAGACCTTGTGGAATTTCAGAAGCATTTTCTCTTCACTTTCTATATATATGATACTCTCCATGCTTCCATGTTTTGGATTAGGAGATCTAAAAAAAAACCCTAAATCCCAACCAACAACAATGACAAAAAACTCCTCCAACCTACTGACTGGTTAGATAACTTGGATTACTTGTTCAATATTTCAACTTCCATCAGAAGTAGACTGCTCTTGAGATTCCATATATATTCTGACCAGTTTAGATGGCTGTCTAGTAATGAGCTTTACTAAATTATGAGCTTTTCTGAGACAGGAAACCTGGAGGAAGTTATGAAAATAAGGGCAAAATATATCTTACCTAACTGTAGCCACTTAAAAATTAAGGATGTTGTCTGCTCTTTCTTTAGTTGATAGAAATAAGCATATTCCCAGAGCAAACTATTCCATACAAAGGTAATCATTCACTCTGTTCTGAAATTGCATGAATCATTGCCTGGATGTTTTCCTCTCCATTGCCATGAAAAAGAGAATAAAACATATTAGAATAAAATAAAATGTGTAGTTAGGAAAAGCATCCTAAAACATCTTTTCAGAGCCTTAAATTATTCTTTTTTTGATTGGTTTGTCTTTAATTTTTTCTTTGACTTCTTCCCCCAGTATCCAAGTATTGAGATTTCTCTTTGCGAGTTACATATGTCAGTATGTTTCCAGGCTGCAGAAAGGATACAAATTCAAATGCCTTACAGTAGTAGAAAAAGTACTAATATCAATTACATTGTACACATTACACAGAAAACTGTTGGAATGTGTTAATGAGAAAGAGGCAGAGGTCACTGCTCTAACGGGTAATTTAGGATGAGACATTTTGACAAAAACTGGATAACATAATTCAACAGATGCTTCAAACACTACATTAGGTATATCTGGATGCTTCTGCTACAGAAGTTGTTTTATAGTTATAATATCTTTTCCAGAGGGAGACAGAGTCAAGTCCCATTCCTTTAATCTTAACTACTATTATGTGAAAAAAAAGTGCTGCATATATTTTTTTTGCTGAAAGAAATATAGTTTGTTTGGTTTGTTGGTTTGGGTTTTTTTAAAAAAATTAATCATTATGAAAAATATCACCAATGCAGTAGGTCAAGCCATTCTACTAATGACACATTTGAGTTCTCTTGTTGAGAGAGATATTTGACTACATTTAGAACTGTCATTTTTTCATTATATGCATTAATTTTAAAATTAGCTAATTTTTAAGTTTCTTTTGCAAGTAAAAGGATAATGTCCACTTACAAATTCCTAGCTGATCAGCTGTCATAATTAAAACCTTGTAATTTTGGGGTGGTGGTGTGAAGGGTTGAGAACTTAAATATTTACCTACGTAGAACTCTGACAACAATAAACAAATTATAATTGAGAGTTGTGACAATTCATTTGTTTATATCTGATTATGATGCCATGTTATTGTACATAAATAGAAATAGCTCATCTCCTTCTGAAAACATAAACAGTATAAAATTGCAACTACACATTTCATTAAGGCATTCTGTAAAAAGTGTCTTATTGTCTGTTTCTTATCTAATCCTCTTAACAAATTTTGAGTAAGTAATCAACTGGAAGTCAATGCATGTGATGTTAAGCAGGCTATGCATGTGTCAGTGTATGGATGGGAGGAGAAAGAATGACAAGACATTGTAATATGCAAAGCACCCTGAACATCCAGGCACTGACAACTAACAGAACTTTCTGAACTTTTAGAAAAAAATAAAAAAAAAAGAGAAAGTTTAAAAGGTGTGAGCTGGGTAGTACAGTTGCTAACTGTATATTTTAATTAAGATTTATATTATTATATTTCTTTAAAAAAGATCACAAATTATATTCTTTTCTTCTTTGTTATCTATAATTTCATTACAGAATTTCTATCCAAAGTTAGACAAGACTTTTTCTAATTCTTTCTGTGAAGCAGAATATTCTCAGACAGTAAAATAGTAATTCAAAGCAGAAAACCCACAAAAACCCATTAATTTCTTGGAGCATGCCTGTGTATTCTCAGGATTTATGCCACCAGACAGCCCTATGATGAGGACTGCTGCAGAGACATAACAGTTTCAGCTGATGGTTCAGCAGCAGGGAACCCACTTGTGCTGAGAGTCACAGTAAAAATGAGCTGTGAAGGTGTTCAGGGATCTGACTTCACAGTCTGACGGCGCGATAGCCTGTTGATCACAGCTGGGTTGAATTGAGCATCAGCCAGCTGGTGATGGGAAGGTCTGGCTCTCAGACAGGTCTATCAAAGAGAAATCTCAAATCCAGAGAACCACAAATTTGAGGTTTTCATTATATCTTCTGGATGTTTGGGGGAACCAGCCTGGGCTTATGATTCAGCACTTCTGCTTCTCAGTCCTCAGTGACACAACTGAGTCTTCCATTTGTCTTGTTGAAGTATCAAGGTTGGGTTTTATCCTCTTGGTCATTTTTTCCTACTCTGCTCAAGTAGGATGAGCTCATTTGGAAACAAGTAGGATGGGCTCGTTTGTAGTTATTTGTGATAACAACTTAGTCAAACATAAAAATATCCTCTTCTTTTACATTTTATAGAACAATATATGCAAAAGGAGAATTAGGCTGTACTGGACTTCCCTGTCTTCCCAACTTTACCCCTTTTAACATCTCAGAAAATAAGAACAAGAAACTAAACCTCTGGCTTTATCCAAGTTACAGAGAATGCAGTCATAGCAATTTTAATGTAAATTGTTTAAAGTATGTCTTTGCACATTCCTGTTCATAGCTATCCCAATGGAACATATGGAGGTCAGTTCTAATTTATGTCAAGCTGCTGTGGTCACAGAAAGCTGAAAATAAATTCCAACACTTATCACTAGCAGAAAGAAAGTAAAGAAAAGAAGAAAAAAAATAGTGACGTGAGAGTCTTTGTGGGAGGTCTAAGCACTGGATATTTATCCTTGATCTAGGATGATCTTCCTTAGCTACCCAATGTCTATCTAAATATAAAATATGTTTGTCAGCCTTCAAAATATCTTTCTACCAAAACTGGTTACTGAAGCCTTCTTTCAAACTAAGCAGATAATACAATTATTTGAAAATAATATGACATAATATCCCACCCTCTACATATTAAATTGGACACTTCAATTGTATCAGGACAGAGAAAGCATGATAACAGTAGCTCACAGAGAGACCAGCTGATACATAACTTTGTGCAGGGTAGGAGAATTTATGTCTTTTTTTTTGCGATTAACTTTACTTTTACAAAATCTGACAGTAGTTCAAATTACTTGAGCATCAGTAGACATGTGAATGTATTAGTCATATAAAGGGGATAACATCTACCCTGCCTTTAGTGTGTAGGCTGTGTGTTCTGCATTAGATTTAATGCAGAAAAAATATTCAAAACTACCTTGTCCTCATCTTTTTTATTAGCCTGTGTATGGTAGTTGTACAACTGTTCAACATTTTTTGGTATAAATCTTCATTGATTAAAATCACATTAGAAAATTAAAGCCTTTCCTCTACCCTGGACAAAAATATCTTCAGTCCCTGAACAGTCCTTTTACTCTGTCAGGAGGTTCTAAAAAAGTAATTCATATTTATGTTCCTTTCAGACAAAATGTCTTGAGAAATGACATGTACTATGGAACTGGAAACTTCATCTTCCTGTCAGAGCTGATGCAGTGAAGTCAACTGAACAAGACAATAACACATCTCTAGTGAAGATGGAAGGTGAGTCAGTGCACAGGGGAAGAAAGATGAAAGAAACTTTCAATCTCAAATCATTTTGGAACAAGCAATGATGTGTTAGCCAGTCTTAGCTGGGTAACATGATGAGTGCCAGGTCTAAGAATATTGCATCTGTAGGTAAAGTTAAATAAGTTGGAACTGAAATTCCAGTTGGAATAAATAAGTTGGAAAGAAAAATCCCCCCAAAGATCTTACAACTATGCCTCTTTGGTACTGTCAGGAATATTTTAATTTTGTGAAGATTTTTTTTTTAATAAAATAAAAGAATTAGTAAGTGTGATTTCTTTTTTTTTTTTTTTTAATAGTAAATGTGAAAATCATTAAAGACATTTGGGGGAGATTAAAAATGTCTTAATAAAAACTTTCACTATAGGCATACTAAATGTTGTATATATTTGGAAGTAAAGGTTTATCTTGGAAAGCTAATATGTAAGTTTTATAAGTTTTCTGAACAAGTGATTTCCTTAGCATTTCCTGACTTGTGTATAAAATGCAAGAAAAATTGCTGTGGTTGAAGTGAAACAGTATAGGAAATTGGATGACCTTCTTGCGCTCTGCTGTGAATTTTCTTAAGCAAGAATAAACTTACTCAATTTCTCCAGTGACCTCATTACTCAAGGCTGAGTAGGTCAGTCTCTAAGAATTTACCTTAAAAGTCTAGAGTTGATCTTTAATTTCTTTCTCCTTTCTTAATCTCCACTAAACAAAATTCCCTTCAGAGATGAGGGTGTACTCTAGTTTTCTAGATAAACCCTTGAACGTACTCTCCAGATTTCACTAGCCTGCTCTTAATTTTCCCTAATGTGACCTTGGATTCATTCAAGGGAACCATTCATTCAGAATGACACCATCAAGCTTTAAATCATCCAAAGATACCCCAGCTCCGTATAAGTACATATAACCTATATGGATAATAAAAAGCACTATCTTTCACTCAGTGGGACAAATTGGGAAAATTAAATGAGCAAAATGAAAAATCAACATTAGATGGCTACAAAATGTGTTTGTGGTGGTTAAAGGCTGTATGGTATTTATTATATAACAAATGGTGCCAAGATTAATTCCTCCTTCCACTGTCATTGGAAAGCTGGAATTTCAAATGTGTATGATTATTTTATCTCTCCTCAGCAACAATATCTTTTGCTATGATGGTAGCATCTAAGCCTCTCCTCAAGTTAGTGGTGTTTTTATGTTTCTAAGTGTTTGGAGGTTTTGATGTTTTTTTCTCCACACACACACACACACACACCTCACCCCCACCCTGCCCATGTCTTTTGTAATCTATGGTATAGGAAAAATCATTAGAGTTTGGGTTGGTTTTTTTTTTGTTTTCCTTCTTGTGTATCAGTTCTATAAAAATGCTATTCTTCTACCTGAGACTGCATAGCTGCTCTGGTGTCTTGTAATGCAAAGTGAACACTGACAGTAATTTTCAAAGCAGCTTATCCAAAACACCCTGAGGGACCCAGCCCAGAGGGCACTCCTGGAAAAACAGCAGCCAGGAGGAGGCTACATGAAACAGTATGATAGCAACAAATGGTTCATTGTTATGCTTTTTCATAAAAAAGCCAATAAAGATGAAGTAGGGATTGTTTTATGAAGCAAAAGATATGATAAAAATGTTCAGATTGTGTACTCTTTCTGTATATCCCATAAACAATCAAGTTTTGGAAAGAAAGTGGGGACGCACAACCTTTGGATTTTTTAAGTCACTAAAATAAGTTGTATTGCCTTCCCATTTTTGTACCTGTATAGAGAAAATCATATTTGTATGGGTTGGGTGAAAACTAATGGTTTATCTCCTCTGAGTGGAAAAATAAAATTATACTGCAAAGTTCAGGAAACACTATTTTTTCTTTTATAAGTTATCCTTGTCTCTGTGATGTGTTTCACCGTGTAAGCACAGTTTCAGACATTTGTGGAAATCTGCAGGTGGTAAAGGTCCAAAGACTTTCTGTGGGCATGCTACTTTTTATTCTTATTCAAATGCTAGAAAATAGATATGAAACATTGGCACTTTTGTCTCTGTCTTATTTTCAGAAGTCTAAAATGAAGAGGATTAGAAGATGTTACGGGCTGTTAGAAGAAACTGAAGGAAGGGCTGTGGCTCTTCATGAATTTGTTGATGTGGAATTCTAACTACACATAATGCTGTGATAGATTAACACCTTAAAAAAAGAACAGTTTGTTTTCCTACTTAAAAGGAATATTTTGGAAGCAATTTTTATATCCTTCTCTATATTGTCTCTGTCTACCTCTACTTACTTATTTTATATTTAATTCTTTGCATCTGTTCAGTGTCAAGTCCTATTTCATATTCAACCTTTTAAATATTCTGTTGCCTTCTCTGGATTATTTGACTGTTCTCATCTTTAAATAGCCTCATCTGAAGACAAGAAATTCAGGAATATTTTAGGAAAGCCTACAATGGTAAAGTTGTCAATTCCTTCTTCCATAGCTGGATAATTTGGATCAATATTTGAACTTCTAAGTACTTAGAATTAAAGCAAAAAATAAAACAGAACCCTTCCTCCATATTTCATAATAATTGTGCAACACAGTTCAGAAGTTCAGAAGTCCGCAGTTCAGAAGAAGTTATCTAAACTATCTGAGCTTCTGTCATTAATCTAACCAGGAAAAAAGTAAAAAAAGTACAGCTTCCTGAGACAGCAAAAGGTAAAAAGTGATCATTCTATTTCATAAGAAACTTTGAAAATTGCTGTTATTCAAATACTGGGGAAAATTCAAAGCAAAAGCTAAAGAGTAAAGAAGTGTGTATCACACTAGAGAGTTCCACCAAGTTTCAACGTCCAGAGGACTCAATGAGACATGGAAGACACAATCTTCCTTGGTCTACCTGATGCTGAGGAGAAGCTTGTACCTCTCTGTCACATCTCATCTGAGGACCCTAACCACTAAGGAAATGGATGTTAGTGCAAGGGCAGTTTTTCTCTCTCAGTCTGACTAGAAAGCTTGTATATGAGAGGGAAAATCTGGTGTCAGTAACCTGGCATTTCAAAGAAAATAGTCTGTTCAAAGCACCTGAGAACCCTGGTTTCTAACAAAAAACTTTCTGTATTTTATTCTGTGCTGAAATATTATACTGGAGTACTGGACCTATTTAATCATGGTAATTGCACAATTCAATATTTGAATTAGAAATACATTCCCACTTCAGTGTTACTTTTCCAGGTTTCTATCTCTTCCTGCAAGGGAGGGCATGGATGGTCATTTAGATTATATGGGTTTTGTCCTCTCTTGGATCAATGATTTAACCATAGGATTTCACTTTATAGAAGACTCACAGGTCTGCTACTGCCAGCAATAAGATGACCTGGTAATATTCAGAGTTCAAAGTTTAATTGCAATAGATCAATCATTGCAAAGTTCAAAGAGCATTATTAAGCAAGCTGCATATTCCAGGTCTTGAGGCAATATAGGATTAATTGTCAGGAAAACAGTGGAAAAAGAAAGCACTTTAATCTTCTTGTCCTCAGTGTGACATATGTCAAGTTTCCAAACATGCAACATGATATCAAAGCTGCAGGAAGAGAGACCAGTTTAGCCAAGGAGAAGGTGCAAAGTGACCTAGAGGAGCTTTGGGTTTTTTTTATTTTGAAGTTACTAAAGCCAGGGACAGTTAAAGGTACAGTACGCAAATTTTCTTCCAAACTTTGGCCACAAACTCTGAAGATATTTACTGATACTAATTCTTTTATTTTTCTCATGCTCATATAATTATTTCACAATATTATTTCTCTTTAAATATTCATGATAATGAATTCATAATAATGAATTAGGGCTGAACTCATCTAATTATTAGAAAAGAAATTGCTATATATCTTACAATGAATCAAATGTACCACTCCTGTGAATCTCCTGATGTGTCTAATCAAATGTGTCTTCCATTATTATGGAAGTTGTTCCCAAGAACAGCTAGTTATGTCAGTGTAGATGTAGTTAGTCTTGCCCAACACATTGTGTCAGCCCTTAAGAAGCAGCTACTTATTAGAGAAAATCTGAACAATTATTGATCATGATGAGCCGCTAGAAACATAAAAAGCTGCAAAAGACATTTGCACAAGGCCTGTATTATCTTTTAAACAGTAAATATAC
The DNA here is from genome assembly GCA_035590215.1 of Microhierax caerulescens. Taxonomy (NCBI): domain Eukaryota; kingdom Metazoa; phylum Chordata; class Aves; order Falconiformes; family Falconidae; genus Microhierax; species Microhierax caerulescens. Next base: position 59,141,726 of record JAVJGJ010000014.1, read on the forward strand.
ATTTGTCACAGCATGTTGTACTGGAATTGGTGAAAATCTATCAACTTACTTGTCTAAACAGGAGTCAATGGTCAATTTTTCTCTGGAAATAGGGCTTCAGTTATTTACACTATTCATTTCATCTATATAGTGTGGTGTGAAACTACAGTTTGAATTGACTTCCCACATTGCAAATTTAAACAAACAAACAAATAACCTTAGAGTGAAAAAATACACTTTTTTTACTCAGTTTATTAACTTTATAATAGCAAATATAATGATTTTAATTAACTTCTAATATTATTTTAAGAGTCCAAACAGAGCTTGGGAAAATATTTTTTGACAGAATGTTTTAAGCCTAAACTATGCATTCGTTTCTGAGAATTAATGTACTTAAGTATGAAATCTATTCCAGCTGAGTACTCTTTTTAATCCCGTTTAGGCAGAACATGTTTTCAATAAAGTTTGGACCCCTTTTCTCCTCAAAAATTAGATTTGCAACAGTAAAATTAATGTAAACCTAAGTCTAAACTAATGATGTGTCTGTAGAAAGTACTTTAAATGGCATTATACACTGTGTCTGTTGTTTCAAAGTGTTTATTTGAATTATGGGTCATTTCTGCACATAGAAGCTTGTAAAAAAGCACAAGAAGACCCAAACTCAAACCTGTTTTTGTTTTTTAACTCTGATCTAATCATTAATTAGGGTAGTTTGAAGTTTCAGTAGGTCACACAGAGACCATTTTAGAGGGTGTTTTAAATGCTGTAATTAAATTCTAGGAGCAATATTAAAAAAAAAAAAAGAAAATCTTAATGGAAAAAAAAATCTTGCTATACCTATTTGGCCAAATGCCTTCTTGTTTTACCTCCCATTTTCACAGCTCTGACATGTAGCAGTGCATATTTTAACATAAAATAGCAAGTCTGAAACTTTGACATGCTGTATATTTATTCTTGTGTGAAGTAAAACTTTTTTAAAAAAAATAGTACAGATGATTATATCTATTTTTTTTCAAATGAAGTGTTTCTTTTAAAGTGTAAGGTTTATTTTCACACTTCTGATTGCCAGAGAAACAGGAAACAGAGCTGTACATCAGACATTTAAATCCAGACATTATGCAATCATGATAACAAGGATTAATAAAGATTAATTTAGCTCCCACTTAAAAGCCCTGGTGTTTCAGAAGTACAACTGTCTAGCTTGTAAAAGGGGAATAATTATAATTTTGTTTTCAAATGTGCCTCTTTGTTGCATAGTAGAGGGTTGTCCATGATTTGAAGATGATTTGTAGCAAACTGTTCTCTAGCAACTTATTCTTTAAGATGTAGCTGTTCAAATCAAATGACAGTTCAAAAATAAACAAAGAAAACACAAAAACCCCCACAAAAAACAAAACCAAAACTAAATACCCTGAATATCTTATTGTTGTCTCTTAGGCATAGGAACAGATTTTATTTACCTGCAATGCAAAAAATTAATTTTCTTCATTGCTCAAAACTGTAAATGGCACAAACATAATGTCCAAGGACCTTAATTTTAATAATTTTGAAGAAGATAGATATTGACGAATATAATAATTGTGTTCAATTAACCCACTCTGAAAATAGTATAACTGGATACTCTGTAAGAATGTAACAGGTGGCCACAGAAATAACATTTCATGAGACCTATGTATGCTTACAAACAGAAATACAAACTTTCAGCTTAAAGTCTTCTGCATTATATCTTTCAGCATCATTCCTTTGGATTAAATGCTGTTACATATTTTCCATTTTAAAACTATTACTGTAGTATGTGCTATTTGTCCTCTTCCCACAGGGACAGTAGCAATACTTGTCTTTTTGTTTAAAACAGTATTGCAGAGACAGTCATGTTTTCTTTTAAGAACAAGAACAAACAAGTGATCCCACCAACTGTTGTGATTTGAGGCTGGCAATGTAAACTGATGATGAGCAGCTGAAAAATGTGTTTCCTTCAAACAGTACACCTGGATCAAGAATATATCACCTTCTGTGGGGCTGTAAAATATTCTGAGATTTTTCTTTCTTAGAAGTTGGGAACCTGAAGTCTGGACTCCTGATCTATCAAGTCCAGAGAATGTGCTAGTGTGGATTCAGAGAAATGCTGTATTGAGAAATACTGACCTATTAAATAAATATTTGGCTATTTGCTTACACAAAACAGGCTTCTCAAAATGTTGATAAAAACCTAGAGTGTTCACAGTGGGCTTACCTTATTCTTGAAGAAAACCAAAGAAACATAAAATTACCACCGTATTCTGTGTTGACACTAGAGAAACTTGGTAACTGCATTGACATGAATTGTCAATAGCTTCAATTCTGTAATCATCATTGTGATCAGCACTGGATCACAGATTTGCAAAATTGAGGTAAAGAGAGAAGGAAAACCTCCTTTAGCAGTAAGAAAAGACCCATGACAAATCAAGGTGATATCTTGGCTTATGCAATTGTCTAGCACCTACAGAATGCCACTGCAGAAGTCTGAAGCACAGCATGTTTCTTAGCCTGTTTTCATCTCTTGATAATAGGTTGTTACAACTAAAATCTCTGAATAAAACCTGATATAATAATCTGTGATTGACTCACAGATGTCAGTCTGACACTGATTCATAGTTGTTTCCCAAATAAGAGAGTCAGGTATTTTGAATGAATAACAAAATGAAATTGAGAAAGTGCAGAAGTTTGTATCTTCAGACACAGAGATGTGTGATGTTTTCTAATAGTCTACTTCTACAACAGGACATTTATTTATAGGTTTGCCTAAATGGAAAATGGACATTCTGATTTGTCGGGTTCCATCCCAGTAGACAGCCAAACATGTTAATCATTTCAGAATGAACTTCTGTCCCCAAATGCCTTGGTCTGCCTCAAAAATGTTTTTCAAAAGAGTAAAGGCATAGACAGGTAGTCAATTCTGAAAGCAAGTAAAAGAATGGAGTAGAAAGCCCTAAAGTAGGTTGGCTAAGTACATAACAAGGTGAAAATACAAACAAATAGGAGCCACACTAACTATCGCCACTCCTTGTACAGTATGTATTTTTCCAAAAATAAAGATGTAGCTTTCATGTAGATGGAACTCATTTTTACTGGTAAATAACATTTGTGGTTATGAAGGAGATGCAAGAAGTGTCTGACAGAGGATGCCAGAGAACTGCTAATGTAAACCCTGGGCACCTGAGCCTGAGACAACAGCACTGGGAGAGCTTTCTGTGACAATGGTTAATAAAAAGAGACTCTGGACTCTCCTACTTTTGGACTACTGTGTCTATCTAATCCCAAGGAACTATGACAAGAATCATTGTCTGACTTTGAATTGATTTGCCCTGTGTAACATTAACTCCTGCAAAGTACAATTACAACTAGATTAGGTCAGAGGTACTAAAACTTAATTTCTTAAAATTTCTGCTCTTTAAGGAAATAAGTTTTTTATTAGTATGTTAGTAGGATCTCATCAACAACAGCTATCTTCTTTTTTGTCTTTTTTTCGCTATGTAAACAGTCACATAAGACCATACGATTTCTGTTAAGTGTTTGAGATAAAAAGAAATACAATACCATGAAGAGGGAAGCAAAAAGGACAAAAGAAAAAGGATAAAAGAAAAAGTAAAATAGAAAGAAAAAAAATAGGAAAAAAAAATATCAGGAACATAAAACCAGTGAATCAATAAATAAATTTTAAAACCGAACCAAACCCCTACTTCACAAAAGAAAAAAAGTATATCAATGGTAGCAAGAGAGTTAGAGCTAGGAGGAACTAAACTGAATTACAGAAGAACTGAAGACAGGGTTGTATTGTAAAGAACAAAAGACAAAAGCCTGGAAATTCATATCCACAACAAGAAGAGTCAAATATGCATTGCCAAAACCTGCATGTTGGGCAAAATTCACAGTCTGACCCTACAGCTGATTCAGGAACTGAACTGCCTTGTCAGTGGGATAACTGGGACCGTGCGAGAAAAAATGTGCGTACCCTCAGCTGTAGAAATGGAAGCTCAGAATTCCCAGGCACACAGAAATAAAGGGATTTTAAAGATTAGAAGCCAGCCCATATTACAGCTATGAGAAGAGTTTAGGGGTATTTGACTACTGGGATTCAAGATTTTTTTAATTATTTTTTTTTATTTTTTCAAAGTGGGCTCGACCTGTGTTTCTGGGAAATAACTTCCCAGAAAATGAAGGTTGAGATGAAGAGCTGAACACTAGGCATGGCAGAAAGCAGGGGAAACAGCCACCAATGAAGGTTTTTGAGGGTCATGACTTGTTCATAAAGTCTGGTTTGTGCTAACACTCCAGATTATATCAGTTAACAAAACGTGTTGAAATGTAACAGTCCACAGTGTAAGGACTGCTAGTATGAATTCTTGTTATAAATTTAGGAAGAAGAAATCATATGTGATAGTTATCACAGGATAACTATGATATACAGTTGAAAGAGAATGTGATTCCAAAATATATGATCTGAGTGTGATCTAGTAACAATAAGAATTATTAACAATATTAAGACCTGAGACCCTAAGCCTCAGAGTTTTGAGGAAGAACTATCCCCATCTTTTTCCTGAAATGAGCAAACTAAAAACATTTCCTATTTCTGCAGTTATTTTTTATGAAAACAAAAATCTAATCTAAAATAAACTTGAGATATATGAGAAGCTTAATATGAGACCTGAAAACAAATGTCTCAGCTTCTATGTGGCCCCTTCTGAGTCCTTCCACTTCATCTTCCTTGTTGAGCAGTTTTCAGAGATCTCCTGGATTAGATTCCAGACAATACATTTATGCAATTTTCTTGTTGCTCTCCCATCTATCTTACCTTCACCTTCCATATTCTTCCAATAGAATTAGCGGATTAAAAAGTCTGAACTGATTATAATACAGAGGGAAATATATTTCTGTAACATCTGTGATGACAAAGCATTGAAACTTGGTGAACTGAGTTCCTCCCAGTTTCTGTGTTCTAGACTAAATCTAATGTTGAACAGGTTGGTAAATAGCAGAGCACAGCACAGTTTCATCTTCCTTTCTCTAAACACAGTGAATTCAATGAACACATTAGTCTGATACTGTAGGCACAAACTTTAATGCTCTGCTGGTGCTGAGTAGCAAATGGTGTGGCAGACTCTAAATTACTGCTGATACTCCCTCTATTGTAACATGCCTTAAGGAGAGTTGTTCTCCACAGAAATGGTGTATGGAGGAGCTGGACACTAGTGGAAGCTACCTAATCTAGAGCCTGACATGTCTAGATTCTTCTGAGGAACCAAGACCCTAAATTAATTTTGTATGTAGGTGATGTTAATGTGTGACAAAGTCAATCAGGTGTCTTGTATGGTTGTGATATCCTACAGAACATTATGCAGTAGTCATGTATTCTATTTTTCATTTGTTTCATACTTTGTCTGAAGTTTTGTCTAACTATCTGGATGTTCACTTGCTAAGTATTAGATATTACTGTTCCAGTTCTAGAGACAAAAAGCGTTATTTTTATAGCAAATGGCAAGTACTGAGAATATGTGAAGTCCAAGACAAAAAATATAGTCTGAGTCTGATCACGTGAAAATACTACAAGATTATTTCTCTGTGTGTTTTGTAAACAGACTTTTTCTTTCTGTGTAGTCTGAAACCCTGGTTCATTTCATGGAGTTCAAAGAAGTTGAGGATTTTATTTTTCTGTTGAATTTATACATTAACACGAAATTACATAAACTCATATGCATGTATATATATTTTATATATAAACACACATACACACAAACATATATACACACAGGAAAATCCAATACTTTAAGTGGTGCATATACTATTCTCTAGTCCTATTCCTGCCTGGCTGCCAGCTATTGCTCCAGAATGGCATAGGTCTCCTGTAGTTCCTGTGTCCTATCTGACAGCCCCATGTGAATGCCCCAGAGGGATATGTTAAATGCCACTAGATGTGTATAGCCAGTCACATTAAGTGCACTGTCAATGTCATCAACTGAACATTTTTTTCCTTTTGATGTCACCTCTGCCCTTTTTTTTTTTTTTTTTTCTTGTTATTTTACATTTTATTTCCTAGGTCAATATATTTTTAACTCCTGAGTCATAAGTATTTGATATGTTTAGTTCTGTATTTGGGGGTGTGTATAACTCCATTTTTGTGGACTAATGACAGCTAATACCAGTGTGGATGTTAATCCCTTTCCCCGTTCTCATCGTAGTCTGATAGCAGAGACCATGGCTGATAATGGCTAATATAATTTGACATTGTCTATGGCATAAGCAACTGAAGGGACTATACTCAAATTTGTGTCTCTTGATGAACGAGTTGCAGACAGCTAAAAGGACCTGGAGTGCTGTAGTGTCAATGTTTTCACTATTGACACTTGTTCACCTAGGTTTTACTTTAATGTGATGTTATAAATAGATCATTTTAAAAATCTCATTTAAAATGGAAGATGGAAACTTAAATGCTTTTGCTTGTCACTAAAATTGTGAGCTGCTGCACACATCACCATAGATTACATAAGTCTACATTTACTGTAGCTAATGAATTCCTGAAGACCAAGACTGTATGGCCAAAGGACAGAACAAACAGGCTTACATTGCATTTCTCCTCTCATATATTTAGAGACACCTGCCTACAACAGATAGACTTACTCATCAAAGTTACCTGTCTAAAATTCAGAATAGATACTACAATATATTCTAGCCATGTGGTTTGAAATAGCATACTTTAAAAAAGAAAAAAAAAATGTCCTCACTTCTGATAAATATTCCAAATATTGGGAATTCCACATTTTGGCAAGTTACACTGTTGAATATATAATGTAACCAACATTATCATACTTCTGGTTGCCTGACCTTGACATGAGACAACAGGGAGCTGTGGGCACAGTCACACTCTGGAAAGTTCAGCACAGGCAGAACTGCCAGCTAGAAGGTCCCTCAGCTTTGGCATGCAACAGCTATTTAGTTTTATTTCTCTTACTTACTTTCATCCATGTGGTCTGCTATATTTGACAGTCTGTCCTGAATCCACAGACTTTGAGCAGTAACTGTGAGTAGGATTTTAGGTCCAGACAGTGACCAGTATTTTCAGTTGGGCTTATCTGTTGGAAATAAAAATTGCTCTAGATGAAGAGCTCTACACCATTTACAAATAATATACTTTTTAAGTCATTCACATTTTAACTTGACATTCATCATAACTAAGAATTAGTTATGATGAACATAATTAGCATTGCAATTACCCAGAGTGTAAAAAAGCTCAGCTAAGTGGGATGTTTATTAGTCATTGTGTTAACTACAACCAAAATTGGCATGTTAGACATTTAACCATATAGTTTTGGAGGTATTTCTGATTATGAAAGTATCTCAGTAATCATTAGTTAGGAAGTGACTGCTGGGTGACATATTATTTTCAGAGTAATCACCTTCCAGAAATGATGCATTTCTTATTATTACTTTTTATAGCACTCTAAAGGTAGTCAGTGCTTTGCCGAAACTATGAAAACTCATAGTTTCTCATATGAAAGCTCACTGTGCAAAGGATCTGGCGATTGAGTATATAAAATTAAGATGAAGGGAGGAGAATAGAATGTGAGTGAAAACAGTTGAGCATATATATGCAATTAAAGATATATATACACCTACAAAATGTTTCATTGCATCACAACAAGATTACTTTCAGTATCTGGCCCTCCTTTGCTCAGTGTCATTTCCACTAATCTGTGTTCTTCCTGTCATGCTCTTTTTATTCAATTTTCTAGGGCTTCAAAATAAAATAAAATTTAAGCAAAATAAAGAAATATTTAATTTTTATTGAAGAGGAGGGCAGAGAAATTTCATCTTTTTATTGCCAACTGGTATTAATTGTGTGTCTTGCAAAATGTTAACTTGGACATTCATAGACATAACTTAAGTGTAGCTAGAACAAACCTCTAGTCATTTTAGAAGGAAAAATAATGGAAGAAGTAATCAAACTCCATATATATTCCCTACTGAGTGAAGAAAATGTGTTTCTATCTTTAGGATATTAAGAACAAAAGCTCTTCAATTATAATATTTTAGTCATTAGAGGGCATAGTGAATTATTTTTTTTCAGTAAGCTTATACTATCAAGTATAAAAGGGTGTGAATCAAAACACTAGATTTAATACCCTGAACTCTGGGGTGTACAAAATCTGATTTTTGCAGCTTGATTACACCTATATAACTAATGTGACAAAGCTACATGCAGAGTTTCTTAGGTTTTGGAATGTGTTTTATTTTCCTGTTTCCTTTTCCTTCTGATTTTCTGTAGGCCATTTTTCGCTCTTTTGATCTGTGATGTATTTGCTCAGGTGTTTCCCATTTTTATGGCAGTGTCAATTAACTCCCTTAAATTTGCCCCTGTTGCTCTCAAAATGTCTTGATGTTCCCTTTGAAGCCTCCCTCTCTATTATCTACCATTTTCAGCATCAGAGACTGACCTCAGTGAGAGGAAGGTTTGCTGCCAATAATCCCTGCCCTATTAGTAGATGTGTGTTTAGATGAAAGAAATGAAATTATGAAATGAATCTAGAAAGCAGCAGAAGTACAGCCTAAGTACTCTAAACAAGAGTCAGAAACAGCTCAGATCCACACTTCCCTCTCAAATTCAGGAGTGTTTGAGTATGGGGTTCAGCTTCCAGTGTCGTAATTAAAGATAGTGTTATAAACATTTAACATTTCTTTCCTTGTACATTTTTGAGTGAAGGGGGAAAAAAGCAAAACAGATTATATTTTAGTCTTAAAGACTTTTAAAAATCCCCTGCTCAATCTGTAAAAGAAAATAGAAAAAAAAAAAAAAAGTAGTCATCTTAAAAGTTTTATGTAAAGAAATTAAGAGGAATATGGCTCATTTAGTCCTGGTTTGATTATTTTTTTTAACCAACCTGTAGGAGCTCAGAGTTGGAGAACTGGCATAAAACTGAGTGTGGTCTAACTTTTGCCTCCTGAAATGACCAGTGCCTTACTATCTGGTAAGTTTTACAGATTTCCCTTCCACCTCCATTTCTGTGACTCCTTTTCTGAAAGACCCTGATGGTGAACTAGAAACAAACATTGGGTTATAGATTATAGATTATGTGATATTGCTCACACAAAACATGACATTTAAATGAGATCTTTACCTTATTTCTAACCAAAGAAAACTTTTCCTTTTCTGTTCTACTTCACATAATGAAGCTGAAACAGATATGTAAATTACATTGACTGCTATTCTTAAAACATAAAAGGTATGTGGTCATATTAAAACTGTGGCACACAGATGTACAGTAAAACATGGCACGTATAAAGTGGCATACTTAAGTTTTTATTACTGGAGGGAACAGAAGTCATGTTGTTAAAGAGGGAAATTCAGAACAAAGCTCCTCTGTCTTAGTTTTTATTGCTCTTTAACATGCTTGTTGCGTGATCTTAACTGAATCACTCATGGTAAAAATTAAATAGGTCCAGTAGCTTCTCACTATTAAAAGGTTTGATTTTTAGCACCCTCCTGCTCCTTGCTTCCAACCACAAGCTATTGCCGTATACCTTGCACCAGCTCTGGCACTTTTTAGAACCTGCCATCAGCTGATTCAACTTTGTGGCCTTGGAGAACCCTTGCTCAAAGTCAACCTGAGTGATCATTGTACGGGTTTGCAGAAGGCACTGCTGGAAGCATATGGGAATGCAGTGGAAATGCAAGGCAAGGAAAAAAGGCAGAAGAAAGGAGCAAAAAGGAAACAGGATTTTTCCTTTTTTAAAAAAAAAAAACAAACTTTTAGCACTTAAGGGTTTGCCATCATTATGTAGCTTTATTCATAGGGTAGGTTTTTGGAGCTGTTTATTTGCAACTGACTTTGATATGAAGTATCTGCAGCATGCTAAAGTACTAAAGGGTTGACAAATTTACTATTTGTTTCAAGATTAATGAGATAAAATTAATGTGGAGTTTAATAGAATAGGAACAAGAAGGGGTTAGTCATAAACCTGTTGGGTAAAATAAAAGAATTGTTTAATTCTTCACCCAACAACTAAGTTTAGCACAAAGCTTGACCATGGAGTGTTTGGTAAATTCTGTGAGGGAAATCATTGAATTCTGAAAAGCATCCCCACCTAACAGGCACTAAATCTTCCATGAATATGGAACTGCTGACATTTCAGTCATTACTGGATTTTTGAATTGTAATTGTGTGCTCCCTGTTCTTCACCATTCTCATTGCAAAAGACTTAGAGACGTACATTCTCTTTGTTTATTCTTACTTTTTACATTCATTCTTATGGATTTAATATTTATTAAAATAAATTTTAAATTTAAATAGATGTTTATTAAAATCTATATCTGTATTTATCTATATGTAAAACTATTCTATCTTACTCATTTTTTAAGGAACTTCAGCCACTGCCATAAGTGCATTATCTAAGTATGCCAGAAAACATGTAATTTATCTTCTTGAAACACAAGGTAGGTTTTCTGGGCTTGCTTGCCCATTTGTTTACCATTTAATATGTCTAGCTCTAGCAAATCCGTAGACTGTGTCTGACAGTTTATGTAATTTACCTCAGCTTCATATTTCATTTTAAACTGTGAGTAAAAATATTTGCTTTTTGTTTTTAAGGAAACCTATGATTGCTTTGTTGCTTGTTTTTTTCCCCACCTTCTTTTTTACCTTTCCCTTCCCTTCCCTTCCCTTCCCTTCCCTCCCCTTCCCTTTGCACAATTCAACAAAAATATAAATAGTTCATAGGTTTTGGTTTTTTGAAAGAAACACAATGCTGTTTCCAATTTAAAATATTCTGTTAGATAGTGTTGAAAAAGCAAGAGAAGGATGTGGGTAATGAACAAATAAAACAAGTAGTTTTACAGATTTAATTATCAATACATGCCTATTCATAAGACAATATTGCAATTACAAATCTTACATCATCATGTTCTGACATCTATAGCTAGGCTGACTGAGATCAGCGTTATATGTAATGTCCTCAGGTATGTGGTATTACTATGCATCTTCTCAGCCTTTCTTTCAGTTTTCAATTACCTTTATTAGATTGTGTGGTTCGGAGCACAGCAAGGAAAGTGCATAGCCACCGTATTCTCAACAGGTAGAAAATTAGTGTCTCAAGCTGTGTCTGCTGTGTCCTTCCAGGTTTCTGTCCTTACTAATTATCTTTTCAGAGGACATTCACTGGTTGCCAAAAAGGAAGTTATTTCATATGGGACTGTGACTTCTGAAATACAATCAATGAAGAATAAATGTCTGAAAGAGTAACTTTCATTACACCTGAGTAATCTTGTTTAAAATTCCAAAGTATCTGTTGGACCTCAGTTTTGCAAGACCACTTATCTTAATGTATAGTAGCATCTTCTTTTAAGGAGAATCAGTTGTTACTTTTAAATTTTGCATGTATTCCCTTCTGAATGCTTAGTTTATCTTGTAATGTAATTTTGGTATCACAGACTCTCTGGTATGCGTTTAATTATCAAAGCAGAGTCTGAATTTAAAAGTATAGGAAAATCCCAGTGCATCTAGACCAGGTGTGTAAGCTATACTTCTCTGAAAACAGTGAAAAAAAGTTTGTATACCTCCCTGATTTACATTATAAGTTCCACATTTGACTTTGGGATCTTTCCACAGACCAGGGCAACTGGGGTGCAATGTAGGCTTGCTGTTCATCATTCCCTCTTCAGTCCAGATCATTTTTGTGGCCCTCCTCTAGACCTGCCTAACAAGTCCATGTCTTTCCTGTGCTGAGGAATCCAGAGGTGGACACAGGACTCCAGGTGGGCTCTCACCAGAACAGAGCAGAAGGGGAGAGTCACCTCCCTTGACTTGCTGACCACGCTTCTTTTGATGCAGCCCAGGATGTGGTTAGCTTTCTGGGCTGTGAGAGCACATTGCCAGCTCATGTCCAGCTTTTCATGCACCAGTACTCTCAAGTCCTTCTCCACAGGGCTGCTCTCAATCCATTCTCCACCCAGCCTATATTGATACTGGGAGTTGCCCCAGCACTGGTGCAGGAACTTGCACTTGGCCTTGTTGAACCACATGATGTTCACATAGGCCCTGTTCTTGAGCTTGTCCCTCTGAATGGCATCCTGTTCCTCAGGTGTGTCATCTGCACCGCTCAGCTTGGTGTCATCTGCAAACTTGCTCAGGGTACATTTAATCCCACTGCCCATGTCATTGATGAAGATATTAAACTTCACTTGTCCCAATACAGATCGCTGAGGGATACCACTCGTCACCCATCTCCATCTGGACATTGAGCCATTGATCGCTACCCTGAGCATAAATTAAATAAGCATACATTAAAAGAGGCAATGTTGAAGGACTTAATCTCCAGAAATAAATCTATACAGCAGTCTCTCTAAATGATATAACATTGTGTCCAAAGACAAAACCAAAGCTAAGTCAAAATGTTATAAGTATACATACACTTCAAGGAGTAGTTAAGAGTATGGTACAGCTAGAGAAATTATAGTAAAATAGGTTGGTTTGGATTAGGGCTGAGTATCCTGGTAAGTATAACATTGTATTATGTCTATTCTCTTTGAAGAATTATAGATAACTTGGTACACCTGATACAGAATTCCAGCTAAAGATATGTTGCTTCATTCTTCATAGGATAAATAGGGTAAGAAGAAAAATGGAAACTAGCCTCTGTATAAAAATAAATAGATGGAGAACAAACTGATGATGCTTTTTAAGTCAAGATACTGAAAAAAAATTATCTTATTGGAAACTGTTTCCCGGTTTTACCTTAAAATAAATAATGCTATTATATTTTTTTGTTATATCATTCCTTTTCACTTTTTTAAACTTCAGTGTTCAAAGGTAAATGGTATGCGTTATATGTGGATAAGCTACTTTACCCTAGCAGCAGTGACAGAATTATAAAGAATGTATTTCATTTTGATGTACAGCTCTAATGTACATCTCTTTCTGACAAAGATAAGGTCACCCATCATAAAGTTGTATTTGCTGTCCAAAAATTTATACATAATAATTGAAAACCGTGAAACAGTTTAGAACCTACTATATGTAATAGAACTGTTATCTTTTTCTTCAGTAGCGGTAATACAGATATCATTACCAATATGTTTGCTTGTTATTTTTTCATATATTGAACATTTCTATTTGCAAATTAAAGATAAACATTTTTGGCAAGTTAATTATATTTTTTTTTTAATTTGGACTTTATTTTATCTTTACTTGTAATATTTCTTTCTCTTGTCTTTCACAGGTAAATTGTAAATTGTAAAAAAGGGGGTTTATTACCTCAAGGAGGGTGCACAAGACCAGATCAATATTGAAAATGCAGAAAAACTCCACATATTTAGTTTTTTTTTTTAATTGTTTTTTAAGTTGAACAAAGCAGACATGAACCATAGAGTACAATGAATATGTAAGTTGGAAGATACATTTCCTTCTCTCCTCCCTGCCCCCCCTTAAAACAAGAAGAGACATCTGGAAGCATTAGAAGACATGTTTAAATTGAATAAAAGGAGATAATTGTTTAGCCTTTGGGATTTTCTACAAGTTATCATTGAGCTTATCATGATTAAGAGAAAATAGTGGAGACTCATACATAAAATGAGATCATCAATAATCTATATAAGACTTAAAAGTCTAGGTGTACGAATCCCTGTTTCAGAGTGTGAAGTAACTCCATTTGAGGGCTTGTATGAAATTTCCTGTAAATACCACGTTCCCTATATTTGTTACTTGTGGGGTTTCTTTTATTTTTACTATGAATAAACATTGGGAAATGAATGTCAGATTAAAAAGACCTCTTTCATTATGATGGAGTATCATAATGACTATGATTCTTTTTTCTGTACAGCAGAAACAAGGAAATTTTACCATCAGTTTTATTGGTAGTAGGACATAATTTCAAATAAGCCTATAGAGGAGAAAATTTGTTACTACCTCCTAGAAGTAGAACTTCTCACCAGACCCCACTAGTACAGTTCAAAATGCACAAATCAAGATGTTGCCCTGCAACAGAAAGCAAGCAAGACAAGCCTCAAGACTGGGTTCAATAGGCTTATTTTTTCTGTTGTCTTGTTTTTTGGAGCTTTGTTTTAGCTTGCTTAGTTTAATGGCAATTACCTAACTACCAGGAGGCAATTAACGTTGGCTGCTTTAGTTTTGGTTAGTTTTGTATAATTCTGGACTGGAATATTTAGCGTTAAAAATTTTGATATAGGTAGGAATAACAAGTAAGCATGCAGTGTGGAGTGAACTGTCTATGAAAATCATGATGCTGCGTAAAGGAGGAGTAAGGTCCTAGGGTATCACCTTGCAGGATGGTTCTGGTGTCTTCACTAACAACAAGTGACCCAACAGTTTTCAGCTGCTCTTGGCAATGGGAACTTTGGTGAGCTGCATGGTGCTTAGTTGCTGCCTGGGGTTAACCAAAACAGTCTTTTTGGCACCCAATGTGGGGCTCAAAGGGTTTGAGGTAACAATTTGATTGGAATGTACAAGATCAAATTTATAGCTGTTATTGCTGCTTAGCTATCAAAGGGCAGGTTTCTGTGTTTGCCATGGGGCTTGCTTGCCTTACCGTCTATTGACAGAGTCTGATGCTTGTCAGTGGCTGCATTTTGCTTTTGCTTCTTGTTGTACCACTGCACTGCTTATTGTCTTACTGTGCTGTGCCTGGGAACATTTTGATAACGGCAATGGCAATGTGCCTGGGCTGGTAGATGGCCAAGGCATTACTGCTGTTTCTGTGCTGCTGTACTGGACAGGCTGGAATTCCATTATGAACTTGAGTAGAAGGGACTGTGACCTATGGATGAGTCTACATGGGAGCAGGACACCCAAAGCATCTGTGGCCATGAATGAGTCCGTGCCAGAGCAGGTACATCTTGAAGTATTTGTAGCCATTTTTATGTTTGTGCCACAGCAGGTAAACTTCTGAAGGTCCAAGGATAAGTCCATGCTGGAGAAGGTACACCTCGAAGCATTTGTGGCTATACATGAGGTCATGCTGGGGCACCTTAAAGAGGATGGCCATAGATAAGCCCACAACAGAGCAGGTACTCCACTGGAGGGACTGCAGCCATGGGTAAGGTCGTGTTGGCACAGGTGTACTTCTGAAGGGACTGTGACTGTGGGTAAGGCCATGCTGGAGCAGGTCTGTCTCTGAGGGCATTACAGCCCATGGATAAGCCCACAACAAAACAGGTACACCTCAAAGCAACTGTGGCTATGGATAGGTCCATGCTACAACAGGTATTACCCCTGAAGAGACTGTGGCTTGTAGATCAGGCTCCACTTGGAACACGGGCAACCCTGAGGGACTGCAGTCTGTGGGTAAGTCCAAGCAGAAGCAGAAGCAAGGGGAGGAGTTCATTGCAGTGTTAAATCTGATGGTCTGGTCCAAAGGGACCAGGGTGGAGATTGTAATGGAAATACAATGCATGTACCTTAAATTGTTGTAATTCATTTTTTGAGTTACATGTTAGAGAAATTGCTACAGCAGAAACCACCTGAACCATTGCAGGACAAGCCTTACAAGAAGCAGTGCAAGTGCAGCCGTGACCTG
>JAVJGJ010000014.1:59167795-59188812 GCA_035590215.1 Microhierax caerulescens
GGGGGGGGGGGGGGGGCCGTGACAAGACAATGTAGGTTCTTGTACAGGGCTGTAAGGAGGTGTCTTTATTCTATCCAGCTCCTAAGTGTGAAGGTTTTCCTGGTGGTAGAAATTGATCTGAGTTCATAGTTTTTTAAAACATTGTGGAAAAAGAGGTTTAGAGAGTTAAACTCTAGGAGTCTTCCTCTGACCAAAAAGCACCTTAAACTGAATTTCCCTCTAACATTCTCTACTCAATGTGTTATTATATAAAATAATGTCACAGGTGTGATTTTTTCCTTCTCAGTAAAATGAAAAATGCTGCACTGCTTCACAAACATCATGCTTTCTTCTCAGTGAAGTATACTTACCACAAATTGGGTGATAGATCAAATCCTTTAGAATTGTTAAATAAAGATATGCTTAGGGTATGACAAAGTTCAATTAACTTTTTCCAGATCAGAGTTTGACATATTCTGCAAAATTTTTAAGAGTTTTTCTGAAGCAGCATTTAAGTGCCTCCAGTGTTAGGTATTAACCGAATTGACCTACACTTTGAGTCCCATTATGTAGTTTATCTATATTTATATATTAGGATGTACAGAAAAGAAGGAAAAGGATTCATGTCATTATACATATTCTTATCTGCTCTATCCTATATAGTTCTGCTTGTTCATGTTGTTGGTGAGAAATGTTATTGAAAAGAAACTTAAACAGGTAAAGTAATTGGATAATCTTTTCCTTTTTTTTTTGAGTGGAAAATCAAAGAAGCTGCTTATTCAGAAAAAAACAAACCTAACAAACAACCAAAAGCTGGGAAGGAACATGAAGTGAGTAAGCAGCAGCAATGGAGCAGGAAGTTTTAGGTGAAGCAGGGTAAGATTTAAGACATCTCTAAGATGGAAATTTGAAAAAGCTCCTTGACGTACTTTTCAGAGATCTTAGTTCTGGAATAGCCTCCAAAGGGAGCAGTGAGCAAAATGGTGGACAGAAGCAACCTGGTGTTCTAAAGCTAAAGCTTCATATTTTCATGGGAGATGTATTTGTGTACCATTTAAACTTGTTCTATAATGTGAAAGTACAGTGACAGAGAGTTGGATCTGAGGACATAGGAGACATCTTTCAGTCCTATGAGACTAGGAATTGTATATGCTACATTTCCTATAAGTAGTACAAGATAAAGAGTGGTATATGTGATGAATGTTAAGGTTATTGCATCATTCATGCATTTTCAAAATGTATTTTATGTCCACAAAGCGTTTATGTATACTTGCATTCAAATATGATCATTCTTAGTTTCACATTAATTCTTTTAATATTGCTTTTCTTTTAATTTACTTTCCGTAAAATCATGGGTAATTAGGTACCTATACACCTGGGATTTGAAAAGTATTTCTTATGTCACAGTGGCTAAATTTTATCTAAAATTATCTAGACACTTAGTCTGATAGGTGTTTTGAACTTAATTCTCAAAAGTTGAGAATTTTATCTAACCTCTCAAGAATCCAGTTGGAACACTGCAACAAAATTGCAAGGCCGTGTGAATCCTTGACAGCTATAAGAAGGCCTGACCCATTAAATTATCTTTTAATTATTTCAGAACCATGTTGTTTCTCCTTTACATTACATCTAACATTTTGTGAATACCACGCTAAGGGAAAGTAGTTTCATTTTTAAAAGGTTTATGTTTTGCCATACTCTGACATATTTGTTAAACACAGAACACACCTTTTTCTCTAATTCTGTCTAGACAGTGTTTTGATAAATACCACTTAGTTATAATTTTATGCAGGTTGTAAAAAAGATGTTTTCATTTATATCCAAGTTTTTTGGTTTCATCAGAGTGCAGTATAGTTTATTATTCTTGGATAGAAGACTATAGGATCCTTAGTATTTCTATGCTGCCTTTTGCAATGCCCTGATAACATATTACCTGATATTAGTCTCATTTCATATGATTCTTATTATGGGATGTTCTTTCCTTGTGAAGATTATTTTGTCCATTCATAACAGAACTGTGGCTCACATTTAAGGGACAAAACGGAAGACTTCAATGAAAAAAATGGTTTTAACTGGGTAAACATAGAAGTCACAGTTTCTTGAAAGTCAAACACTGCTCAGCCAGACATTTCTATCCTCCCTTCTCAGAGAAAAACATCACAGTCTTATCTTTTGATAATCAAGCTTATTGAGAACAAAACTGTTATCTGGAGGCACAGAAGCAAAGAGGTTTAATTATACAGGCTTCTGTGGAGGGAAAGAGTGGAATGTGTTAGAAATAACTATAATTTGGAAGGATAACATTCAGAAGGGGAGAAGACTGAAAGTGTAATAGCTAAAAATTTTCTAATAGAAAGCTATATTCCAAACACATAAATAAATAATTAAAATAATGGAAAGTGTTTGCCTTTTTCTTAAAAAAAAAAAAAAAAAAAAAAAAAAGAGAGAGAGAGAGATATTCCTGAGAAAGGAAGGAGAGTGGTGGTGGTGTATATGAAAAACACTGTTGCAGTGTTTCTGGGAGTCATACTTTTCTTAAACTAGCTTAGTTCACTGCATGTTCCATGATGTGGAGTATGTGTACTAGTTTCTGAAGTATACATCACATTATATACTGGATTTCTAATTTCTATTTATCATACTTAGATTTCCTTTTGATGAACAGAAATAGGGAGGAGAGCAATACTGAGAAATGTTGTTGGATGTATTGAGAAGGGGAATGGAGATTCCTATAAGTTGTGCTCAGGTAAAAGGTGATACTTTACACTTCTCTTAATTGGTATTATGAGTGGTGAATACAAGTAATATTTGTACGATATTAGTATTAGATTTGTACAATATTAGTACGATTTTCAAAGGCCAAACCTGGTGGTTATGATAATTATCTGATGCATGATTTCTACATATTGTTAATTACTATGAATTATGTCATTTATCCTGGAGAAGTAGTGACAGGCTTTTCAATGAACATGTAAATTCTTTTGCAGAATTGATTACCCAAAGAGTAGCTGATTATTACAGAATGCCTCCAGGAAGACTTACCCAAAATTCACACAGGACAGAAATTAATTAGTTTCTGCTAAGTCAACTCTTTTCTGTCCACATACTGTATCGTCTGTGTAGTCTATTTGCCACTTTGGGGAGACAAGGAAGGGGCAGGAATCTTGTTATGTCCTTTGGAAAGACGGGTTCGGTAATCCATAACAGAAACCACTTTTCCCACCAAAGAACTGTTTGATGCTATGAGAATGGTGCCAGCTTGAAGATACACCAGACAGCTCTTAAAAGTCTCTCTTATGTAATGCCTGCTGCCTATGTTTAGTTCTACTGTGTAACAAGTTTTATGGATATTTTTGTTAGTTTCCAGGGGTTTTCTTTTATCATTGCAATTCCCCTGAGAAGAACCATTACACCAATTAATTTTCTTATAAACTATTTCTTCACATCTCTTCTATCTTTCTGTTTATGAAAGCTAAGTCAAGCATCTCTCTATCTCTTGATACATGATCTAAGCCTATTTATTCTTAGATAAAGTAAGATCCTGTGTTGTTTACATGAACAAAGCCAAAGATAATTATATTTTATTTTTTAAGAAAAGTCAAGCCCATTAATGTTACAAAATGTTTTCAAAAGGTATCTTTTATCAATTTGTATACTTTATGAAAGTTACAGCATTTAGGCCTGTTTTGATGGCAATTTCTGAACAGTGATAGGTCATCAGTGAGACATGCTCATACTCGGGACAGACAGCTAAAGTTAGGAGCTGAAAACACTTACCCTAGTGGGAAGTGAACCCACTAAACTTAACAGTGTTTAAAAAATAGGTCTGATTCAAATCTCCAGAACAGTGAGACATAGAAACAAAGTTGAAACAAAGATTATAACAAACAAATTTAAACAAAATATTATAACCAAAATAACTTCAGCAGATTTCAGGATGAAAAGACTTTTACTCATTTATCCTGACTGCTTCTGTAACAGAAGTTCAACAAAACATTCCTCCTTTTACCTACACGAATTAGCAGCAGCGTCAGTCAGGCTTAATGGAGGTGTCAAGTCTTCGGTTTAAAACTTCTAATGAGGGAGACTACACTACTTTAAATTTGCTCTAGTAAATAATTATTAGGCCTAGTGGAATGTTTTTGATTAAAACTGCTTTGACAGGCTGTTGGATTTTCCCCTCAATGAAATACTTTGAGAAACATTTGTTTCAGCCAAATCTCCCCCCACCTCCTTCTCTCAATGTGGATTAAAGATTTTTCCTACAGAAGTGAGTTTACAAAATGTCATGCAACCTTTTTTTTTTTCTTTTCTAATCTAGCTTTTCTAAAATCAGCTTTTAATCCCTGGCTCCCCCAGTCTGGTTTGCTATCATGAGTCCTCTTGCACGTTAATGTATTTAAATTGTGCCTGCTGCTTTGGTCTTTCAGTAGAGCATTACTGTCCCTACACCCCAAAATCAAAATGTCAAACTGAAAAGTGAGACAGTGCAAAGCCCAGAATCTGAAAAAAAATAATAATTTGGTATTTCAATTGATACCACTAGATGGTAAAGGGGGAAATAGAGGTAGTTTGTACCTGGAATCAGAGAACAGCTGGAGAGCTCCCAATGAAAACACAGCTGGAGCAAGGTGGATTAAAGACAGCAGTAGGACTCTCAGGAATTAAAAGGGACAGGAGAGATTAAGAGAATGAAGGCGGAGTTCTAAGAGGTAATAGTTGGTGTGTGAAATGTCAGCAAATCTGTGATAAGCCTTAAGGAAGAGGAGACAATGAGAATGTGGGAAATAATAACAAATAACACATCAAAATAAACTCTAAAACTTAATGAAATTACAGCTAAATATTGTTTTCCAGTATGCCAAGGCAATGATTGCTGTTTCTGAGATGTTTAACAGAGGATATTAAAGGTAGATTTCTTTCTGGGTTAAAACTCGAAGTTAAAGTGTTGTGACCACATGGCTAATCAACTGGTTACTGACCTGAGCAACTAGACTGTTAGCTCTACAGTCCCTCGGGTAGATGGAGAAATATGAACTGGAATAATTACTGATTCTTTGAAATGAGCATTAAGGAGATTTTAAGACTGAAGGTAAAAAAGAGGAACTGGGAATTGTATTCTGAAACCTGGTTTACACTATTTACTACTACCAATCTAAAACGTAGGTATTCTTTCTTCTTCATGGAGATTCCAGAACACTGGCATTTACTGATGAATCTTTCTGAAATGTAAAAACAAGATAAGAATACCTGCAATTTCCTTCCTCAAAACCCTTCTCTCACTACTTCTACTATCTCAACAGGTAAATTGGAGTCAGGGATCACAAATCTAAAAAGTGACCATATGAAGGGCCTAGACTTCATTGAAATAATTATAGGATATATTTGTGTGAATCAGTGCAGATTGACCCGAGATGGTTGGAAACAGTTCTGGTTCAGCAGAAGTGTACCTGGTTTAGCACAGTTTTGTGCCCAAATTACTATGCCCGGATTTCAGTAAAACACAAGTGTTTACATTGATCCAGTGGTCTGAAACACTGACTGAAATACTAAAGTAATAACTGCTTTTCTAGTCCATATGAAACAGAAACAGGAAATAGAAAAAGGAATCTTACCAACGAAGAAATTAAAATTACAAAGATGTGGACAAGAACATGAAACTATGCTTAAAATAACAAGGAATACTCAAGTAATTAATTGAATTAAACCATGAAACAAAGTAACAGTAATCTTAGGACTGTGGAATGGGTTGGGTTGGAAGGGAAGTTCAATAATCAGAGAGTCCCACCACCCTGCCATGTGCAGGGACATCTTACACTAGACCAGGTTCCTCAAAGCCCCATCCAGCCTGACCTTGAACACCTCCAATGATGGGGCATCTACAACTTATCTGGGCAACCTGCTCCAGTGTCGTATTACTCTCTTAGTAAAAGGTCTCTTTCTGATGCCCAATCTAAATCCTTCCTCTTTAGTTTTAAAACCACTGCCTCTTGTTTTGTCACTACAGACTTGGTAAAAAGTCTCTCCATCTTCTCTATAAGCCTTCTTTAAGCAGTGAAAAGTTGCAATAAGGTCCACCAGGAGCTGCCTTTTCTCCAGGCTCAATACTAACTCTCTCAACCTTTCTGCCTAGGAGAGGTGACCACCTCTATGATCATTTTCATAGCCCTCCTTTGGACCTGCTCTAACAGATCCATGTCTTTCTTGTACTGGGAATGCCAGAGCTTGACACAGGACTTCAGATGGGATCTCAAGAGAGTAGAGGAGGGAGAATCACCTCCTTTGACTTGCTGGCCATGCTTCCTTTTATGCAGCCCAGGATTTGTCTGGCTTTCTGGACTGCAAGAACACATTGCTTGGTCATGTCCAGCTTATCATCCACAAGTACCCTCAAATCCTTCTCCACAGGGCTACTTTCAGCCCATTCATCCCCCGGTGTGTATTGCTACTGGACATGATTTCTCCCTGTCCTTGACTTCTCTCTTTATAATCTGCCTTTTATGCACACTAACTCATCCAGGTGGGCTTTTTTCCCACCACAAAGTCTCCCAGAAAATGCCTTTATGTACACTTTATTGTCCATGCCTATGTTAGCAAAGTAATGAAAGAATCTTGGTCACTGGATAGTGGTCATCCACAGTGCTAAATCTTTATTATGCTTTCTGGTATAATTTTTAATCCTGACTCTTTTTCTTGCAACACTAAATATCTTCCGAGCATACACCAGGGATCAGTCCCAAAAGGAAGTCTGGTGACAGCCACACTGTTCAGCTCTTGCAATGCAAAGTCATATCATTTAGTCTCAGAGCTAAAGAATTGATGTTGCTCTGCCTTATTTACACACAGATGTAAGCAATAAATGGAGATGTGTCAGGTATCCCCTCCATTCACAACCATTCATAAGATGATGGAAGAAAAAACACAATATTACTACATGCAATAGTCAATGAATGTCTTTAAGTGGAAGTGGAAGAAAAGAAAAAATATAATGGGATGGATAAAATCATCTTCCTTTGGTCTTTGGAATTTCTTGTTGACTTTATAAAATTGCTGCTGTGATTGAAAGAAATCAAGAAGTACTAATAAACCTGTGGATAGAACTTCATAAGACAGTCCTGAGGCAGTAACCAATTTACATGCTGGGTCATAATATATGACTTATTGAATAGTTTTATATATTTGTAGCCAAAACCAGTACATAAGTGAAACAAATAAACCAGACATACAAAGAAAAGAATAATCAATAGGTAAAATAAACAAAATATGCATATAACTTGTTTATGCCAATTTTCTATGATGGATCATCTAAGAGGCATTCATAGATTTCATTCTTTTGTCATTCCAGTTTTTACGTGATTACACTTTGAAAGTTACAAATTTCTATGTCATTATAATTTTAAAACAGTGAAAGAATCTCACATAGTATTGGATATCAGAAGTATTTTTTTTAGTAGAGATTAATAATGATAACTTATTGAGAACATTTCTGTGATGCTCCAACTTCATTCAAACACTGAATTGTCTCTGAAGGACACTGTAATTTAATCATAATGAATTAATATTGATGTTTCTTTACTTTGAACATTATATTTCCTTTCTACAGATGCGGTAATTAGAGCACAATTAGCTTAAGTAGGTAATTTTGTAAATATAACAGATCAAGCATCTTGTTGAAGAATAAAGATCTGAAGTTCAATTTCTTTGTGATTTTTTCTTCAACATATTTTGAAATAAGTTTCATAGGGTAGAACTTATCTGACTAAATGATACCACCAGCGTGGTTGAAGATATATATGTGGTAGTCACCTGATGCTGGTAGAAAGCATGGCAAAAGATTATAGACAGTCCTGAAAAACACTTAATTCGTTCCGAGTATATGTCTAGTATGTATCAGCTGAAATGTGGTATAAACTGCATTTACTATATGGGGATTGTAAGGTGTCAGATTTAGACAACCAGATTTAACCTCATGAATCCACTGAACAGATATGCAAATGATATGGTAATTTGACCACCAAATTTGGTCACACTCCCCAGCACTTAAGAAAGAAAATTTTAGAAACAAATTAAAAATAAACAGATAAACAAACAGCAACTCCAAACAAACAACCAACAACAAAAAAAAAAACCAACCCAAAAAAACAACAAAACGCAGGGAATAAGCTCTCATCTGTATTTTCACCTTTCTTGCAGAAACAAGAATAAGAAAATGCAGAAACAATGCCAGGGATTACTAGTTTTGAATTTCAGAAAACCTAGCTTAATAGACCAAAACTAAGGAAGAGCTGTGTAGCCAGAAATCCATACTACAGCCCCCTACTTTACCATATTTGCTCCAGCAAGGATTTCCAAGTATCATGGGCCAAAGTTAATAAATAAACCCAAAATACACAATAACAACGTACTGGAAAGAATAAAAGTCTTCATTGTCTCTTCACTGAAGTTATCCTAGTTTAAAAGATCAACAGATAACACGTTGTCATTCACCACAAATTTAAATAAGCTTTACATTTTAGAATAAGCACGGTCCTTGGGAAATTCCATTCCACAAAGCAATAATGTACAAATCAAGTGAACAAAGAAATAAATCTTGGAAACTAGGAGTTGATAGTTACAAAAATTATTCAAGTCTAAAACTATGCAACTGCCCATCAAAAAAACAAGGAGCCTGATGCCAAAGCTGAAAACATTCTGAATTTCAAATTCTTTCAAATAGGCTGCTGAAGTAAAATTAGCTGTGTAGTCTCATTTTCAAATTTGATTTATTAATACAGTTGAAGTCAAGCAAAAATTACAGATATGGTCAAACCCAAACATATTATAAATTGCCTTCCAGTAAAATCAACAGTTTTAGCAGCTAAGCTTCCATCATTTTAGAACAGAGCAGTATAGATGACCACAAAGTATGGTATATTTGATAAAATGCACAAAAGATACTAATTTAGATCAGTGAAATCGGTAGAGAGACACCTGGACACATTCTGTACTCTGCCATTATTTTTGCATGTGGCCTTGGGAAACCAGTGCCACTTGCCCACCGCCAGCTTTTATGTGCAAATAGGAACAGTAATACATTCCCGATACCACATTCTGTCGTCTCCTAAGATCTTGCTTCTGCAGAAATAAAATAACTTTAGCTATGCTGACAGAGTTAAAACCACAAAATCTCTCTCAAATGGACGAAGTTTATTGTTAAATGAATTTTTTACTCAGTTATATTCTGCTTCTGTTCAAGAAAGGTATATGCAGATGTAAAATGCTGTCTTGCAAAGAAAACTACACACATCCCTCAGGTGTCTATCAGCATTTTTCTATATCCTTTGTGCAGTGCAGCTCCAAGGCTGCTTCAAAGTCCAACAAGCTGTCTGTGCTGCTTACCGGTGAGGCAGCCTCAGGACTGACTCTGGCTAATTATATTCACAGAAAGGAATGGTACGACAATAACCCAGCTGTGCTGATGTATTTTGAAAGTACTTGGACTTTGCGATGATGCCATTTCTAGCTGTTATCACCTTTCTCTGTTGCATGACTTCAAGGGAAAATATTACCTGTAGTTCTTCTTTGCAGGACTTCTGGGATTTTTCCATCTGAGCTTTGATATTACCTACCTCAGAGGCAGATGGGATTTGTATGCATCTTTATGCACTATGGCAATCATAGATAGGGGATCCCTGGAGACATCACACACTCCCCTCAGCCCCCTACTAATCCAGTCTACTAATGGACAATGTGACCATTTTTGTACAAAAATGCCCCACATCTACTAAATGAAAACAGGACATATATTACACACATATTTAAAAGGCCTGTCTTTAGACTGTCAGGATTTCAGAGTTTCAGAGCTATAGGAGTGTATGACTCCTATCCGAGTTTTCTCAGTAGCTCTTTCCTCTGTTTTGGTGTCCCACCCACCCCTGCCCCCCACCCCCACTCCCCACCCCAACTGTCAGTATTATGTCTTAGGTATAAATTACAGAATAATTATTTTTGCTTATAGGAATTAGTCTGCATGGTATAAAAAAACAGTACTATAAATTACTTAGCTTGATCAAAGTGGATGGAGGAATGAAAATATACAGGACTTAGTGTAATCTATGTTAACAGAAGTTAAGCATTATTCCCTCATCAAAACTTTAGGCTAAATGTAATGCTAGAATGAGAAATACCTTTATATCCATAGCAATATGTTACATTTGATAATAGGATAATAAAAAAGATAAAAAAGAGCAATTAAATCGGTAGATTATACTTTGTCTAACAATATTTTCTAATAATTATTCTTAGATTTTTCTGTAACATTGGCTCAAACAGAGACCATATCGTTTCTGAGTTACCTTTTTTCCATTGTCTTTCCAAGTGTATACCTACATATAAAAACAGGAATATAAGAAGGGAGACACTGACCACCCATTCTATGGTGCAGTACCCTTGTTATGTATTATTATATAGCCTGTGTGGGAATCTGCTGGGATTTTTTCCCATTTGGTTGGGTTTTTTCGGTAAGTTATTTTTTTCTTTTTCCTTTTCATACACACCCGTCAAAGATAATTTATTTGGTTTTAAATATTTCAGTTTTTTTCCAATATTTTTTTTAATTATTCTTACCTAGGTTCAGGCTGAGTTTCATCATCGGTATTTCCTGCTAGCATCCTTTCAGTAAGTCATATCTGTTTTGGCATAATGTATGGCACTGTTTCTGGGGGTTTCTCTGGGTGTGCTTTTGATAGCATTTTAGTTTGGAACAACAACAAGCATTTGACATACAACCAAAATAGAGCTATTCTGAAGCTAATCCCACTGAAATGCTAGCGAGTTTAGCCATGAGGTCTTCAGCACTAAGTTTTGTTCTGCAAAGCCATTCCTGTTTTGCCATGCTACTGGCCAACAGGGAGAGTCTTTGTAATGCAGACCTCGAATAAACATAATCCCTTTCTCACATATAAGAATGATTGCAACATTCTTTGCTTGTTTTGTTGTGTTTGGTTGGTTGGGTGGGGTTTTTTTAGGTTTTTTTTTTCTGTTGACTGCCATCAGGTTTTAACTAGGTCCTGAATGTCTTCCCTGCAAGAGGCCCCTGCTGTTTTACCTAGCTTTGTCAGCTCAAAGGCAAGGGTGATCCCTAAAGAAATGTCTGTCTTCTCTCTGGGCTGCGTACTTCATCAGTCCTGTTTCCTTTCTCTTTGTTTCCTTTCCCTACATATGCCTAAAAGGCTATTTTCCTTAAGTTTCATCAGCCTGGATCTGGTGGCAAGGCACCTCCTTCTCACTGCTCAGCTCCCTCTTTTCCGCCCAGCTCATGCCCCAAGTCCGCTCAGGAATGTGCAGCTTAGTGCTCTGCAGAGAGGCCTCTTCTTGTGCTTACAGGAAAGGGTTACAAAAGAAAAGGAAATTGCAATAAAAAACAGAATGTAAATTGAACTTAGAAAAAAAAGGTTATTTACAAAAGGTAGGAAGACTTGACAGGCAGCTGAAGTCACTGAATTTATTTACATCTCTTTTTGCTATAATTCCCTGTGTCTTAGATACTAGCATACCGTGTGTGGGGAGGAAAATATTTCTGATTACACTGTTACATTCAATTTTTTGATCTTACATTAATTTCCCCACACAGGATGTTACCCTCACTAATAACGTGACTGCTGTATATGTGTTCTTGTTAAGAAGTGTAGTATTTTTACACTTGACTTGTGTATAGACAAATAAGCAAGTACTTTCACCAGGTTATTTTGTACATTGCCTTTGCAGATATTTTGTATGTTCAACAGATGTTATATGTTCAGAGCTTATTTATTTATCCATTTCTGCTGTCAAATTTCCTACGAAGCATGAAAAGATAAATCTAGATATTTAGAGCTTTTTCCCAAAAAGGAGGTAACTATTGGTACTTGTAACAATAAAATGTCTCCAATTCTAACCTGTGTTTTTAAAAGACTTAAACAGAATATCCCAAATATATTCTCTTTCCCACCAGAGTTTTGACTTAAACAACGTAGATAGAATGCAAAACAGGTTAGTTTTATGAATGTGGAGTTTCTAAAACATAAACAATGCTAGATGAATGATAGCTTTGATATACCAAATAATGTAACTGATAATATGACAATACTTAGAGAAAACTCTCTGTTAATTAGAAATGTGCATAGTTTAAGGACAGAAAAAGTGTTCTTTAATTTGAAAGTTTAAGCAAATATTGAGAATTAATGTTTTAATAATTTATTTATTTTAAAAAATTCTGAAGTGCAATATGACTAACATACATGCATTTGCATTTTATCATATTAGTGCGATAAACAAAGTTTCTGCCTTTTTTTTTTTTTTTTGCAAGACAAATCCTGTAGAAGTGTTTTATTTTTCCACATTTTGTGAGCAGGTAGTGTCTGATCTTATCACTTATCTAGACTCATATAATAAATTATTAAAGTTTCGTATAAACCACTGTCTAAGTTGAGCATTCTTATGTTTCTACTAAGCCATTGCACTATTCAGCTAAAGCTCAAGTGCACAGGCTGTGCAAATGGCACACATAGGTAGGAACTCTTTTGGTACATGCAAGCTGGTTGCTCTAGTGAGAAGCATCAAAACAGGACTTGTGTATACTTCCACGGGATGGACTTGAAAACACATGACTCCCAGCTTGAAAAATTAATTTAACTTTAACCTTACCTTTAATGAAGTACCTGAAAAAAGTCCTTTCTTAGGCCAAACTGCCATGAAGTCAATGAAATTCATTTTATGTCAGCAGTGAATTGATGTCTATGTTTTGCCAGAGAGAGCTGGTATTGTAATGCTTGTGTATGTTATTTTAATATTCTGTTTCTTAGCAAAGTATTCTATACTGTTGCATTTAGACCTTACAGATTCATGAGAAGATGTTTTAAAATTCTTTAATATAAAACAATATTAAAGAATTCATATTTCAAACTAAGTGCAATGATGCCTAAGATAAAAGATTGAATTAATCAATATAAGCCTGCATTCAACTGATATATATGTGTATTAATCATTTGAAATTAATATTTGGATGTTTACCAAACAAGGACAATCCAAGAACCTCGGTGACTCATTTAAAGAATAGCATGGTTTGCTTAATTTAACAGGCAATTGTTTTTGTCCCCTATATCTGACTTACTTCTCTGTATTTCTTTTAAAAATGTGTAAAAATGCATCTTATCTCTGAAAATGTATGCTATGAAGTGTACCTTTGAATCGTATTCTAAGTTGTATCGGGAAAAAAAAAAAAGTTCTTACTGATATCTTGTTTAGTTAATTCAGCACCAAATATAGACAAAAACAGAATGTTACAAATATCAGCTATTCCCTTCAAGCGTAGAGGAAAATACGTAATAAACATATGGTGCTTTTATCTAGCTATTAGGGTGCTATTGTAAATCATCGTTAAAGCTTGGGAGGTATTTTTCTCAAGTGTACCAGTTACAGATTGGAAGTGTTCCATTAAAAACATCTTGGGTTCAGTTTGGTTTTATTAAACCCAAAGCTTAATTACTTTAGGATCCTTCTTGGGTTCCTCCTGGGGTTGCCCTGTTAAAATCTCAGGAAGCAGAGGAGGTGGCCCAGAAGGCTCGGTGAGCCCTGGATTGTGGTACAGTTCTGTGGGGCACAAAGCTTTCACCTCAGAGCTTCTAGCCTTGCTGCTGACAGCTCAGCCCCAACACCATCTCTCTGTGACCAGATTTGGTCTCACCTCTAGATTCTTCAAAGTGCCTCAACAGCATCCTTAACATACAGCCACCACAGCCCGGTCCTACCGCTGTCACGTCTCCATAGCAAATCAGGTGTGCACACTAGATAGCACCTACGGAATACAGAATACCAGAAATTTCTGCGACCTGAATACCTGGACCCTTGACCCAGTCATTCTTGTGACTTCGGAAAGATAAAACGTTTTCAAGGCATTTTATGAAAATTTATTAGGACTGACAGACACCTGGAGCAAATAAATATCATATTCCTATGTAGTACAATGGAATAAACCTTTTAGGAACTGGCATATCCATGGTGTACAGGAACAGAGAGTAGCATGTTAGTGTGGTTTAATCCCACCCAGCAACTAAGCCCCACACTAAATGACCTACTTGCTCACTTACCCACATGGAGATGGGTGAATCAGAAGGGTAAAAGTGAGAAAACTCACAGGCTAAGATAAAGACAGTTTAATAGGTAAAGCAAAAGCCATGTGTGCAAGCAAAGCAAAATAAGGAATTCATTCACCACTTGACATCAGGTGTTCAGACACCTCTGGGAAAGCAGAGCTCCATCACATGTGACGATTGCTTGGGAAGACAAAATGCTATCAGTCCAGGTGTCACACACTTCCTTCTTCTTCTTCCCCCAGCTTTGTATTGCTCAGCAAGATATCAGATGGAATGGGATGTCCCTTTGGTCAGCTGGGGCCAGCTGTCCTGGCTGTGTCCCCTCACAGCTTCTTGTGCCCCCCCAGCCTCCTCACTGGTGGAGTGGGGTGAGAAACAGAAAAGGCCTTGATGCTGTGTAAGCGCTGCTCAGCAATAATGAAAACATTCCTGCATTATCAACACTGTTTTTATCACAAATCCAAAACACAGACTGATTCAAAACTCAAACCAATACTAGCTACTATAAGGAAACTCTATCCCAGCTACAACCAACACACACATGCTTGAACCTTTGCCCTGATTATTACTCAGTCTTTTAGGTACAATGAACAGCAATAAAAAAATAGAAGTGACTACACTTTAGATCACTTGAACATCTCTTCCTTTGATGATGTAGTAAAGGAAGATAGCTATGTCAATCTACTTGTAGTTACTGGTAGTGTAAATAACTACACTAAAAATTTACAGGTGAGAGAATCAGAACAATGAAAAGCAAACTGGCTACGGTACTGCAACCTGAATTAAGTAAAGATAAGCAAATATTTAAAAACAAGTCTTAACCACAAGCAGAAATTGTTGTAAATATCCAAATACCTTACGTATTCAGTTATCAGTTACTAATATCAGACTGTTACGTCTTGTTAGCAATACTGCAGTTCTGGAAAGGCAAGAGCTTTGAAATTATTGCATTAAACATAACTTTCATGTCTACAGATAATTTTTCACATGTCTTTTGAACAGCTGCACAAGCATTTATACTTTGGTAACTAATAAAATAACCTCTTGAATATTAGGCATCCTTCAAAACCACTACAACAATCTAAAAAAAGTTTGCATACTTATGTTCTGTGAAAAGAGGTAAATGAAAAGAAAGATTAGAAAAAATATAAACCTTCTATAATAATTAGTTTTGCAACTCTATTGCTTGAACAATTTCTAGCAAGCCTAATGAAAATTCTGTGTCTCATAATCCTGACTACCATACTACAAAACCTCCTAAGAATACGTTTAACTTAGCAGTGTAGGTCACAGCAAAGGTGCCTTAAGAGAGGTTTTAGCACAACCTAGCTTACATGATGATCTTGCTTGGTACATAGGACTGTTTTCCCTATCTTATTCAAATCACATGCACACAGAGAAATAAATTCATAACTTTGCATAATATTGTGGCAAAAAAATGTCCTGTAAATGTGCCTGCAAGTGCAACTCTGATTATGATTAAAGTTTATCTTATTATACTCCAGCTAAGAGGATCATTATATTACACACTGTGCCATGATTAAACTGCTTTTTCTTAAAGTACTTTGAATTTATGTTCAGACAGCTTTTATATTCATAAGCTCACAACACTACTCTACACATCCCCAGAGAGCAGCCCAGGAAAGACTAATCAAAGTATGTGCGCTTATTTTACTACAGTGTGCATTACTCTCAGTACTGTAGTAACATTAAGTCAAATCCACATAAGCCCCTCTGTATAACATGTTCAGTTTCAGCCGTGATCTGGATTAACCTTTAAAACAGAAAAAGGTGCAGAACTGTATAAGGTATAGAACTGTATAAGGGCTTTGGCCATTTGAGTCATATATTGGGCTCAGTCTTGTCATCTGCAGGCAACAGATATTTTGGTTGAGCCATGACTAGAAGACTGCCCATAAGTGGTGACCAGAGGGAAACAAATGTAGTGTCAACCCCCACTTTTCTCTTTCTTTAATCAGAGTTTTTTTCTGTGTGAAGAACAAAATAATGTCTGTAGTCAGCCTCTTGGCTTCAGATGTAATAATACTTTGTTGGGTGTTACAAATAGCAGGAAAAGCCCTGGACTATGTATGGACTTGCATATATTCAAACGTTCAATATTTTTGACTAGCTGGAACTAATGGAACAGGTTTTCAAAGCAGACCTTCCATCCTAGCAATTTAAATAAATTGCTAACAGGAAAGTTTTTTGATGGCATTGGGTAAAACCTTGAAATGTTCAGTGTGTTTAAACCCTGTAACTGAGCCCAGGCAGAGAGCTGACCTGAGCTGGTACTTCCACTTGATGCAGAACAAATTGGTGTGAAAGGTAATTAGTTATTTGGTCCCAAAAGGAGTATAGCTGCATAAGGATAGCTCCATATCTACAGTAATAAACCTTGCCTCACAGATGTTTTCTTAACAGTACTGTTATAGATGTGGATACTATGCTACGTATAATAACATGAAAGAGAAGATGCAAAGCATCTTTTCTAGTCCTAAAATGAATATAGCAACTCCTGCACATTTAGGTGAACTCTGAAACAGTAACAAAAGCAATCATGTTATTTTCAGTCTTGATTTTTTCCTTTTTCTCCTTTAGATACTAACTGTATTTCTGAGGTTTAGTCTTTATGGTAGAAATTCCAATGCTCAGCACATTATGTAGGTAAACAAGGCCTTTGATACTTGGCTATTTCTGTCCTTTGAACATAAATAGAAAAACTCTTCATTCCAAATTGTCTCTTTTGATACATTCACACTTCTCAGTTGGGAAGGTCATCCTATATGTTAATACACATTTATTGTTGAAATAAAAAGGTTTGCCAACATACTGTAAGAGTAAAACAAGCTGCAGCTAGAATAGGACCCAGGAGAGGTATGTGTTTCCCTCCTTCTCAGGATCTAACAGGTCTTCTGATGATGGTAAATTTGACAGGTCAACTCTTCTCCCTTTGCAGTGTTTATCAGATAGTCCAAATCTCTGAACCTCAAGGCAATCTCACCGTGTTTTTCCTGAATGCTGAAACTATTAGGAAAGTGCTGAACTGTTTATTCCTCCTCTTATAGATTTATATATGACATCATACAGTTTTAATTTTTCCATTCATCTTCTTCCCCATGGCTTCTAAGGTTAATCAGAAGACTGGGAAAGTTGCCATATCTTAATATCACTCATAAGCTGATCATACTTTGTTCTGTTTGTTAAAGTCAGTTTGTTTTTTCTTCTCTTTTGCTTTCTGCCAGTCTAGGGTAGATATGTAACTGGAGAGATCAAGCCTGGTATTAGTATTCCCAAGATTTTTTTTGAGTTCTGATAAATCCAAAGCTGCTTTCCAGGTTCAAATAGTATCAGAAAAACTGCTGCTTCTGGGAAATCTAAAGTTTATACCTCTTCTTCCTGATGAGATCTGGCCAAAGAAATGTGGATTTATTATTCTCTGAAATCACCATGTACATTATACTGAGATGCTTCTATAAATAAATACATAAATTCTAACTGACAGTAGATTTCCACAAAACAAATCCCTGTCAAATCACCAGCCAGAACAAAAAAGGAGCAGATCCTGCTTCCTGAGCTCAGGTTGCTGCAAGGAGAGGCTTGTTTCTACAACCTCTAGTCATGGCCATGTAGAATCATAGAACAGCTTGAGTCACAAGATCCTTCAAAGATCATCTAGTCCAACCCACTGTGCCAGAGGCAGAGACATCTTTCACTAGATTAGGGTCCTCAAAGCCCCATCTAACCTGACATTGAACACCTCCTATAATGGGGCATCCATAACTTCACTGGGCAACCTGTTCCAGTGTCTTGCCTTCTTCATCATAAAAAAATGCTCTCCTTATATCCAATTGTCATGGTTTAAACTCAGACAGTAATTGTATCCCATGGCCTTTTTCTCACTCTCCCTCACTCAAAGGGATGGGGAGGAGGATCAGAACAGGTCGTAAAACTCGAAGGTTGAGATAAGAACAATTTAATAGTTGAAATAAGATAAAAATGAAAGACCAATAGTAATAATAAATAACAGTTATAATTAAAAGCAGTGAAAGAAAGAGGAAAAGAAAACAAGTGATGCACAACACAGCTGCTCACCACCGGCTGACTGATGCCCAGCCAGCACAAGGCAGCAACACACTGGCCCCAGCCAACCCCCACCCAGTTTATATACTCATCATGGCATCATACGGTATGGAATATCCCTTTGGCTAGTTCAGGTCAGCTGTCCTGGCTGTGTCCCCTCTCAATTTCCTGTGCCTCTCTAGCTTTCTCACTGGCAAGGCCTGAAAAACTAAAAAAGCCCTTGAGTTAGTATAAACTAAGCAATAACTAAACCCATCAGTGTGCCATCAACATTATTTTCACACCAAATCCAAAAGACAGCACTGCACCAGCTACTAAGAAGAAAATTAACTCTGTCACAGCCAAAACCAGGATACCAATCTAAGCCTACCCTCTTTCAGTTTAAAACTGTTACCCCTTATTTGTCACTAAGGGCTTGGTAAGAATTCCATCTTTCTTATAAGCCCCCTATAAGTATCAACATCCTACAATGAGGTCTTCTCAGAGTCTTCTGTTTTGCAGGCTGGATAACCTCAACACTCTCAGCCTTTCTGCACAGGCGACATGACCAGCCCTCCGATCATTTTCATGGCCCTCCTCTGGATCTGCTTTAACATGTCCATGCCTTTCTTATACTAGGGACCCCAGAGCTGGACACAGGACTACAGGTGACAGCCCGGGATGTGAGGACTGCAAGTGCAGTGCTGGCTCATGTCCAGCTTTTCCTCCAGCAGTACCCCCAAGTCCTTCTCCGCAGGGCTGCTCACCCCGTCAGCTCCTAGCCTGTATTGATACTGGGGATTGCCCTGAACCAGGTGCGGGACCTTGCACTTGGCCTTCTTGAACTACATGAGATTCCCATGGGCCCACTTCTCAAGCCTGTCAGGGTCCTTCCGGATGGCAACCCTTTTTGCAAGCATTGTATTGAGATTTGTCTGTGTAGGGTGAATACAATCAGAATGTTTTGTGCTTTCATATCCTTTGTCTCCAGGGCTGGTGTCATTTCTCCAAGCATTCTTGTATTTCCAAAAGTCTTCCAAAACTTGTGTTATTGGAGATAGAGCAGTTGCACTTTGAGTCAAAGGAATAAATACAGTCAAAGCTTATAGGCTGAGGGAACTCTTTGAACTGAAATACGACTCATTTCTGCATGGCCATTATGCCAGATGATGTGAAATTAATTAGCATCATAATTATCTTTATGAATGGCATGGTTTACATAACAGACATTACCAGCATCAGGTAAGATAAACACTGTGTGAAGGACTGAATTGGGAAGAAGGCTTACTTTTAACCAGGAAGTGAAATATGTATAAAAAGATTTTTTTCCTCAGCTTATTCAACAAAAATTGTGTGCTTTTTTTTTTCTAATATTATTCAGTATTTGAATAAAGGATGAAAATAGTTTGACATCTTTTGAGATTGGAGGTCATTTAAAAGTAACACTTTTTTTCTTTAATTCTGAATTGTGTGTTGCGAGCAGCCTTTCCGAAGTTTGCCGTCCATGTTTTGAACAGAATTGTCATTGCGTGTACTGGAATAATGAGGTAACTTGTTGTCTAACTACTTTGTATTTCATATCTTTCAAATAGTTTGCCTACAGCTCACTCACAAACAGATGATTTTAAAGATACACTTCCTGATAGATCTGCACAGATCAGAGCAATGCCTTGGGAATACACAATGTGCTATCACAACAGGAACCTTCAAAAAAAAAAAAAAAAAAAGAAGGAAACCAGAAAGGAACACTTTGTTTGTACATAATGAGAACCTCTTAGACAGAACTTGTTCTGATAAACCTGCATACTACTAGTTACTCTTTTATTTTTTCTCATCATGAATCAACCCAGAAAGGATTATGTTATTAAAAGCCACTGATTCCTTTTTCAGACTTTGAGTGGTCTATTCAATGATATATATCTCAACAGATTCATGCTTTTTCTTTGTTTTGAAGGGGAGGTAATTATAATCATGATTTAATGATTTCTTTAATACTATTTTTTTTCCAATCTATTCCTGGTAGAGAGGTTTCTTGGCTGTATTGGTTCATAAAGAAATCTTTTTTGTTGTTTTTGTATTAAATGAGCTTTTTAGCAAATTTCCCAGAAAGGAGTTTGGTGTTTAAAATTAAACTATCTTTTAAACAAATGAAAGATTTACCTGGAGCATTTCAGGGCTTTTAAAGTTAGAATTAGCTGGCCTATCTGTTTTTTTAAATAATTTGCAGTAAACCTAAACAGATGGAAATTCTGAAATTTTTCCAGTGCACATGCTACACTAATGGTACTTGAATCCTTACTTCTGGAACTAAATGTGGCACTTGCAAGTTTCATATAAAATGATTTTCCACAGTTGCCTTTGATGTTCTTTTGGGGGGGGTATAATATAAGTAGTTCAGTGAAAAAACATCAGCAGTGGTGCCAGACTTTGAAGTTCTGTGAGAAATTCCTACATTCTTATCCTGCTGACAGAAACAATGTTTGAAAATGTCATTAACAACTGGACTGCTGCAATGGATGGTTTCAGGCTCTTTAGGACAGATGGACTGGGAAGGCTGGGGGCAGGGGACTGGCCCTTTATGTAAGAGAGAAGCAGGAATGCATGGAGCTATGCTTTGGGACAAGTCAGGAGCCAGTCAAGAGTTTATGGGTCAAGACTAATGGGCAGACCAACATGGGTGTGTCCATAGTGGTTATCTGCTATAGATCTGTACTGATTTTGGCTGAGATAGAGTTAATTTTCTTCACAGTAACTTGCATAATGCTACATTTTGGATTTGTCATGAAAACAGTGTTGATAACGCAGGGAAGTTTTGACTATTGCAGAGTGGGGCTTACACTGAGTCAAGACCTTTCCTGCTCCTCA
>JAVJGJ010000014.1:59194388-59206453 GCA_035590215.1 Microhierax caerulescens
TCCAACAGACTACCTCTGATATTTTTGCACCTGTCAATATCAAGGCGTATATAGACCTCTCTGTTTTGTTTGCTACCTTCAGACAAGTTTGTAACTGGAAGTTGTAACTTACAGGTGTATTGAATCTTTACACTGATTTTTCAATTCCCAGTGATATTAATAGAAGCTACATGTGCACAGAGTGAACTACAATTTAAGCTTCAGAAAGTAAATGCATGAAAAGTTGGCTATGAACAAAAAAATAACTGCTCTTTTGGTTGCTCTGCAAAGTCTTATTTCTATTGATTTTTACAGATAAAACTTGGGAAGCCATTCTTCACATGAGCGTGCATGAGCTCATCCCCCTTCCATTTACGGAAAAATGTGCCAGGTATCTTCTGTAGTGGAAACTCATGAATCTCTCTTCTGATGTGCTCAGCCATGACATGGGCAGTGAGTCAATGGATTTGTTTCAAATGTACAGGACTTGAGGGGAAGTAGAAGATATCTGCACACTCATTCTCTTTCCCAAACTAAATAGTATAACTGAAGACTAAACAAGTTTAACACTTGTTCAATTTTAGGGTCAGTTATACTTCAACAAGTATAACTACTTGCTCAATTTCAGGGCCAGTGCTCCTTAATATGCAGGAGGATGCAGGAATTGAATGCACATTAAGTACATTTGCCAGTGACACTAAACTAGGAGGAGCTGTGGACTTCTTCGTGGATGCCTTACAGAGAGATCTGGATAGACTAGAGAGCTGAGCAATCACCAGCCATATGAAATGTAATAAGACCAAGTTCCATATCCTCCACCTGGGCCGGGGTAATCCTGGGTATATCTTCAAACTGAGGAGCAAGAGGTTGGAGAGCAGTGCTGCTGAAAGACATCTAGCAGTCTGGGTTGGTGGCAAGTTGAATATGAATCAACAGTGTGCCCTGGCAGTCAAAAGGGCCAACCCTGTCCTGGGTGCATCAAGCACAGCATCACTAACTGCTTGAGGTAGCTGATTGTCCCACTCTACGCCGCAGTGGTGCAGTTCTGGGCGCCTCAATATAAGAAGGGCATCAAATTGTTAACACGTAGAGGGGTGACCAAGGTGGTGAAAGGCCTCAAGGATAAGATGTACAAGGAACAGCTGAGGTCATGGAGCAGCGGAGGGGGAGGTGCTGATCTCCTCTCTGGTGACCAGCGATAGGACACAAGGAAATGGATTGAAGCTGTCAGGGGAACTTCAACCTGGACATTAAAATAAAGGTTCTTCACTCAGAAGGTGGTCAGTCAGAGGAACAGGCTTCTTGGGGAAGTGGTCATGGCACCAGGCCTGTCAGAGTCCAAGGAGCATCTGGATGACAGTTATATGGTTTAGAGTTAGGCAGCCCTGTGAGGAGCAGGGAGTTGGACTCTGTGATCCTTATGGGTCCCTTTAACTTGAAATACTCTATGCTACTATGATTCTGTATTGTTCAATGTTAAGAAACAACTAGAAATGTTCTGGTACTGTCAGTGTTATCTACTATATGACCAGTGTCAACAAACCAGTTATAAAATGATAGTATGTGACATATTATTTCCAAATCATAAAGACAGAGACAGGTCTTATTGGAGGTGTTCAGCTTGAAGACCTAGAAAAGAAACAAGAAAAGAACTTAATGCTGTAGATAGAGCAGTGCTGTAGACATGCAGGGTAGTCTTCCTCACCAGGCAGGTTTCAACTTACAAAGAAGTTAAGATCAAATCTAGCTGATCTATTTTATTATTTTTTTTAACTGAATGCAACTGAGATATTCTGAGTTTGCATAATAATTTACTTCTACATCAAATAAGCCAGCAATGAATCACGTGCCAGCATGAGCCAGCAGTGTGCCCTTGTGGCAAAGAAGGCTAATGGTGTCCAGGGCTGCATTAGGAAGTGTTACCAGCAGGTCGAGGAAGGTGACTGGTGAGGCCACACCAGGAGTGCTATGACAAGTTCTGTGCTCCCCAGAAAAGACAGACATGGACATACTGAAGAAACTCCAGCAAATGGGCAGTAAGATGTTGAAGGGACTGAAGCATCTCTCCCATGAGGAAAGGCTGAGTGAGGCAGGACTTTTCAGCCTCGAGAAGAAAAGGCTCAGGAGATACCAATTGTATATAAATAACTGAAGGGAGGGTGCGAGGAGTACAGAGCCAGGCTCTTTTCAGTGGTGCTCAGAGACAGGACAAAAGGCAATGTGCACAAACTGAAACACAGGAGGATCTGGTTTTACATCAGGAAGCACTTTTTTAGTGTGAGGGTGACTAAGCACTGGCATAAGTTGCTCAGAGAGGTTGTGAAGTCTGCATCTTGGAGATATTCAAAAGCTGCCTGGATATAATCCTGGGCAACTGGCTTTAGGTGGCCCTGCTTGAGCAGGGGGTTTGGACCAGGTGACCTCCAGAAGTCCCTTCCAATCTCAATCATTCTGTGAATCTGTGATTCTGTGAAATGCCACCAGTTGACAACTGTCTAAAACTTTAGTAGCGAATATGCTGGATATGCCATTTCTAGGACACGTGGGTAGGCCCTTGAATAGTGTTTCAGATATTTTCTGTCAATACAAACATATTTTTCATGTAAGCAATTCCTTTTGTCATCAGGAACACTTTGTTCCTGCATCATAAAAGTTAATATAAATTTTCATAGTTTTAATTATATGCATATATTTTCCACTATGTGCTGATTGAACTATTGGTACCAAGAGGATATCATGAGGAACAAAAATCTTAAAACACTGAACTGTAAAACAACCAGTCTGATAAAAGCTCGATCTTTTATCATAGCAAAAAAAGTAGTATAATATGCTCTTTCTGTGAAATATAAGACCATGAAACACATAGAAATATGATCCAGAAAATACATAGAGTATTAAACAGATTTTAAAATATATAGAATGCATGTAATGCATTGAAATACATAGAGAGTCTGGAAAAATGCCGAGACACCATGTTTTATTCTGACAGAAAGAAGTCCAGAGAGATGTCAGGACTCGGCTTTTACTTGCTTTTATGGAAGTTGTGCCTTCTTAATATTCCTTAAAAGGCACTCAACATCATACAAAGATTGGGCCTAGACTATAATTTGGGTGCATTATAATTTGTCAGATACTGGAATTGGAGAGTAGACATCCTGATTTCAGCTTCCTTAACAGGTTCAAATAACTTCATCCCCACATAACCGAGTTGGTTTTGTTATTTTTTTTTATGAACTTTCAATTCAAATGTCCCTATTTATAAATAGAGTGAAATTTTGGTACCATTTGAGTTAGTGGAAATTTGACTATTGGTTTCAGTGGAACTGGTTTTTTTTGGTTTTTTACTGCTCATGGCCAAATGCTGTTTTATGTAATAACTGCTGCCTTTACTACTGCTATTTTATATTGCTTTCCTTTTATAATTCTGTGTAGAAAATAACTCCCTGTTTCTAGTATTGTCCCTTGTTCATGTTTCTTTAAAGATAATATTGTCTAGGTTTTCTTGAAATTAGAATCCTAAGTAAACTTTTGCATTTTACTCGTGGTTAAACACTGTTCCTTAAAGTTCATCTTACTTTTATCTGAAAAAAACTTGGGATTTTCTTATGCAAAAAAAAAAAAAAAAAAAAAAAAAGATATTTACTTTCATCTGAAATCCTGAAAGAACAGTAAGAATTGTGTACAGTTCCTTAAACTTAATTCCTTATATTTTATTCTTTATTCTCTTCTTTCAACATATGTATAAAATGTATGAAACCATATTTTTTTCTTGTTTTGAGCAAGAAAATAGGGAGAGCTACACTGAACCATTTACAAAATCTAAATAATTTACCACAGAAAATGGCTACAGTCTATCCAAATGTACAAAAAAACTTTCTCAAGAGTATAGAAATTTTTTTCCTGTTTACACTCAGGCAAGAGAAGATGTTGTGTGATGTTTCATCAGTTCATTGTAGCCTTAAATAAATGCCTCTGCAGATTATCACTATGCCATCAGGGAGTTGAGATGCATGTGTGCATAATTGTTCTCAGCATAGGTAAAAGAAGAAGGAAACTGTATGTTCCTTCTTGTATGTATGACAAACAAGTAATGGAAAGAAATATGGGAGAAACCTTTTACTCCTGTATTTAATATACTTCTGTATGTTTTATACTGTACACTCCAGCCTAGGCGCTAGACTGAGATTTGTATTCATACAAAATAAGGCTAAAGTCACAGCCAAAGCACTCACACTGGGATGTCTTAGCATGTCAAGTTTCCATCAAAATCGGTCAACAAATACACCTGGCGTGACTGAAGAATCTGTTTTAAGATTCTGAATTATACTTCCTTATTTGTCAGCCACAACTTTTTATTTTCATTTAAGAATGTTTATTTATATAATTTTCATAAGAATAATTTATTTTTTATATTATTACGTAACTGAATCAAGTGAGAAACTTTGTATGGAGCATTATTTTATAACTCATTCCTGTCTGAATTAGGAACTTCTGACTTTCATGCTTCCTCACTGAACTATTCTAGTATCTAGGTTTTGGGTAAGGAAGTAAAACAGAATGTAAGTGATGGGAGTCATGAAGAAGATGAAAGGTTAGGCAGAAGGTAGAGCTAGATAGGGCTCACTGGAAATGTTTATAACATAAATTCTTAGAAGGCAGGTTGGGAAAAAATTAACAGTGTAATCCAGGGTCCTGACTCTAAACCTGCCTTAAATCTACAGATTGTCCAGTTCAGCCTTCTCCCAGTAGAAACAGAGGTCTGATGAGCCTAAAAGGACAGAAGATTAGGTCCAAATCAAGAACTTACATTAAATTTAAATGTCTGTGTTGAGCTATGTGGCTCAAAACCTCACTTTTTGTGGTTTAGGTCCTTAAAGATCCTGTCTTCCCATAAAGTTTCTTCACTGCCTTCAGCGCTGTGTATAGAAATGGCAACATCTCTGTGGGACTCGGTGTTTCCATATCTGTGTCATGCCTACAGCTATCTTTGACTCAGAGTGTAGTGACACTGAACAAAAAAAAAGTCCAAATCTGAAATTATGAGAAAACTGATCTCTTGTGTAACTGCTGAGAATGCTTAGCAAAGCAGAAATTGTACTAGCCACTACTTCTATTTAAAATGTAGTGAGGAAGGAAACACTGCCACCTATCATTTAATAGCTCTGTGATTAAAGTGCTTACCCACCAAGTCACTCATAGTTTCAACATTTTCAGCTGTGTGATGATGCTTTTCCACAAAAGCATTAGGGTCATTTTCCTGGGTAAAGTTGCAGGTCACTAAGACTAAGCCTGTTACTGAATTAATGTCTCTCACTTCCTTTGGACTGTTTTATTAAACAGATTCTAAAAAGCAGGCTTTTGCATACTCCTTTTTTAAAGAAAAGTAAGACTAACTGTGAAGTGATAATTTATATTCCTATCTTCCAAAATAATTTTCAAACTCAGATATACCATAAGGATA
Organism: Microhierax caerulescens; assembly: GCA_035590215.1. NCBI lineage: Eukaryota > Metazoa > Chordata > Aves > Falconiformes > Falconidae > Microhierax > Microhierax caerulescens. The sequence continues at coordinate 59,199,829 of JAVJGJ010000014.1, forward strand.
TTTCTGGATGATTTAAAGGCTCTTTTTTCCTGCTTTTAAGAATATAAGAGAACTTAGGCTTCTAATAACATGATGTGTAAATTCCATAGTTGGAGCCATCCATGCCTTCACCATACATTACCCTTTTTAGGTCATTTTCTTCCATAACATAAAAGCTTAATATACTGCAATTTGTTATATTTACATCTACAATATAAACCAAAGATACGATCTAGAATCTGTTTCAGAGGATAAATATTTATTAAATAACCTCACATGTTTACAGATATTAATAAATCATTTTAATTAAAAAAGGGCAGAGGAACACATCCAAAGTTGAAATAAAATACCAGTATATTGCAGATCTTAAAAAAACCCTCAAAATCAAACAAACTATATGAAATAAAATTAAAATAATAACATCTAAAATAAGGAGGAGAAAAAAGCTAGATTTTGAAACAAGAAGACAAGATAAAAGATAAAGTGGCTGAGCAGCTCTGCAAAATATTTTTTGCTTGAAAAAAATTTCATTAAAAGAATGGACTTAATAATGAGAGAGGCAAAGACATTACTATGTTCCTGTAATTAATCTTTTATAAAAAATCTTTTATCAACATGAAATAAAAGCTATTCAAAACAAATAACTAGCTAGTTAAGTATCTGGCACATTTTTACTTTTTACATCAAATTTACAAGTGTTTTGATTTGGGCTCAGTAGATTTAGAGTCCTTCAGAACCTATACTTTCAAGCTGGAGGGGACCAGAGGTGCTGGTATAATCTCTGTCTTGCCAGTGTTCAATAGCTTGTATTCAGCTACAACACATCTTTGAAATTACTCAGTCCTGTGCTGAGGATTTCAGGAGATGAAGAATTCACCATTACTGCTGGAACTTTGTTGCACCACTTGGAAATGGTGTTATTCTTAAGTTCCATGCTAATGTATAATCAGAATAATTAAAACACTATTCTGTTTTGGTTTTTTTTTTCTAAATTAAATGGATTAAGATCATTAAATATTTGACTTAAAGACATTTTCTTCTTCTCTGGAGTAATTTGTCTAAAATTTTGATATTTTTTTTCACTCTTGTAAGCTTCTCAATATACTTTTAAAGATATGCTTATGATACTGACTTCCATATCTTGATATCTATTTCAGCAATACTTCCTTAATCTTCTCTTACTTACATAGCAGAAGATCACGCAAGACCTTCTTGTCACAATTTTATCTTGGAAGCTCAGGTTGGTTTTTTGTGTGCTGAATCACTCTCAGAACTTTTTTTTTTTTTTTTTTTTCCCTAGAAGTCATTGCTCATTCCAAAAAAATGTAACTTAAGCATCTTGCTGTGCTAAAGCCATTTGTTTGAATAGTCAGAGTTATAGAATTACTTTCAATAACTCTGTGTGACTGCTTTGTCTTGCTCATCAATTTAGTGTGCTGCCAATACTTGTGCCATCAACAAATTTTATCAAGAATGTTGTGTTGTGGTTGTTGGGTTTTTTTTATATAATTTACTTCCAAAAAACTGAGGGGAATAGTGACTGTCATTTGCTGGAACCAAGCCTTGTGAAATCCAACTAGAAATAACCATGGTCAATTTTGTTCTTCATTATTCTGAGATAAAATTGCATCAACTTGCTTCTTTCTAAACACAGAGCAGAAATATTTATTCAAAATTGCAGCCATTTTTTCTGCAGGTGTAAATTAAGCCTAATGCTTAGGCTTTCTCCCTTAAATAATGTCATTTCTCCTGTTTCCCTGTTGCAGTATCATCAGTGGCAGGTCTCTTTCTGACTCCCTGCCCTTACATATTTGATGTGCGGTGCTGGAGACACAACACAGCGCAACAGGTAGGAAGTATATGTCCCTTTCTGACTGAAGTGTCACAGGCTGCTTTCCCAGGAAAGTATGCCCCTACTCATTGCAGAGAAGAAAGAAACTCACGTGCATATCTGTGTATACAAGATCAGACTGAACAGTGATACTTAAAAAGTTACTTTGCTTTTGAAAGGTTAGATTTTTTTTGTTTGTCTGTAGGCTAACTACACATTGATATTTTTGATATATCAGAGGAGTATTTGTAGAGGATATGACAGAGCACACATTTCCTAAGAACACAAAAGACAAAATAGAAATATCCATTGCTGAATGCTTAAGACTGAGCACTTCTGAGTCTGTGAACTCTGTGTTGGGAAGAGAAAGTTGAATTGTTGACAGCTGTATTAACAACTTTGATTCACCAAACTCATCCACATAGTGAATATATTCTAGTTGATTGGTTGCACCTAGGAGTTACACTATAATTCAATGAGCCCTTTACATTTATCACATTGAAGTTGCACACTAACAAAACATTAGCAAAAGATCTTTTGTGGTACCAGCAATAATTAATACATATGACCACTGCGCAGAAAATGGGAATAATCTTTTCCACTACAATGAGTACAACTACTCACATCCTTTTAAGACTGATATATAAAAATGTATATCTCTTAGTACCCTCCAAAAAAATTAACCATTGTAGATCAGATCTTCAGATTGTATAAATCAACATAGGTATATAACATTTGAAAGAGCTACGTGCATTTAAATTAACTAGTGGTTCAGCACAAATAAAATGTGAGAACATCTATGTGTGTATTCATGGTTCTGTAACAGTCTACCCATGAAACTATATTTATGGAAAATTTGAGGTGATACTCAACTACATTCAAGAAAGATCTTGATCAGGATTTATCCTCAAGTCTTTGACTTTACTTTGTGTGCAATATGAGCATCTTCCAAAGTGTGACCACCTGTAACGTGAAGTATTTCCTTCTATTTTCCAGATTGTGCCACAAATCAAACCTTGCTCTTTCCTCCAGAAACAAAATAAAAAATGGAGGATTCATTTTCTTATATATATTCTTCATATCTCAATATTTTTTTTCTTTTTTTATATACTATGCATACTTTCCTGTTAATGTCTGTTGGTAAGCTGTTCTTATAATAGGTTGCTAGTATCATTTTTACATTGTGCTACAACAATGTGGTGATATGCGTTAACAAGAAAAAAGGTTTTGATTCTTTCTGAGTGTTTTCTCAAGAAATTGACCCTTGAGTTATCCTGTGATCTCAGTATCAATGAAATAGTGACAAATGTGTGTATTTAACCAATAGCCAAGTAAAAAATGTTAAAGCTAATCAAAACAATTTTATATTAATTCAAAATATATTAGGATAAAGAGTTAAACATGGTACAAAATACAGAAAAAAATCCACTAATATTTCTAGAGGAAGGCACGAGAGGAAGGTAGAGCAGAGATCAGTAGAATGGGAAAATAAAACTATAGGCAGATATCTGTGACTGTGTTTGACTTATGGTAAGATTCCTTGACATATTAAGTCCCCTTTGTGAGCTAAAGAGAGTTATGTCCTTTTTTTTCTTCATCCTCCAGCCAACAGAAATGCTTGGAACTAGTAGAAATGTTTTGGGAAAGAAATTTTTGTCTTAATATAAGATGTATAAATGAGTGTTGAAACTTTGCAAGAGTCAGTATAGATGAAAAATGAAAGTATAGCATAATGAAAGAAATTTAAGTCAGATATACTGAGTTTTAACGGAACAAATGTTGCACTGGCTTAAAGTTGACTGACATATAAGGTACAGTAGCCATGAGTCTGTTAAGGAAAAAGTGGTTGTTCCAATACAAACAGTTTTTTCATATCTAGAGGAAAAGGGAAGTGAGAATTGTTTCTCAGAATAAACTGCACTGTGCTAATTATGATTTCTGTTTGTGGCACTAATTACCATTTCTGAGAGTAAATTCTTTGTGCTATTTTAGATATTCTCTATTTTAATAGTAAGGGCTAATAATATTTGAAATAGTATTGAAAATCCTAAGATAAAACCAAAAATCACTGCATAGATATGTATATCTGCCTAAGTACAGAACATTGTGCCACTTTCCTGTGCTAGATTTGTTTTATATCTCTGTTAAGAGTAAGAGAAAAAAAAGAGACAGACAATACAAATCAGATACCTAAAATCAAGAAATAGAAGGCTTGACGTTACCAGAGAGGTGTCATAAAGAGGCACACCAGAAACAGAGAAGAAACCCAAAAGTTGAGGAAGGGGTCGCTTCCAAAACTAATGGTGTTAAATGAAACTATGAGATAGTAAAGAAAACAATTAAAAACTGTTTTTCAAGAAAGGGAAAATAAGAGACTATTGCTTTATATTGTTAGTTTCTTAGACTTTGAGAAATGAAAAAAGTGTATGAGTCATTGAAAGCTGTGAAAAGCAGGTAAGAGTTGTTCTGTCATTTTTTCTGTAAGATTTTTTTGCCTGTCTCCTTATTAATAAATCTACTGGGGAAAAGATGCTGAAAGAATTAGCAAAAATGTCTGATCATCTGCGGGGGGTTGGGGGGTGGGGAAGGAGAAAAGTACATCCAAAAAATTGAGTTACTAGTTATTAGATTCACAAAATAGAGAGTCTGGTAACAGTTGCATCTTAGCCAATAGTGTAGCCACTGCAGCACACATCAAACAACAGTGATATTCTGGTGAGCATCCTTTAATGTTGGCGTTACCTGCAGCATATTAGGATTGTATTCTGTGTCCTGTATCAGACTGTATTCTGATCTTAAAGTATATGGATAAATTTCACAAGAAAAAGAGTTATTTCCCCTGTTGATTGTTGTTGATTGTTGGTAGTGTCTGTCTCTGTATAAATAAGCATTTCAACAAATGCTGGAAGGCAAATGTCACATCACCTCTCTTTAGACACAACGTTAGAAAGTCACTTGCTTCCTCTGCTTTAGTGTATGGCCAAGTGACAATATTTTTAAAATGTCATGAAGTAGCTTCAAGAGGGAAAACTTGACAGTCAGCCAGAACACACTGGAAGCTGGTAACCACGGTGTTCTCTAGGAAAATCTCAAATGTGAATCAGAAGTGATTTCCTAGTTACAGGCAAAAAAATCCAATAATCCTAAATAAAGATATTCCAGAGCCTGAAGTAAATCCAGAACAAATCCAGTCCAGATTTTCATATACTTTGGTCTGGTTTCTCTTTATGAATGAGGGGAAATAAGTTGGTTTAGTTTTGGCTAAATATAATGTTTATCTCTTTTAATGAAGGAAACAAATATAAACAATTTCACATAGTTCAAACAGAACTATTAAAAATATTTTTTGTTCATTAGCCAAACAAATGAGTCACCAAGTATGGTCTCAACATGAAACAAGAAGAAACAGTTCAACAGAGATGGATTTTCTTGAACATTGCTAAAGTCAAACTGAGAAACTGTCACTGAGTCAAACGAAAAAATTCCAAGCATGAAGAAATTTTGAGAAGTTTAGATCATTTTGTCTTCTGGACCTAACTGATATAGCTGTGAGCCTTCAACCCAGCTTCAGGACTTCACTGCTGGAGCAAAATGTTTGTTCTTGCTCAAATATAAGATATGCCCGAGCAGCTCAACTGTCCTCATTCCTGCTGCTCTGAGCTGGAACAACCAAAAGTCTTAGATCCGCAGAGTGAGTGTTGTTGCCCAGGATCTGCTGTGGTAACAAACAACTGTGGTAACAAGCTCGAAGGAAAAAAAAAAGCATGGGAAGTAATGGTTTTTCTAGCTGTTTTTAAAGTCAATGAAAGCTTGAGTCCTCCATGTTACTTGACTTTTTTGCACAATTCATTCCAACTGAGATAGCATTTCATTTTTCCTCCTGTTGCAGGAGCTGGGTTTCACCAAGGGAAAGTAGAACTATGCCTGAAGCTCTGTTTCTTTGATGCAAACCTCTTATTTAAATCAAATTTTCTGTTTGAGACTCCCCAGTGCAGAGCTCAAGGCCTCTTTATCTCTGCTTTCTTCAAGTCATGATTGTCTTTTTCTTACCTTGCTCCGTTCTCCTCTTTTTATTTTTATAATCCACTAGATTCATGGTGCTTTCCTGTTTGAAAATAATGTGCTAAATATATACCTCTATATTTCATTTGCATGTCTATAATATTACAAAACTCATATTCATGTGTTTACATTTATTTGTGTTGTCAAAGTGACCTAAAGTTCCCAAAGCAAACCAGAAAATTGAAATCACTGTTTTCAGATGTCAGAGTGAAAGCACTTAGACAGTGGAATCTGATAAATCTGTATTTTAATATTTCTTTCCCTTTACTTTTATTCTTATTTCTATTTGTATGCCTGCTCCTAGTCACAGCTATACTGCTTATATACTGTCTCAATCTTGTAGAATCTGAATGCTTACAAAATTAAATAAGATAATTTCAGTGATACCATGGAGAAGAAACAAACCTGAAGAGATTCTGGAACCAATATTATAATAAGAACAAACTGAAAGATACTGCCTGCCTTAGCTCTAAGCATTTCTGAGAATTATACTTCTGGACATGAACAAAAAAAAAACAAACAAAACCTAAAATCCAATAATTTTATTTGCAATAATTTAATGGACTTCTAGAAAAGGAATAGAGTGAGTAGGAACTGAGAAGTACTTGCCTTTGTAACTGGAACTTTCAGCCCCAATAGCTATCATAGAGTTATAGAATAAGTTTGTTTGGAAAGGACCTCCTGAGACCATCTAGTTCCACCCCCCTGCCATGGGCAAAGACATCTTTCACTAGACCAGGCTGCTCAAAGCCC
>JAVJGJ010000014.1:59214449-59227775 GCA_035590215.1 Microhierax caerulescens
CCCCCCCCCCCCCCCCCCCCCAGTGAAGTCCAAAGAAAATGTGTAAAAGGAAAAACAGGTGATCTGTTTTCACCTTGAGCACTGTATGACTACTTGCACAGGTACAAAGTTAGAGGTCTAATGTTACTACTTCGATTTATAGGAATATAGTCTTTTGCGTTCTCATAGAATAAATGTAGTGTAAAGTAGAAAGAGAAAATATTCAGCAGTTGTAAATTCCTGAAAATTCAAATATTGAACTTCCATATTATTTCTTTCATAAAATGAATTAAATTGGAGATATAAGATGAGGTAAAGAAAGTTCTTTTCCTTTGCTGCTTTGAATAGCACAATGAAACATATTTCATTTTCTGTTCCCCAGAGACTGGTAAGTATGTTTTTATACCAAAGAACTTGTATTTTGTCCTGCCAACAGTGGGGCAATGAAACAATACAAAATTTTCCTTTTCTCACACATACCTATGCAAAAGCAAGAATATACCCTATTTAGTTGAGTCAGATTCTTAGTCTTTCCCTTTTCCACTGAGGTAATAACTCATGAAGATAGAACAGAGGAATTATTTTTTTCCTTTTGTACTTGCTGAAGAAAAAGGTGTAGGGAAAGTTCAAAGTTGGAAAAATGTCTTTGAGCTACACAGTATAGCTGCACAGTATTTTGATCTGGATGTTCATTAATGCACTCATTACAACTGTTTTCATCATAGCTATTTTTGTTGTTATTGTTGTTATTATTAACTTTTTACTTAGTTACCAAGGTCAGTGTTACTTTTATATATATATGTAAACATATATAGAAAGATATAGATACAGACATATGTAAAAAGTGTTGGTTTATTTTCTTTTTATATTGTTTGCAAAACTGCTAACATGGCTACATTCAGACTGCTCCAGAAATCAAGAGTCAGCAAGCAGCTAACCAATGCACTCTATACATATACTTAGACTGTTTGCATACCGTAAAGCTTCTACCAGCTTCCAGAACACAGACAGGGTAAAACCTTAGTGCTGGCTATCCACTGGAAAAGTGACAACACCTGAAGGAAAAATTGTGATTAACATCAAACAAATGGGGCAAAAAAAAGTAATGGCAAAAATTGCCAAGGGCCACATAGACACTCACAAGATAGCTCAGAGATGTAATAATGAAAAAATCAGTACTATGCCACCTCATGAAGATGTACAAAATATGCTGTGGCTCTTGTACCTTAACTGGTTGGAAAAGACTTTTTCCTAGACAACCAAAAAAAAAAAAACATTTGCCAATTACGTTATAATGGTACTTTCTTCTAGTTTAAATGTCATTCCTCAGGTAGCAAGTGTTTAATTTGACTGCATAGCTTATGTCAGTTAGCCTAGTGGAATCAACTGCCAGGAAGAAAAAAAAAAATAAATTTTTTCTCTTTATTTAGTTGGTATAAAAATGTAAATTTTTAAAAAAGAAAAATTACATGTATGCTATCAGAAAGGATTTGTGGTGTAGATGTGGTCAACATGCTTGCAAAGTGCTTGAAAATAACTAGTAAAAGTTTGAATATTATAATTCTTATATTATGATTTAGATTGCAAAGTTCAACATCATTTATGATTCTGGCTTTCTATTAAGATCTTAGTTTACTTGTATGGTTGCTTTCTCTCCTCCTCTACAATACAATGTGCAAACTGAATATTCCATAGATAATACAGTGTTATTATTATACTTAGCTTATGGGCAAGGAGCTGAGACTTGGAAGGTATGATGGGTGGATTTATCATACATCACAGGCATCTAATTATGAAGCAGTGCAAACCTGAGATGATCAGAATATGCATTTGGTTTCTATTCATTGCATACTTTAGGGACTTAAGTCCTCAATATTAAAATTTTTCAGGCATCCAAAAAGTGTGTTTCTCGACATGCCCAGAAGTCTTGACAGTGCTTAAAAACTTGATAGATTACCTTATGCTAAAGGTCCCTAAGGAACCACAAACTAAATATTTATCTTCCTGTCTCATCCATGTACTTGCTTTAGTAGATGTTCCCAGAACAAGCCTGTTAAACCACACTGTGCGCAAGAAACAGCTGCCAGCTGTGGTGCCATCACTATCTCCTAAGAAGGTAATAAGAGCAGAACTGTCATTCATACACAAGAAATTATGTTTAATTTCCTCTTCTCACTGGGGGAATTTGAATGAGTGTCTCTGAAACACTGGAGTATGAATAGCATGTAGCACAAAATATACGGTAGGTTCAGATGGGGTATTTTGTCCTTTCAAATGTAACTCAATTTATACAGAACAATTAGAAAGAATAAAAGTAGCAAGTTAGAGCGTGAATACAGGAGTGGATGCAAACAGGCTTGATCACAGATTGGCTTGACAGGATGGGTATGCTGCTGTGGTGCTCGTTCCCCAAAGACACTAGACTCAAGCTGGCTCACACAGCTGCCACAGGACACTGGAATAACAGCCTTGTGTCTGCCAGCAATTGGTTATGGCTTTATAAACTGCTGAGTATTAAACTTGCTAGGGGGGCTATCCTGCTCTCCAGTATCGCCTTAATGAAGAATACATTTTTGAGAATTAAAGAATAGATTTGAATCTCTTGATTACAGACCACTGAATGATTGGCTATAACTGTCCAAAAGGAAGTTCGTTCTTTGCTTCTCTGTTGGTATCTGGGGCAGAGAGACAGAGACTACAAATTATAAGCAGGCAAACTACATTTTCTTTAGAATTACAAAAATGTCAAAGCTGATATGTTTAGCCAACCAACAAAACAAGAGTGAGTGTCAAAAATGTAAAAAAAAGGTATCACAAGTGCAGGAGTCACTGTAAAAATCAGTGTTTAGCCATGGCTATGTGTCAAGGATATTTCAGCTATTTACTATAAGAAACATGAAAAATCTATCTTATATATACACATATGTGCTACCTCTGTTCAAAACCTACTGCTTGGTAAGAGGCCAATATAGGTGAGAAAAAAAAATTAATGCATTCTTTTAAAACTTACAGGGGTGATTGTTGGAATTAAGATAGATGTCAGGCATGCTACAGAATAAGAATTCATTGCAGACCATGTGATCTTTCTGACATTTTTCAGGTCTCAGCATGTGCCAAACGCTTTCCTGGCAACACTAAGACTCAGGTTCTAGAGTACTTTCATCAGAAAGAGACAGGTATGAATGACCTACTTTTTGAAGCCTGGGAAAGCAGTCACTCATAACTTTAGTAAACTGATCCAGCTGACCATCTCTACGTATAATTGTCCTTCAGCACTGATAGCTAAGCTGTAATTCCAGTGGGGAAAGAACTTGCTTGGAAATCTAGGCATAGGCTTTTAAAATGTCAAAATGTAAAACTAAAAAAAAAAAAAAAGTCAAAGAAAAAGAAGTGAACTTGTGAATGCTATTTTTGCTGACAGCTTTAAAGAAGAATAACACTCCTTTTGACCTTGACAATTATCAGTTCCCTATCTGACTTTTCTTTTTTTGTGTGTGTTTTGCCAGGTTTTACAAAGTTTCGACATTAAAGAAGATAAATGACAATGAATGGTATCAGGTGTCCTTCAGTATTTTCTGCAGTGCCCAGGAGTTCCACTTGTTTTTAGTATACTCAGCACAGAGATGAGCTGTGCTAAGCACTTTATCGAATTTGTAGTCAAGGTGCCAGTGCAATAATCATCTTCCGTGTAATTTGCCTTCTGGGACAAAATTCGTTAGCCAAATATCCTCTCTTCTCTGTTCTCTTTTAGTAAAGCTGAACAGCTTTGAATTAAAATGAAAACCTGAGCAAAATTATACCTGAATTTCTACTGTCATCATTTCAATGTAAAAATATCTTAAAATAGTTCTCAAGAAAAACAAGCAAAAGAAATCTTTCTTTTTTAATACTCCTGTCTGAAATATTAAATACTAAATAAACAGAAATATTAAAACTAAATAAACAATAAACTGGAAAATGTATGAGCTTCAATGTGAGATGACTGAAATGCATGCTGGCCAATAATTCACTCAAGAAGTTTTGCTGATGTCATGATATCATGATGTCATGAACTGTGAAAATAAGATTGAGAGTATAAAGCAAATAAATCTCTTTTAGATAAAAAAAAAGAAAAAAAAAAAAAAGAAAAAAAGATCTTTTATTGGGAATCTGAAAGATCTATAATGTTATGGGGAAAAAATCATCCCATGGAGGGTGTGTCTCCATATTTGCATATGTGCTTTTTTTAGATAATTTTAAGCACTGTGCTTTCTCAGATAATTTCCACCATTATTCCAGAAAACTTTGACCTCCCATTTAATTCAGAGATTCTTTCTGGTCTGAAGGTAGAATTACTTCCATTCCTCCTATGTTGTGGCTTAAACAATTATAGATGTGACTGGTCAGAAAACCAGTACAAGAGCTAGCTGAAGGAACAGAGAAGAGGAAGAAAACTTTCTTCCAGCTAAAACACTGAAATCAGTAGGCAAAAATCTACTGACCTTCTGAGGGGAGTGGGAAGTATGATGCTCCTCCTTCACACACACACACGCTCATGCTTAAAAAAAATTGTCATTCACACATTTTATGAAATGGCAAAACCTGTCAATATGAATCCCAGGCTAGACTGGGCTTTGCAAGACAGCTGGGTCTCCTGTCTATGTAGGTAGGGGATAGTCACCAAGTTTCTCAAATGAAGGAAACTCTTACAGACATGGAAACAGAGAGCAGCTAAGAAATTCTGAAGGCAACATGGAGATGATAGCTGCAGTTGCAAGTGCCTTAGATCTGCATTAGTGTCACTAAATCTTTTATTGTTTTCTGGAACATCAGTGATTTATGTGTTAATATGTGGTATTTATTTGATCGCAAGAAGCTAAAACCACAGATAGTTTCATCTTTCAGAGTATAAAATTCACATTCTTCCTTTCACAGACATGAGCTAGGCTCACCCCTCACTGAGCTCATGACTGTGTGAGCTCTGAGTCACATTATGCAGCAAAACTACTGTTCAAGTCAGTAGAACTAGGATTCATCTCACCTAAATTCTGGAATGTGATTAATCTGGCCTGGTTTGGATGCAGGCTTTAGGATGAGATGAATCACCTTGTAGCAGTGCCTGTTTTTCTCCACTGGCTGCAAAAGAACTCTAGATAACTGGCTCAGATGCAGATTTCTATCTCTGGGTATCTGCAGTTAGGTGAGGTAATCCCCAGCTGAGTGTTTTGTTTGTTTCAGTAAAAGCTGGAGTTAAAGTACATGCAGCAGGGGCTACAAAGCCTACCTTTTTGCTTACCCGTTCCTCGAAAAAAGCATGGACTTCATCAATACATCTTCTAGCTAGATTTTTGAAAGAAGTACTGGAAAGCACCTTTCTAAGGAAAAAAAAAAAAAAGAAAAGAAAAAAGAAAAACAAATGACAGTATACAATCCTCTGTGTGTAATAATGGCTGTTTTTTTCCAGAAAGTTGTCAAGCTCAAGAAGCTGTCAGCAAGAGCTTAGAGTTCCAGAGGATCAAAAAGAGTTGATATTATGCATAAAATGTATGTTTCTAATACATCACGAACATTCAAATTGCAGTGACTACAGCATATTTAGTGCCTTACCATGATATGTAATGGGCATTAAGTTAGACCATTTGGTTTCATTTTGGGGTTTTGATTTTGAACATTCAGATTTAGGTATAGCTGTGCTGAACATTGGTTCCTAGTTTAGCTGAATTACTTTATTCACCACACTGTAATTCTTTTTTTTTCTACTGTATTTTGACCTACAGTGAGACCTTACTGAAAGAATAAAAGTTGAAGGGATTGAAGGATTCTCAATCAATTGACAGATTGCCATCAGCTACACAGTAATTTTCAATTCTTATGCATGAATCTCATGGCAGAGCATAAATATATTTATCACAAAAAATGTAATATATATTTATTGATAGCAGAACGCATCTGTAATTTTTTTGAATTTTTTAATCTATAGAAGCTGTTGCCTAGATAAAAATACTTGTATATAGTGCATGTAGGTATTTATGCATATGTATGCATGTGTACTCATACACACACAAATACACACGTGCTTATATATGTTTATATGGCTGAATGATGGAGGAAAAACAGTGACATTTCTTATGAATTACAAATGACAGTTTAATCTTGACAAGGCTTTGTTTGTTCAAGAATCAAATCCCTTCTCTGGCTCCTCACAAAGCTAGTTATCAGAAAGATTCTGTTCCGCTACTGTCATTAACAGATAGACATTGACGACAGTTTAACTTGGTTTCAACATAGCTCTTGGGCCACAGCTGCTTACCAGGCAATCTAAGTACAGCTCAAACGCTCAGTTGCAGATTGACCTTGTGGTAATTGAGGTTATGAAAAGGCTCTTGTTCTCTAAAATCTCAAATGAACACCTCTTCCCCCGGGAGACAGCAGGATATTCAGCCATAGCAGCCCTGCTGAACCTGTAAGATTCTTTCTGCTGCCCTGGTCTGTGCCGAGGTCAGGATGAGAAACAAATGTCTATGATGGGATATGAGGAATGTAATGGAGTAGCAAGTAAGATGAAATTATCTGGACTGCAATCACCTTCCCTTAATCGTGCCCTATTCTGCCACCCCAAAAAGATCTGCTAAGTATTTGAAAACATATTTTTAGCACTTTTCTCACTTGTATCAAAAAGAATACTTTTAATTCTTATTCTTGACTTTGTCGGCATTTTTTCATTAAAAAAAAAAAAAAAAGTAAGAAATAATGACAGGTTAAGCTCTCATTTCTTTAAAGCGTAGAACCATCTGCTGAAGTTATCAACAACTTCACTTTACAGCATGAGCCAGCATTTGAACATCTCTGCCCCTGCCAGTAATTAACATTACAGTCAATGGGAATTAATGTTGAGGCTTTCAGAGGAAATGGGGATAATTAAACTAATCACAAGAAGTATACAACAATTATTGTTATAATTTTAAATCTCAAGTCAATTAGCTATGCTAGCCACTCTTTGGCAAAAGCTCACTGTTTATGGTATCTAAATGTAAAATTAAAATTAGTCATGGCAGAACATATTTTAGCTACTCAGCTTAGGCCAGGACTTACAGTATTGTTTTGAATTAAATGCTATACACAAAATTAAGAGAAGGCTGTCCAGAGGCAGAATCTTTTTTTAACAACCTATTAATAGTTATTGGGCCTGAAGCCTTACTTGAGATAAAAAGGGGTTAACTCCAAAGAAGCTGAGGACAAGCATGGATGCTCAACATTGAAAATCTGATCAGCAAGCACCGTGAATTTAACAGGCTGACTTATCTGAAGATTTTGATCCATGTAACAAGTATATTAATATACATCAATTATTCTTAGACAGGTGAGGTCAGTTGCTATGTTGTGTAATTTAAGGCTTGTTTGAAGTCAATTATTTTACACAATTGAGTGACAAAGTTTTGTTGGGACTTGTTAATTTCATTAACCAGCCTTACTATCTAGATTACATTTGCAGGCAGACTTATGACATAGCTTTAACAAAGATTTGTTTGGAAGTATATATTGTTATTCAGCTGAAATTAAAAAAAAACCCAACATTCATTAGGAAAACAAGAATGTAAGAATCAGAGCTGCTGGATATCATGGTTGCCTAGGACACAACAAAACTGGCTGCCCTTCCATCCCCTACAGCTGCCTGCCATATAGGTAAGATATTTTCTCAACAAAATGTTGCCCCCTTTAAATCTAGACCACAACAAGAAATGCTACGCTGAACTCCTGCATCAGACCTTGGATAATGTAACTTCCTTTGTCTTCTGAGCTCAGCAGAAAGTGGATGCCAGAACCACATTCTTCTCTTATTCCTCTGCCTCACTCCGTATTTTTCAGTTAAGGTTTCATGAAAGGTTGCTCTATGCAGGAGTTCCTCTAAAAGCAGAGTATTTTGTATGCCTCTGTGTGTATGTGTGCTTATATGAACTACCACTTAAATATTTCAAGAGAACATTCTCTTTTTTTTTAGTTTTCTTGCAGGAACAAAAGGATTTTTGCTGCAGCATTTTAATCCATATGCTTATACGGACAATATTGTTATTAAAATCCATTACATCTGAAAAAGGACAAATGCCATTTATTTTTCTGGAAGTTAGGCTGGGATAAGGGGTTTTGATTCTTTGCAGTAACAGAACTATAAGTAGGCTGATTGCACCTTAATTTGAATTATAAAGATAATAAAGTGGTTTTGCCCAGAGGTATTAATTTATATTTCTTTTCTAAGTGAAAAAGCATCTTATCTAAAAGGAATTTTTTTAGTGAAAATGTTCATTTATACTGTTTTTCTCCAATATTTCTTTAGAAAATATAACTTTTTGTAAAACTTTTTACTGAGTAGTGTTTTCAAAATACTTTTATTTGTTTTAAAGTTAACATATTATTACATATTTCACGTGTTAGCTTTTATTTTCCTTTCTGCATTTCTGCTTCCCTAAATCTTAGGGAAGTGCTAACATTGCATTTCTAAGAAATTAAATGTTAATCTTACAAATACAGCCTCTATTTTCCATGTAAGAATTTTGTTAGCTTTATGTGAAATTTCTTTTGGTGAAATACAGCAAGCAGAATACATATTCTAGTTCTATTGTAAACTGTAGTCAGACAACTATTTTCTATATAGTTAAAACCCTACAATTTACTGTGCTGATCAGACTCCAGCCTTCATTTTTCCCATTTACAGTCCCTCCCTCCCCCAAAACACACATGTACTATCCTAGTTCACAAAATAAACAGCTTTCAAGATAAGTGTTCTCTTGTCTTTTTCTTTTTTTTTTCTTTCTTCTGCCTTGTTTTACATCAGTCTGAAAGAGTCAACAACATTTTGTTCTGAAGTGAAGAAGAAAAATGATCTTGTTCTTTTTTATAAAAAATAGTAAAAGGTTCTCCCACCACATGGTCTTGTTATCAATTCACACATTGAAGCATGTTGCAGGAAATTATGAATGAAAAGATAATAAAATGGCTTTCGACTGTCTCAGTAAAACATGCGTGCTGCCAACATTTTTGCCATCAATAATTCTCTCACAAACACGGGTCTCTTCTTTCATTATGCAGCCTGTCATGCTTTATTGAACCACATAATTTCACCTAATTAAAATAAGCAGTGTGTAGTTTCCTCCCCCTTCTGTTTTTTTAGCTGGACAAGTGCCAGAAACAATGTTTAGAGTATCCTAAGTGGACATCCTATTAAATATTAATTCTTATGCTTGTCTTCGCAGTCAAAAGTACAGTAACTCCTGCTGATTTCCTCTCTGAATACCAAGATTCACTCCATTTATCTGATGATTTAATGTACAGTAAGAAGTCTAGGACTTGCAGTTAAGGGGACTGGAAAGGTTTATGTTTGTTAAAATGGGTAAAATGATAAGAGACTATGTAAACCAGTTGACTGATATCAAGCCAGCCACATAAACCGTTAAGTCTCTCATAAGTAATTATGCTACAATTCACTACATAATCACTCATCTCTTGCTGCAGCAGGTTTTTGTTTGGGTAACTTGTCTCAGACAAAATTTTTGTTTTTTCATTTGAAAACAAGATGGCTCCATAATTTCATGCACACAAAGAACCCAAACTAGAATCATATTCTAGCTGCCATATACCATTTGGAGCAGAAATAAATCTGATCCAACAATGGTGGCAGGCACCAGTATACATTTGGCAATGTAGAAATCAGCAACTGCTTTTGACAGCACATGCCTTTTATTTTAAGAGGTGACATTTTTAGTTAATTTTTCTCGAATTAAAGTGTGTTTAGGCGTAAATATAGGACAGAGATGGTTTCACAAAAAGAAAATCAGAATTGGAGAAATTAGCGAAAGGATTGTTGAGTTAGTGAACAAAAGGAAAGAGAAGTGTAGTGTACTTTTCCAAAAAGGCTTACTGTCACAACTAACATTTTCATCACAAAACTCTGCTTTGTTTTACACACACAGACATGAAAAAAAGATGGCAATAATGTATGCTAATACTTTAACAGATCCTGCTATGCGTCACCTTTCTGAAGCTGGCTTTATAAATGATGACAAAAATGTGGCACATGACATTCATTAGACTCATAAGTTTTCTTCATGTTTAAGTAAGATGCTATTGTTCAGAAATGAAAGGGAGCTCAGATTTACCATATTGTCACATTTTTTTCCCATTTGTTCACATCCATTAACAGCTTTTAGCTTGTAACTGAATATCATTTTCAGAAAGATTAAAACACAGATGGATAATCAGAAAGAGAAAGCTCAAGAATATCAGAAGAATCACTCTTTAGAATGTCAGCTATGACATGAGCATCACGAGTCCCAGATCATATGAATTTAGGGGATTTTGAATCAAAAGAAGTCTGTAGCTTTCATTCAGGTTGGTAAAAGCTTTATCTGTTTACATTTTCTGTTTATACCAGGAACTTCTGTTGAGGTTTGGTCCCGTAGGAATTATATTACTGGAAACATTCACTTGCCTTGCATAGCAGTGATGGGTTTATACAGACGCTTAGAGTTCAGCATCTGCTTAGAGGTTCTAGAAGACTATGAAAGCAGGTAGCAATACTTCCTTTGCATAGCCACTATTACCATACTTGAATATATTGTAATGTTTACATTTTTGCTCCCCCTCACCAAAATTCTGTGAAAGATGACAGTGTGTTCACTGATATTTTGCTATGCAAATGAAAGGCAGAAGTAAATTACCCCAAGTGACATAAGAAGTCTCCAAAAGAATAAAGTCTACCATATTATAAGTTACACATTTACAAGAGGT
The DNA here is from genome assembly GCA_035590215.1 of Microhierax caerulescens. Taxonomy (NCBI): domain Eukaryota; kingdom Metazoa; phylum Chordata; class Aves; order Falconiformes; family Falconidae; genus Microhierax; species Microhierax caerulescens. Next base: position 59,225,190 of record JAVJGJ010000014.1, read on the forward strand.
TTTTGGCGATTTGTTTGATTTCTCTAGCTACCTAAGATATGTGAAATAGGAAAAGTTATTTATGGTGTGTTTTGATAGTACCTACAGAACCTGTTCATACAAGAAGTAAGTAATAATAGAAAAATATTTATAATATATTTCTTAATGACTGTGAGCATATATTTGAGGTTTTGTTCTTCCTATATTTAAAAAATGCACAATCAAAAGTCATGACAATCTGCAAGTGAGAAAATCTTTGTAAAACCTAACAATTACCTACTAAAAAATAGATGTGATTTTTGATACCTGTAAATTGTCTTTCTGTATGGAAGGGCACCATATTAATTCCTCCAGTACCAAAGAAGGAATAAAGTACAAAATACATTTGAACCATCTGCTAATTAGCTGTTGATGGATTTTTCCTGTTTCACAGGAAAGATCTCACACTAACTCAAGATTATAAAATAGATTATATCTCTCTGTAGATTTATATATATATAACCATTATACGGTTAGATAATAGTGCATTATATAGGTATAATTTCAGTAATAATAATCACTCAATGTTTTCATAACAATAAAATATACAATTGATACTTTATCTAAGTTGTTTAGTTAACAGTATATTGTAACTCCATAGTTTTTAGACTCAGATATATAATGGAAAACTGTGCAAAGCTGTATTTTAAACACCATAAGTTATGCTACCATTTTCAAGTAGTACCAATTTTATTTAGTGAATAGGAAATTTAAATGTCATCTCTCCATAGTACAAAGAAGATGCACTCATTTGAACACTGAAGTAATTTAAACCCATACAGGCTTGAAAGTATTATAAAGGTAGTGTTAAGCATATGAATCAAAGTCCAATGATGAAAAGAACCTGTGGTTCATGTCTTACCTTAAGAAAGTTCCATTACCAGATTGGAAAAAACTAAAATGTCTTGAGTTTTGACAGCTTGTTTATTTATTTGTTTGGGTTTTTTTTTAAAAAAACAAACAAACACAACTTTGGGGCTTTTTAGTATGATTAAAATCTCATTTAAATTACAAAATCATGGAAAAACCTTCCAAAACTTGTGTCTATTTGTATTTGTACATGTAATTTTCATTACCTTTTAAAAATATCATCAAGTATCTAGTTAGCTGTGTATTTTACTTAAGGTAAATTATAAAGCTCTAGAAAAATAAAAGGCACCATAGACCTAATAGAGCTTGTTATAAGAAAAGAAATATTTGGAAATTAATACAAAATCAATAATAGTAATAGTATTAGTGAAAATTCAATACTAGCCTTACTTTTGACCAAAAATGATAACATCACAGAAGCTGCAAGAGAAAATGGACAGAGAAAAATCGAGCCTTTAACCAACTTCTCTCTACTTTTGAAGTCAAGAAATTAATCCTAGTCAGGCAATACCTATGATTCAATTACTATTTTCTTGATCCTCTACACCCTACTGAAAAGGTTCTTTTCTTATGTCATTCAGCTTCCTCTTAAGCCTCCTCCATTTTCTATCAGCACTTGATTTAACAATAATTTTTCAACAGCATTTTTGCAAAGCCCACTCTAGGGTTTTAACCTTGCCTCTCGGTTGAAATGTTGGAATAAGAGTAATGATGTCTTATTAAAGTTAGTCCTAATAAGAACAGCTCTTTCTTGCCCTGTGGTGCCCTTCAGAAACACAAGGCTAATGTAAGAGAGAGACCCTTCCTAGTGTGTTATGCTAACTTGAATGTTCTCAGACAGTGTCCTGTTTATTTTCCCTTTATAAAATGTTCACAGGTATTTATACTGTTCTTTTAATTCCTCTTCATAAATATTTGCTTCTCTGTTTCTTTTCCCTCAGGGAAAAGGACAGAAGTAACTCAGATGTTGCCACAGATGCAAAATAAAGATGAGAGTATGTTGTACAAGGATGTGTTTGGATTAAAAAAAGTAACATCAAATGTGGTAAGGAAGGAATTTCCTTTCATTTATTGTGTGGCAAAGTGACAATGTGGCTTACATTGTGTATTTTCTCCCATTGTTGCCTCACACTGTATTGTACACAATTTTTCATTATTCAAAACAGTAAGAAGTGCAGCACAAAGCATTTTTGAGCCTTTTGGGAGGCTGGGTTGTTTTGAGGTGCATAAACATCACTGTGAAAAAAGTTTCTCTAACTACAATGTCTGTTGATAACATTAACATACTTGCAGTTATTTCATAACAGACTTTGAGGTTGATCAAACATGATTCCTTCCATAAAAATCCATGATGACCATTCCTAGTTGCTTTCTTGTCCTTAGAAAGTTTGGAAATGGTTTCCCCAGACTATTTACTCTAACACTTTTCCAGGATTCAGGTGACAGTGCCTAGTAAGACTGAAGATAAACCCACCTGATCTTCCATGTGCTTGACTCTCACCCCGCAGGGCCACATTGTCACATTTACTTCAACCCAGGTCTCCTGCGGTGACACTGTTGGTGTTCATACAGAAGAGCAGCAGAGGTCAGTAGAACCATAGAATGATGTGGGTTGGAAGGCACCTCCTGAGACCATCTAGTTCCACCCCCCTGCCATGGGCAAAGACATCTTTCACTAGACCAGGCTGCTCAAAGCCC
>JAVJGJ010000014.1:59256760-59282281 GCA_035590215.1 Microhierax caerulescens
CGTGAACCTCATTCCTCATAAATAGGTGATGTGGTTGTACAGTACTAGAGCCATAATGGAACATGGCAAATCACACCCCAGTCCCCCTCTCTCTGTGCCACCCACTCTGTCTCTAAAGAAATATTCATATGCTGTAGAAGGAACCATTGCAGGATCAATGTTTTATTTTTACAGGCCATACAAAAACATAAAAAGTCTGGGAAAGAATTAGAGTTTGTTATGAACCTACGATAAATTTGAACTAATAACTTTGAGAAATATTCGTACTCAACTACTATTCCCTTAAGCCACCAAATGTTTTATGTGGTCTTATAAGGATTCTTAGAGGATTATGTTAGATTAAGAGAAAAGTAAACAAGAGTTCTAAATGATCTTATTAAAAAGAAAAAAAAAATCCATTTTTATTACCTTTGTCATCTCTCTGGAAATGCAGAAAATGATAAATGTAAAAGAAAAATATAATGGAAATAGTTTACTTTTTTGAATTTCATTGCTGTTTTTTTTTCTTTGTTTTGTACAGCCAACTAGTGAGACATTAGTGACAAAATTGATGGTTGCTGACACTCTAATTTGAATGTCACTACATGAGTAGCAGCAATGGTCTTTTATGTATTCAAAGACCGCAGTATCTACCTGTAGCTCTGTGACAATAAATTAGTCTTATAGGGTAAGAGCTAATTCAGGCCCAGTTCCAGCTAATGTAACAGGCTTTGCTTTCACTGTCCAGAATTTTCTTGAACATTTTCCTTTGATATTAAATGACATTCCCTATTTCTTCACCACAGATAAGTTTCATTTTAAAAGGTGAGGAGAAATTAGACCTTTCTTGCATCTCTCTCTTTTTCTTATATTGATTTATTTGCTATTTCCTACTTCCTTACATACTGTTTTGTGGATGAGAAGTAGCTCATTTAAGGGCATAATGATAAAGGAGCCCAGAAATCTAAGCCTGTGGGGAGAAGGTAAATCTTGTTGTCAAAGAACATCCAGACAAAGCAACAACTTGTGCCGCATTTTGTTAATGGCATTTCCACAGTCTTCATAGAAAAGTTGTGATCAACTTCATAGAAGCCATTGTGATCAATGGCTCAATGTCCAATGGGGACAGGTGACAAGTGGCATTCCTCAAGGGTAGGTGCCAATGCTATTTAACATTTTTGTCAGTGACATGGACAGTGAGATCAAATGCACCCTCAGCAAGTTTGCTGATAACACCAAGATGAGTGGTGTGGTCAACATGCTGGAGAGAAGGGATGCCACCCAGAGGGATCTTGACAGGCTTGAGAGGTGGGCCCATGGAACTTCATGAAGTTCAACAAGAGCAAATGCAAGGTCCTGCACATGGGTTGGAGCAATCCCAAGCACAAATACAGGCTGGGTAGAGAATGGATTGAGAGCACCTCTGAGGAGAAGGACTTAGGGTGGATGAAAAACTCAACATGACCCAACAATGTCAACCATGTGCACTTGTAGCATAAAAAGCTAACTATATCTTGGATTACACTAAAAAGAAGTGTTACCAGGTCAAGGAAGGTGACTCATCCCCTCTACTCTGCTCTTGTGAGACCCCACCTGGAGCACTGCATTTAGCTCAGGAACCCCCAACATCAAAACAACATGAACCTTTTGGAGTGAGTCCGGAGGAGGGCCTTGAAGATGTTCAGAGGACTGGAACACCTCTTCTATGAATGAAGGCTGACAGAGTTGGGTTTGTTCAGCCTGGAGAAGAAAAGGATCCAGGGACAGCTTAAAGCAGTCTTCAGAACCTAAAGAGGGCTTACAAGAAAGGTGGGGACAGACTTTTTAGTAGGGCCTGTAGTAATAGGACAAAGGTAATGGTTTTAAAGCAAAGGAGGGTAGATTAGACACTGGGAAGAAATTCTTTATTGTGAGGGTGGTGAAGCACTGCAACAGGTTGCCCAGAGAAACTGTGGATGCCCCATCCCTCAAAGCATTCAAAGGCACATTGGATAAGGCTTTGGGCAACCTGGTTTAGTGGAAAGTGTTCCTACACATGCTAGGGAAGTTGGAACTAGATGATAATTAAGTTCCTTTCCAACCCAAACCATTCTATGATTCTGTGATTCTGAAACTGAAAGTATTCCAGAGATCATGGACACATGGACCCAGCAGCACTGCAAGTTTGTAATTTACTTTTTAACCCTTATGTAAATGGCATTGTCATGATTGATATGATGATTTAAGTGAGATTATTTACATCCTACTTTGTTGTTTGTCATCTGCCGCCTGAAATATATGGAGTACAATGCATAAAAGCACTGTCTAGGAGTCTCAAACCCAGAATAGCCAAGCCATCAAAGCACTCTGTATTTTACATGGTTTATAATCTGTGGGAGACTGTTCACTATGGGTATTTGCAGGAGGAATATTAATTTCAGAGGACTATTAGTTTCAGACTACCTTCAAAGAGTTGGGTGTGGTGCCAGATCTGATATAAATGAAGGAACTTCATAAAAACTTACATTCCTCTCCTTTATGCATTATTGTTGCCCGGTATAGAACCTTTTGTTGGTTATAACATGCAGACAAATGGTATTGTATTGTCTTACCTGGAAAAGCTTCTGGCAAGGCATAAATTCTGAAAGCCAACTCACACTTTAAGAGAAGTCCAGGAAGACTGAAGAAGAGAGAAAGAGAACACTAAAAATAAAGTCAAATCCTTCTTACAGGTCAAATCTTTCTCACATGAGCACAGTATGTATAGTGAAAACCGAGTACCTGATGAAGGACAGAGCTTTCTCACCAAGATTAGCTGAGACTAGGTACTGTCATGTTTCGCAGCACTGGCAGAGAAGCCACTTTTGCTTCATGGGGCCACCTGAAACTTCTCAGACCCCACTCAAATTAAATGCATGCAGAAGCCTTTTTCACACTGTAGCTTTGGGGCAGATTCCTCAGAGGAAGACAGACAATGTAGCTATAAATCATATCGTGGTTTAACACTTAAAAACACCTGAGATCAAAAGTGCTTCAACAGTTATGCTTAGACTAACAAGAAGCAAAACAGGATCGCTGTCACCTCTCTTCCAGTTTGAAAGCTACTGTAGAAATTGTGTGGAAGGTGGTATTGCATAGCTACAAGATTCATACTTCCCCACAGGGTCAGAATAGTCTCACAATACTTAATTTTTTACAGATTTATTTTATACAGATTTATTTAAATACTTAATTTTTACAGAAAAGCAGCGTGAATGCCTATAGGCATAACTGACCTCATAACTCTCAAATTGCTGACTACTTACTGGTAAAGAGTCCACTCAAAGCTTTGCAAGTGATTTTACATTTGTTTAGCGGTTACCAAGTACTCCAGAGAGGGATCCATCCTGTAGTAGATTTGCTGGGAGATTTGAGGGAAGGAGGAAGGACTTAGACAGTTTGACTTTGTCTCTTGGTTGCTGGTTAACTCAGAGAGAGAATTTCAGCCGATATTTTTATAATTACCCTGGGCAGTTAAAATCCTAATGCCCCCAAAGAAAGTGTTTAAGAGACAAGAGCATATAAATGCTCTTGCCATACAGGACAGAGCAGTAGAGGGTTCCTCCTGATTTTCTGAAAAGACATTACCAATTTAACTGTATTGCATCTAGAAATTTCTGGAGATATGGGTCATCTACCCAAAGACTTCAACAGTATGGTTGTCTTTTATAACTCAGGTCTTGGCATATTTACACAGTCTAATTTCCTAGCCTAATTCTGCTAAAACTAGCAGAGTTAAATCAACAAAAACCTGACATCTCCTTTGTGTTATGCATTTAGACATAGGATCATAGATCTGATTTACCTATTCACTTGGAGTAGTAGGTCTGCATTATAACACAGTTGTTCAAAAATATACTTCAAAAGTGCTAAGATACTATTTTTAAAAGTGATTTGCAATAGTGGAGCACTGCAGAAATGAACACTTTTTGGAGGAAATTTTATCATAATTTTCTATTATTTTCAGCAAATGCATCTTGTCATTACAGTTAGGGTATGCCTGAAAAGCACGACTGTGACAGTTTAATGCAAAAGGAATTATACACTATGCCAGAAGTACTAAAAGTGTTTTCCAGTGGAGGAAGAAATAGTGAAAATCCCAGCATTTTAACAAATTTACATTTTTTCCTTAGATCTTCAATGTAATCTGTCAAAAAAAGCACAAGAATAAATCATATCATTTGGTTGTTTATAAAATGCATGACTTTTATGTATAACTTTAGCTTGTAAAACCCTAATTTCTTTTCTTACAACAATGGAGACTCCAAAGGTAATTTGAAGCCTGTAACAATACATTTGGGTTTAGTTACTTGTCTCTCATAGACCTTTTTAAAAGTACCCTACAGACTCTGAAGACAGCGGGTACAGTAACAGGCTTTCTGCACTCAGGTCAGTTCTCAAGCCTCCTGATTACCCTTATTTCTTTTCACTCAACATTCTACAAAGCTGATTCTATTTGGTACCAAAGCACTTGTTATTGATTTCCAAATCTCATCTAGTACCATGCTAATTCTCTGTACTTCAACACTTAAATATCAAAAATTTGTTAAAGCAACCTTACAAAACCAAACTCTACTTCATTTGTATATAGACACAACTGGTTAAACTTTTAGTAACAAAAATTGACAAAGGAAATTCAAAGCACCATTAAGCACATAAACATCAGCAATTTTACCTAAATGCTAAATGCATTCTGTATTTTTTCCCCCCATTCTTCATCTGTCCCACTCAAAGTAATTAGATACAGCCTTTTCACATCAGAAGTTTCAGTGGCACTATGTTTTCAGCACATGTATTAAAAAAAATGTGGGTTGTTGTTTTTTTTTTTAAATTCGTTGATTGTTTTTCTTTCTCTGCCAATTTAATCTCTGCTCTCTCATTGCTAAAGGAGTATCTGCAAGCTGAGAGTCATGATCAAGCAGAGGTTTAGCAATCCCGGTTATACTAACAGCCTTCTGAGGCTGAAATTGCATTAGCAGAGTATCTGGGTTACTTTAACATATTTCTCTACTTTCACCGTGGCTTCCCATAAGATAAAGCTTCAAGGTAAGTGAATTATACTAATTACTACACATCGGATTATTGGAATGCTATTTTCAGCTACTACCACAGTCTACATTAAGAAAATATGGAAATAATATTTAAATTACATAATAAAGTAATTTATGTGGCAGCTGTCCCTTTTTCTTTCCTGATTGTCAGAATTATTTACAGACAGAAAAAAACCCTGAATTGTGTGTGTGTTGGGGGTGGTGTTCTGTTCTAACACAGTCCAACAAGATTCCTGATGTTATTTCTTACCTTGTGATTGGCAAGAAATAGCAATAAATTTTACTTTAATGTCTACAGACTGCCTCCAGGTGTTTTTCAAATATGAAATATAAATTCTAAGCTCTATTATTGAAAGCTTAAATCAAATAGTTAAACTAAGTTCATGCATAGATATTTCAAAACGGGGAAAAGAGCAGCAAATATTTAATTGTATTACTTTGCATTATTTTTCCCATGAATATTTAATTATTTTTTTTTCTATAGCATTCTTCATTTATCTTGCAATTTTATTATCTTATCTCTATTGTGAGCTCACAGGCATTTGATGTATGTGACAGATTGTATATTGAAAACATTATTTGAAAATCCTTATTTGTTTCATGAAATTACTTTCATCATTGTCTTCATAAACTAATTAAAGTTTTCAGACATGGTCAAATGTTTGGAAGCTTATGTATTGTACTATTTGATTGTTCTGCTCAGGCATCACATGAAATACCTAACTGATTTGGCCATTACATGAAATCAGTAGCATTACTCTTACAGTCATGTTTGTAATATTAATTTCCAGTATTGCTGTAACAAATAGGACCTTCTATAAGAAATACCGTCCCAGAAATTTCTTCCTTATCAGAATATAGGGAGTTACATGTAAATGTTACAAAGCAAATTTTTTCCCATTGCCTCTCAGTTCATCTCAACTAATTGTTATAAGGTTGAAAAAACCTTTTGCTGCCTTCCTTTTCAAGCACTTCCTTCCACACAGAATTTCTTTGATAAAATTTCTCTTAAAAGCTTTTTCCAGTTTAGTAATTTATTTCATGTACTTTGATAGAAAATAATGACTAAACTTCACTTTCAGTAGTTCTCTGAGTAGTAAGTAGTGCTGAACAATTTGTTAAATCCTATTATCATTTCATTTCCACCTGGAACAAGTTGTCTCAACTATGAGCAGCACTGTCTTTTCAGCATTCCTGAAAGAAAATATTCTGGGACAGGTAGTAACATAAAGAACCTTATTTTTTTCATGTGACTAAAAAAATATGAATTCCCTGTCGTTACTCATCTAAAGACAGCTTGTAGGGGTTTCCATTGCCTTAAAAGTCAAACTGGTAAAAAAAGCCTGAAGCTGCATATAAAATAATGGAAGTATTAAAAACACTAGACACTGAAAAATGCAGGCACAGGCTACAATAGGCAATCTGGACTCTCAGGAATATCTTTGACTCATAACACTTATTTATTTATTTAACATAACATGTTAAATGACCAAAGCTTGCAGTCTCTCCCTTAACCTTTTTCGACATTCCAGAATACAAATAAAACAAATAAGGAAAACGTCCAGCGAGATAGTGTTGCTGTAATAAGCATTATTGACATTCTTTACCAAGAGCCTGTCATTCTTTCCTTAAGTACCTTTTCACTATAGTTGTAGTGAGTCATTTGCCCCTGTGGGTCTGCGATATTTAGGTCCCATGCTAACTGCTGTTCACCCCTTAGGCTTTCAATGAAGACAGAACCTAAAAAAAACCTGCTAAAAAGCACCACTGAGCCACAGGGAAATTCAAACTGCTCTGCATTCTGGAGCTAACAGAGCTGCTAAAATCAAGGGATAAAGTTCAAAATGAGATCATTTCAGTGCAGTCTCCTTCAGAATGTGATTTATTCTGTTTTGTTTTGTAGCTAGCGATTTGTTGTCTGTTATTTTTCCTAAAATGAATTGTACAAATGTGAACAAAGGTTTGCGAATCTCAGGGTTTTGTGATAAAGTAACAATTTCAATAAAATAAAATTGAAAAGAATTCCAGGTATGTTGCTTTCCATCTTGAGGTCTCAATGCATCATTAGGATTTATGCTGACCTGATTCTTACAGCAATCTTGATAAGCAGGCCCCATCTCATTTTATATACAAAAGTATTAAAACCAAATTCCTATATACACCAGTCTGGGTTGTGCCTTCAGCGGTGACATTCCTCCTCCAGCCCTAACTGACAACACCATTACCTTGTGCCTCCACCAGATGCATGTCAGACACGAAATGAACTGGTTCAAAGATACACAAACAGAAAACAAAGTGTGTTTTTGTAGACTCAGTTTACAGACAGACTGTTTCATTCAGCTCAGTCACTGCAGCCTTCAATTCATTGTCAAACCATGGTTAAGGCAAAAGGAAGGCTGGAAGAGGAGGTTAGAGCAGGACTGTAATGACCTCTTCTTATTTCATTTTAAATTGTCTTGGGAGTATACCCTGAGGACAAAGGCCTATGTCCCAGAGTAGTTCACAGACCTCCTTCTATATCTGTGCCAGAGAGATTGCATGAATTGCCCAAATTCAGGATAGAAATCTGTGGTCAGCCTCAGAAATGTTGCCATGCCTGCACTCTTTCAAGGCTTGAGATACAATACTGGCCCCCAAAAGAGTTCTTCCATTCATTTTTCAGACTCCTGTTTTTAAGTATTCACTAACACTAGTACTTTTAAAAGCTCTTTTTTTCAGGTGGGTGGGGTTTAACCCAACTGAAAACTAATTATAAGGAAGGGCATGTGACAACTTGACCAAGGAACAAAGGGACGAGGGACTAAGGCTCCTCCATTTTTCTTAAGTTTTTTTTGTTTGGGTTTTTTTTTTTGAGTGGGGTGATTATTTTGGTTTTCTCTCTTATTGTTGTTGTTGTTGACACCCACACTTGAAGTGGCTTAAACCAGTTCTAGTGCTAGGATCAGGACTCTCAATTTTGCTTCTGAATTGAGACTGAGTGTACAATGGGCAATTAAATACAGTTTTTAATCTTTAAGCTTTAAAGACTCACATTTAACTGCCATGAAGGATATGCATCTCATCTACAATGTTAGGATTCTCCGTGACTTTCAGCCTAATTTTAGATCTCCAGTTTGGATTGGGGCTGAGTAGCAGTCAGATTTCCTCCATATGACAACAGGCTATTACCACCTGCCAGGGACACTCTGTCAACCCTGGCACTCTTCCACCCTAACAGTCCAGTATCCCCCACTTAGCAAAAGTTAAATAAAGGAAAGTCTCAGGATGAATGTGAGGCACTGAATAGAAAATAATCTAGTAATAAATTTTCTCCTTTTTTATATTCAGGAATGAGGATGAAACCCTGTACTACTGAAATTTGGGAGGACCATGGTTTTAATATGAACATCCTTTCTGGAGCATAACTGGATCTAGGGAAAAAGCAGAAGATAAATATAAAGACAAATATTGCCTAGTAACATTAATATTTAGCTGACCCTAAAAAGCTTTATCATGCATCTGGATAAATAGTTATAATACTAATGAAACAACTAATGAAAAATATGGATTTGGAGTAAGCGTAAACCATCAGTCTTTTTTGAAACTTTTACTGAAACCTGTCTTTTTTAGTTTCTCCAATATTCTCAACTGTAAATACAAATTCTCTTGTACTGCCTTTCTACCTTTTGTAACCACTTCTCTCCAACCCCCACCCCCTTTTATGTATAGATAGAGACACACGATGACAGTTTTGAATGTGGCAGAAGTTCTGTCAAGCTGAGGCTCTTTGTGATAGAGGTTAGCAGATATTTTCATGGTTCAGTTTTCTATTCACTCCAATAAAGGGAGAGCATAATGGCTGAGGAAGTGGCTGTGTCGCTAAGACTAAAGGTTTGGTCTCAAAACGATTTCAGTTAACTTCTTCAGACCATGAGAAAGGAGGATCTGAATAGATGTGTTACGGCTGAAGTTTCAACCATTTTTCCATATTTTTTTTCAGTTTTTCCTAAACAAAGAATAATCTTGGAAAGAGAAAAGCAACAAAAAATAAATTAGATTCCTTTAACTGTTGATTTTAAAGCTCTGATCTCTAACATGTGGCTTACTGGCAACATACTGCTGCAAGATCCTCTGATATTGCTGTCAGCCTCAGGAAACTGTCACTGCCGCTGTGGTCCAGGCTGACAGGCAAGTAAAGAACGATGTTGCCTGCAGCATATTTCTTGTTTCTCACTGTTGTCCACACTGCCACTGAGAACTGGAATTCACAGTTCTAGAAAATTCAAGATGTGACTTTGCTTGTTCCTAGGTTGTATGAAAGGCCTGGATCAGAAGCTAGTAATTTTTGCAGAGGCAGATTAAGATTGATGTCCAATGCATGTGAAATTCATGGAAGAGCTTGTTTCAAAAAATAACATCAAAAGGTTTTAGAAATTCAGAATACTAAATTAGTCAAGAAGACCCTAAATTCAAATCAAGTAAATTAAAGATCACCAGATACTTCCACTTGCTAAAGAGCACTTTGGCAAGAACAATTTTAGAATTAAACCAAACCAAAACAAACAAGCAAACAAAAAAGCAAAACATTTTTTTTTTCTACACACAAAAAATACTGTTATAGTCACAGGCTCATTAAAAGGAAAAAAAAAAAAAAGATTACTGCTATCAAATTGCTATTCTTCAAAAAACAATCATTTTTCCTTTCACATCTTTGTTGGAAATCTAGCTTGCTATGAGTCTTTTATATGGCAATGATGTTATTATGTTCTTTTGCACTGTAATGATGTTATCTTGTAATGAATTTTGATGTCATTACAGCAAGGAAACAGATGCTGCAATTAAAACCACTAAATGGAATTCAGTCCTTAAAGATTCATATTTCTGTGTGAAATTTTGATACTCTGTGTAGTATTTGTGACATCATTGATCAGAAAAGGATTAATTATAGAATTTGGACTACTGTAATGGTGCAAGGTACAAACTGTCAGAGAAACTGAGACACTCTTTTCTCAGACCGTAAAGCGAAATGGAGCTGATTTGCCTTTGCCCTGAAATTTTTCTGATGAAGAGTGGAACTGCAGCTAAATCTGACTCCTAGAAATTTTCACCCACACTTTTCAGATGCCAGTGACAAGGTAGGGAGAGTAGAGAACCGATATATTAATGTAAATGACATCTATGACACCTTACATATACTGCAGAAAAGATATTTTTCTCTTAAACAAAGTAATATTGCTAACATAACTATTTGACTGTTATCGTTGTAAAGCACTTAATCCATGCTTTTTTTTTTTTTTAACAGTGATTGATTATTATAATGCTCTATTTGCTGAAATATCCAACATTTTGTTAGAGTGGTTTCAGTTTTTTAAAAATAATTTTCTGACTAAACACAAAAATCAAAGTGCTCTGAAACTTGTTTCACTAGTGTTTGGTCCCAAAGGTGACTTCAGAGTTCTTTCTACTTCTGCCTTTGATGATCCGACCTTGTCTTTGTATCCCACAAAAGTTGTATTCATTTACAAACAGTTAACTTGTAGCGGTAAAGCTAGACTATTTTGCTCTAGTGATCTTAAACTAGGGATGTCACATCTAAATTTTAGGTTAATTTCTAAGGCAATTTAAAGTTTGTTTAAAATTAATCATTAAATGTTTCTGAATATTTTGTAGGTTAATATTCTAAGTAAGTATTATGACTTGCTATACCTGCAGGATTTTAAACTTGTAGGACGCAGGGAAGCTATTATTAAATAGCAATTCAAAGAATAAAGATGATTTTTTGGTGTGTCTGTTAACTCCCACCACTACTAGTAAGTTTTCTGTTTAGACAATAACTGCTGTGAGACAAAAATGTCAATTTTTCTTGAGTGAATTAAGACTTAATTAACCGTACTTTCCCTCAAGGCCATTGATCTGGAAAGAGCAAGTCAGTAATTGAATGTTGTAGCTACCCAACTCCCAGTTTCTTAAAACATGTGATTCATTTTCCTGAACTACCATGAGAGCAAGTGTGTTCTGGCTTGTAACAACCCTTTTGCTATAGATTTCAATCCCACAAAAAAGATTCAAATTCATGATGGTTCTAGTATGAAAACATTCTGTTCATTTTATTTAGTGACATTATAGGACATGTTTATTTTTGGTTTTTATAATCTTATTCAGTGGAGTTGAATACACTTTATAGTCACATTAGTGTAGATTAATCACAGATGGTAATTTCTGTTATAAACTTGCTAATATGTTGAAAGAGGACGAACTAAATTTATCCCATTTGTACTACTGTATTTGTTCCCTGTAAAGACAACCATATTTATATTAAATACACTATCTATTCAACACCCAAATGTTAGGGATCATCACATATTTGCAGATCCTTATTTAGATCACTTAAACTGGATTATGGCCATAGATCTATTATGGTCATGTAAGATAAAATACACTGTCGTACTATGATGTTTCAGAGTAGCATAAGACAATTTTGGTTTCTGTAGTGTCATTCATTGAGTCAACTAAATAATGCTACAGATGGCATCATATATTAATTAGATTTGCTAGTAATATACATAAGATGTGCATCAATTGACTTTAGCAGACCTACTCTATGTTTTATTAATTTAGACATTTTATTTACTGTTGTTACTTACTTAGTACAGAGAAACACAAACTTCCATATAACTGAGACTGTCAGGCCTAACTACTTTTATAAAATCTGCAGAAGGCATTTCACTACAGATGAAACCACTTCTCTGTTTTACTATACCCCGTCTTACTAATTTTTACTAGTATCACCATTTGGATCTTGAAATCATCTCACAGTGTTTGGGAATTTTCTGTCTTTATATGTCTTTCTTTTAAACCTTTCCTGTATCCCTTTTGTCATTTGTCCTGAAAAGAAAAGCAACTTTAGACTCCTGATAAATTAAACGGGTTTTCATTTAATCTTCCTAGATAAGTTCCTAGACCTCTATTTGTATAGATTCATGCAATTTGCAAGCCATTCACTATAGGCACGTAGTTCACTGAAGAACTGCACTCTGAATTGCTGGAGTTTCGTCAATTGCTGCTTGGTTTCTTCTCTTTAGGAAAAGCACATTTGTCATATTAGATTTTTATGATGACTCGGATTACAGTTCTTCCTGGGAATCAAGATCAAATATATTTTCCATTTTTTCTGCCCTGAGTTTCTTCCTTCTCCTCTTTGAATCACCATTTTAGGAATTCCTGTTTTGTTAACTGGTTCTGAAACTAACCATGAAGAAAGACTGTGGCTGTGTATACCATTAAATGTGCCAGGACTGATATGTGACCTTAAGGCCAGCAGGCATGTACCTTTCCATACCATGCTGCATTGCTCAATGTCCCTCCAAAACAGACCCAATCCCTGGACGTGAACTGGATCTTGAAAGCAGGATCTGGCCTGCGATGACTCTTCAGCTAAGCCATGGTATTACTTGGGATCATGCAAGTTGGGAAGGACCAAAATTGTCCTACAGTATTTCTAACTACATAACACTAGGCACAGTAAGGACCAATTCCTGGAAAGTTTCCGGACACTGTCTAGTTTACTGCTGTAGATGCCACCTGCACTCAGCCACAGCTGAATGGTGCATCGTTTGCCTCTGTCAGGCCTTTGCTTCTGTGACCTGGATGGGCTGTGATATCAGCACTTATGCTGGGGACGGGGACACTGCTGACATTTTTAGAGGTTTGTTATTGGACTGCAACAACAGTAAAATCCCTTCATACCTTTCTTGTTTAAATAACGGAAAAAAATGTTGTCTATCCTTTATGGCCTTGTAGAAGAATTACTGCGTGGCAGTTTTTGATGAACTTTTCAGTTTGGCAGATTGGTAAGTGAAGAGATTCTAAAGGTAAGACACAGATTTTGCCAGCCTGTAAAATGCTTCTGAATCTATTGAATGCATTCTGCATATGCTCATTTAAGTTTGGGGTTTTTTCTAAGATAGGAATTATTAAGAGCTATCATAAGCCTTTGAGAGTACATGTATGAAGTGATTTCTAAATTTATATTCTAATTTTTGTGTGTGTGTGTTTAAGTGTCAAAAAAGCATGTGTGTAATGGTAAGAATTTTCAAACCACTGTATGGATCTAAGAAGTGACAATGTTCTTTGCATGAGAGACACACCAGCAAAAATGATAGGTATCGTAGATACATTGAAAATGTTATGAGAATTCCAATAAATTATTTTCAACATATCAGAGCACAGACTGAGAAGTCATAAATAAATTGTTCCAACAGTACTGAAGCTCCAGGCAAAAACTGTATTATTCTGTGAATACAAAACTTTGCTGGAACAGAACATTAAAATAAAGATATCCTAAACGTAGCAATAGGACAGTAACATGTCACAATGGTGTCTTGAATAGTATGATGGAATGAAGTCAGCTCTGCTCTCTGAACACAGAGGATTTTACTTATGATCTTTCATTCATGACAGTTTTAACATGCACTCTGATACTACAGCTCTGTAGTTGACATCAGATTAAATTTAATCTTCAAATCTGACAATGCTTTCTATTTTGGTTCCAGATCTAAATAGACACACAGTGCCAATTTCAACATCTAGATTTTCTGTGAACCTTATGACTTGTATTATTAAGATCAGAATTTTTTTTATCCTAAAGTATCTTCCCAATGTGGTTCAAAAGGAACCTGCACAGGCTGTATTTGCATTCTTATCTGAAGACTTGGCTCCAGCTAGGTCAAATGTTTCTCTTCATTACTTCTACTACCCACAATATGAATGTGGCTTTTCAAGATTCAGGGATTTTGGTGGCATATAGAATCAATCCAGTCTCTTCCACCTTAATAGGTGGCATAACAAAATGTGATATAGCAACCTCACCTTCTTTAAAATAGATACAAACTCATAAACCCGAAGTATTTTCAGTACTTTAGATTTGTGAGTACCTGTCATCTTTGAACCTCTTTTACTGACTGCTGTTGGGAAGTAATTAATTCCAAAACATAAGTAATTTTTCAAAGTTTATGTAACTGAGCTAAAATTAATTTGCCCTCGTCTCCATTTCATAATAAACTCTAATGCCCTATTGGACACCTCACAGAGCATCAGCAATGAATGTTTAGCATTTAGTACACAAAAGGTTATAGGTGGTACTCCTCCCTGTTAGGACAGTGTCTGCATGAAAATGCCTACTAGTCAGTTTTGGGTCTGGTCTGTTCTCTGTGAGAGTAATTGCTTTTGCCATTGGCCTTTTACTTCTGCCAGGGCAGGCTGATGATCTGGCAGAACATTGTGATCCGTGGTACTGAAGAGTCCTCATAAATCCAGTGACATTGGCCTGAAAGTCTGCATTCTGTACTCAGGCAAGAGAAGATAATGAATAGTAATAAATGTTCATCAAGGAACATTTGTGTAAAGTACTTCAATTTGTGCGTATGTCAAAATAAAAACCTCTGCATGGGAAACTCCATCTCCTTCAATGCCAGTTTCTAGTCTCAAACTTTGCATGCATATTCTCAGATGCTGTGTTGCTAGTGCAACACTTTCCATCTAGCAGGTGGCTGACTAATGAAAAGGCATTTACAGCAGATGCAGACTGGCATTTACAGATGCAGACTGTAATCCTGGAAAAAACTTTAAAAATAGATTCAGCTTTCTACTTTGCATCATTACATGTGTTACATGTAGGAGTCTCCTTGCTGTCATAGGTGTGAGATGTGGGTGGCCTTAAACTTTTTCCATGTGGGTGTTTGGACATAGGAAAGCTGTTTCAGCAAAACAGTACAGAGACAACTTTTAGCTAGACTGAAGCTTCATTTTTCATTTATCTCTGATTTCATTAGTTTCAATGTGTTTAATCATTAAATTTCAAAGAAAGGTGTTTCTGCTTGCTAGTTTTCTGAGAAAACTGGAAAAAAAATGAACTCACTAATAACTTAGTTGAAATTTCTCTTTCTTCTGCTATGTCCCTCTATGTGGCAGCTGAGCTCAGACTACTACTTTTTACAGATCATTTCAGTAAGAAGGTTAATCAAAAGCAAAAATAATATTTTTCAGTGCTATTTTGCCTCCTAAAAATGAAAACAAAATAAAGCAAATCTAAACCCATTCAAAAACACATTTAAGGAATTTAAACACTGTAAGCATCTCAGACTTACTTGCTGCTAACACATATGGGTTCAACAAGATCTGCCTGGAAAATTCTGCATAATTTGAAAAGTTATGGTTAGAGCTGTACTATTTTGGGGTTCATATTAAATTATGTCTGTATGTTGAAGACTTTTCAACAGCACTGACAAATATACTTCCTTTGTGTGCAGTGCAAAAAATATGATGAGCTTGAAATTGTATAATGTATATATTTTACATAAATAAAACGACAAAAAAGTAAAATAAAATAAAATTGAGCTCTTTTGCCCTTGCCCTTTTTATTTCAATAACCATATAAAGATGTTCCATAAGAAATGGGCATGTGTTTTCTTAATTATGTAAGACTTACCCGGCTTATGGTGTATGTACACACACATTCATTTAAACAGAGATTTTCTACTTGATTCTTCAATCCAAAAAGTACAGTAAACACCACCAGAGGATCGAAAAGTTATTTAAAGGGAGATCAGTTACTCAGCATTACACAGATAGAGCCTGGATTATGTACAGTGCTAGAAAAACAGAGTGGATAGTGACCGCAAAATGAAGCAGAGAGAAGCCTAAGGAAGAAGAATGATGTCTGGGAAAAGTTAAATGTAAATATGAGGAAAGAAATCCAGACATGAAAAGCAAATTGAATCCCTTCCTGAGAGTTCTGTCAGCTGAGAATAATATTTGTACAAGTATGTCTTTTTTTCTATATGTTCAGTAATCAAAAATATTCTAAAGAGAAATTTCTATGCAGAGTAGATATTTATGATGATTGTCTCTGTTAAGCTTTGATCAGAATAAGGAGGACAGCATTTTAAGATTCTAAATAATCAGAGTTTCTTTGGTTCACTGAGTCTTCCAAAGTGAATTGTTCTCTAATGTTAGCTGCCTATGTTTACACTGACCTCAACGACACTTAATGGTTGTCACCAGCAAAATCACATGTAGGTTTGATTCAGTACCAGTCATGGCAAGTCCTGCCATTCACTGTACAGATTTTGAATCACGGTTTGTATGCACAGACTGTTTTCTGGTTTGCTTTTATTTTCTGTTTATTTTTTTTTCATTCTAATAGGTTTGTGGTATGCTTAATTTTTCCTACTTTTACATGTACCACTTACGGATCTTTTATTTGACTAGTCTTTTAATCATTATGAAAGTTTAAAATTAAGTAACTGTGTGGAGATGAAATGGAGACTCAGACACCGAAACACTTGAAAATACAGATACATGTAATTTCAAAAATGACATGAATTTGCTATTCTGTAAGAGAGATGATGCAGTCCAGAAGAGTCAGGCAGGGAATCTTACTCATATCCAGTCTACACTGTATGATGGAATGCATTGGTGTGATTGCCCTTAGCCGTCTCTAAGTGGACTACTCTACCTTCATGGCAGAAAGTAGCTCACTCACTAAGGTCCCAGCACAGGACGTGATGTCCTCTTCCATCTTGTTAATGCCTTCGGCTAAACAGTGGCAAATGCCATCACAGTTTGAGACCCTGATTCTTCTCCTGGGAAACTGAATTACGAAGTTGCAGGAGAAGACATTCACGTTGATATGATTGCTATTTTGAATGTCATATAGCACTACAACCTACTCAGTACAGCAGAATTATAGGATCTTGTAGGACTGCCTAATGGAAGGGAAATCAAACACAATGAAATATTCAATGTGTATGCTGCTTAATTTATATAGGTGTACCAATCAGGCAGACCAGTAGTTCCAAAACAGTATGCACAAATAATGACTGTTCATGGAAAATGAATTATTGAGGTACATAACCAGGAGAACTGATGTCTCATGAGGGAATCAAAGAAAGAAAAGTCAGTCATCTAAAAAACATCTACAAATCTATGATTATATAGCAGGCAATGAGAGAAATCAAACTGATGAATCATAAACCTGATCAGCTTTCCTTTGTATCAGACTATCTGTTGACACGGTTTTTATTTTTTTACTTGTTTACGATGAGTTTGACATTAAGCTGGGATGACTTGGTTGGTATAGTATTTTTCTCAAGTAGTCACTCAGAAATGCCATAAACACTTGAGGAAGCATATCCACAGAAGTTTTGAAAAGCGTCCTCATGCTCATCACCAGGAAGTCCAGGGAACAACTAAGCAGAGGGGACTGTCGAGTTTCTAGACAACTTCTTTCATGCCTGCACTGCATTTACCTTCTGTGGCACAGTCATATTCTCAAACTCAGTCTGTGCTAGAAACCTGTTTCTTTTCTCAGAAACTGAACTGGAAATTGCTGAAGTTTCTGGACTGAAGTATTGATTGTATACTGTTTTGGAACTACTGGTCTGCCTGATTGGTAAACCTACAAAAATTAAGCAGCATACACATTGAATATTTCATTGTGTTTGATTTCCCTTCCATTAGGCAGTCCTACAAGATCCTATAATTCTGCTGTACTGAGTAGGTTGTAGTGCTATATGACATTCAAAATTATTATTTTGGACAAGAGAGGGGTGGTTACAATGTACCTTAACATTTTGAACAATTAACTGGATGCTGTTTCAATGGCCAAGTGCCAGCAACAGGATAGTGCTGAGTAGGACAACAGTAAGAGCTTAATAGTTATATTTCTGACAAAAACATTTTTAAAAAGAAGGGAGAATTTCAAAGATATGTAACTATATACAAAGAATCAGAGTGTTTAAGTACAACAAGCATTCAAGAGAGAGAGGAAAACATGAGCCTGATATTTTCATATCTTCGTTTTATTTCAATTTTCACTCTTACTTTTAAAAGAATATATCTAGGAAAATTCCATAATTTTTCAGAGAAATAGTACAATTTACAAGATAACTTTGAATTTATTTTAAGTGGGAAAGGTTTGTTTTCTTTCTTCATTTACAAGCAGACATGTATCCTGTGTCAGTGAAGGCAATGGAAATGCTGTTGATTTAAAACTAAAGTATATTTTTCCACTTGGAAATTTGATTACAAACATGGGTAAGTGCTAGTCTGTACAGGAGAATGGAATCATCCTGTTCTTAACACAAGCAGAATTAACAGCACATCTGTGCCACAGCAGGCACCTTACTTAAGTCACACTGTCTTTCTCTTACTTGATGTGATGCAACCGTTAACTGCCATCAAACTCCACTGATTTGTCAGACACAAACCCTTACCATATACCTAGTTGAAAAGAAAACTTCAAACTGGCGTGTGTCCATGCCTTGAACCCCACTTAGCATCATTCATCTGACAGAGTTAGCTTGTTATTTAAACTACACAGAACTTTCCACCAGTGTCAAATGTACTAAGCTGCTAGTGTACCCTGTGACTGAAGTCAGAATTTACTGGCAAGGCACAGTAACACATACTTATTTAGCACTGAGCCAATACAACTGCCATTGAAGGTTTGGGGTTTTTTTCATCACCTTTCCTTACCTGCTAAAACAGGTACTTGTTCCCTCTTATCAAAGGATATAAGGACAAGAAAAAAAAAAAATCAATATTGAATGCTAGGATATAATTCAAGGCACCAGAAGTTCTGGGGCATAAAATCTAAACTGCGCATACATACAGCTTCAGAAGAAATTGCCATCCAGGGACTGGTGAAAAGGAAAAGAAGGTATGGATCTTGCCTGCAAAGAAGTGAAATAACCCAGACAGCCATGACTAATGTTGAGATAAAGCAGTCATTCAATTAAAAGATTTAAGGAAGGAAAACTCCTTCATATCCTGTACCTGGTCCAAATATTTTCCCTGTCTCTCATGCTCCCCTTGAGGTTTCCCTTGTCTAGGAGCCCCTCCAAAGCAGACTACCCCTTGTTAAAACACAAAAACATGGTATTCCCAAAGCAGCAGAAAGAATCTTTCTGCATTCCTAGCATGATTAATAAGCAATGTGACCCAGCAACCAGAGAAATTGTACTGAAGATCACAGCAATGAGGATTCTCCTACCTTCAGACCCTGAGAATCTCCCAAGTCTAATAGAAAAAAAATTAATAAAAATTTGAGTACTATAATAGACGTCAGTAATTTGGGCATAAATGTAACTTAGGTAGTGCTTTATTATACATGCTCTGTACAGTTTCAAGCAATCAGACCACCACCACTAAGCTGTTCTTTCAAACAGCAAGTACATTTGTTTTTCTACAACCACAGGGAAAGATTTATCAGTTAATATTTCTGCTTGCGCCTTCTACTCAAAAAAAGCATAAGAGGGTTCAATATTAAATTCCTTTGTATTTTTGTATTTTTAAAAACCATATTAGATGTTTCAAATGCTTAAATGTTATCGGTGTGCATATGCAAAAACAAAGTAAAAAATACAGTAATGAAATAACAGAGGTTCAAAGGGGCCAGATGTCACACTGTAGATACTACTTTCTTCAAGTGGTGTTCAGCAGCTACTTGTACAAGCCTGGATGTGTCTGGGAGATAATAGAAAGAGATGCCAAGCCCTAAAGTCTCTGACTGACTGACATTTTGGCAGTTACCAGTAGATGGCTGCAATTTCTAGTTGCTGAAATGGCTCATTCAGAACTATTATGTTCCAAACAGCTGCTGGAAATGAACCAACCACTAGCTATGTCTTGGAGGCTGCTGCTGCTGGGCTTGTGCTGTCTATGCAGCAGAAAAACATGTACCTGAAAAAAAAATAGACGTTTATAGACTACATCCATGTCATTCAGTATCTGTAGGTTTTAGCAGATATTTATTACTCTGGGTCTCAAAGGCCCCTCTTATTCTCTTCTTATGTTAGTTAAAAAGTCCATTAGGCACACATTTCAAAAATCTGTGACACCCTCAAATGATGTCCTCCCTCCACCCCCAAACAATAAAATATGCAGCTTCCTTTCCACTGATAAATGTGTGCAGAAATTGATATTGCAGAAGAAAATGTTTTACATTATTCTATGTAATCAGAATTAGCATTTTTTAAAAAATAACCACTCCCTTCTGCTGATGTGCTTTATACCCAGTTTTTGCAACAACTTTTAATCTAGGGACTTTTCTTCAGTTTTGTCTGGGTCTGAATTTAATGAGGCTAGTTTTATTTTCACAGCATGAATATTTAACAGCATGAATTATATACAATCCTATCTTGGCACAATAAATTTTTAGGATGTTTTACTTATAACAGTGCCTCAGTACCACTTCATCTGTTTCAAAGATGTGAATGATGTATGTAAAACATATCAAAGAGCAAACTGTGTAACTAAAGAGAGCAAAGAAAAAGGCAGAGGACAGTTACAGACCACAAAATGTACAGTTCCAATAGGCAGTGACATGGCCACTTCACATTATTTTTGAAATTTTCAAATGGAGAGGAAAAATTGCTAAGGGAAATAGTGTCTCAGGGTCAAAGAGATACCACGTGACATCCAAAGGAGATCTTGGTTAACTCCTATGGGATGCAGACGTGTTGGCTAGCTGTGTGTCATGGGCATGTGTTAACAGACCTGGACCAGAGCAGAGCTGGTAGTGAGCAGTCTAACTCCTAGGAGTGAGGTGAAGAGACTACAGAACCTGTGGGTGTACACAAGACCCTGAAAACTTATTTCATGACTTGTAAGTCCTCTCCCCTCTCCTCTGACAAATGAGTGAACAAACCAGTAATCATTTCAGTCTAATTTTCAAAAGGCTTTTAGAAACACAGTTTTAATGACTCCAGGCTTATATCTGAATGTGCTGTAGTTGTTAGGAAGGGGGTGTCATATTATGTCCCTGCTTTTCCTAGCTAGGGATTCAGTGAAATGTTGAAACAGCAGCATGTTTTGGTGATGCATGTTGTTTAGTGAGCATCTTGATGGATAGTCAACAAGTATATGGCTGTCTTCATATTTTGTGGAACATCGAGAAAAGAGCTTGCTTTCTCTGAATAATTGACATTTTATAGCTCCTGTTCAGTGCCATTCAGGTAATGCTGGTAGGTAGATTTAACATGTTACAAATTCTTCAGATGTCTGCAAAGAGCACTGAAGACTGATAATGCTGAACAGAATCAGTTCAGCATATTTCAGTTCTTTATAAAAATACTCCTGAAACAGGATTCAAAAAGAAATATAAAGCAAAAATAAACAATGCATCTGCAAAACATGGAACATCTTTGAAATTGTTCTTGCCTAGTGTGATCACTACTTTTTTTCCTCACATAATTACTGGCAGTATGCCTTATATCCATTAAGATATTTGTTTTCCTAGTCTTCTGATTGTTGTGTGTGTTCTGTGTCACTTTCTCCCTACTAGAGGAGTCGACTCAAGTACACACACATTTTGAGAAGCTGGATATTAATACAGAAATATAAAAAAAAAAAATGGTGAATGGTGTAACAAAATAAGATTACTTGTATGGACACATGTATCTGCATATTAAAATCGCTGTGTCATACAGTTTATTACTTCCTTACCATGAGGATAGCTAGACTTTCTAAATAGTCTCTGTCATAGCTTGAAAAGTAAAACAGAATAAGCACTGTAATAGAAGTGGATTTAAATAAGAATAAAGTGTGTACATATGTGTCTTAAAAGGTTTTCCCCTTCCCCACTCTTTGATATAAAATACTTTGAAGAAATAGTTCTGGTGCTCCTGAAATGCTTTTCTTAACAGAGAAAACCTGAACTGAGGTCAACTTTGCTAAATGCACATCAGTTCTTAACAGTTTAATATAAGTCAGAGTACTGGTTGCTATTATTAAACTGTGTTGTAATATTGTGTCATACATAGAAACAAATATCTGCAGTATACACTGCATTACAAAGATTTCAAAATAAAGCATTACCACTGGCTATCACAAATTTAGGGGTTTAGTTATTATTAAAAAACAATAAAGAGACATTCCTTGTGGTAAAACTTATTAATTGATAAATTTTGTTGATAAAATATTACAATATATAAGCATAAATTATTTTTACAGATGAAAAATAGAAGGATGACTTCTTTTGAAGACCTTAGTGAGGGAAAAACTCTCAAAAATAATAACTTAGTAGGACCAGGAAAGCTATTTGCTCATGAACATTGAATGTCAGTGTATTTGCAGTTCGATTTAGATTTAAATGTTAAACTTTAAAAACTGCTGTTTCTTGCCACTAGTGTTAGGACTTAAAATATCATCTTCAGATGAAAGTCAGATAAAAAAATGAGTAACTCTTTTAAAGAATTTTATTCTCCTTTTTTAAATAAAATCATACAGGAAACTCTAGTAGAGGAACAGACTAAGTTTTTTTGTGTTCATTTGTAGAGCACATAGTACAATAGTGCCAGTATCTTTGACTATAACATGAAGATGACACCACAATATAAATAAACATCAGTGCAGCTTCTGATAAAATTAAAATTAAAAAATCAAATAACCAAATCTGACCTTAGAAGATCTCCTTGGTTGTGACACATTGACTTAATTGTCTTCTCTACCTGGTCAGTAATTCTACTACGGAAATCAGATAAACAGATCAGATTGGGATTTCTTTCATATAAAGAGATGGAATTATCTGTGGCAGGTTGTTTGTGAAAAACTCAACACTTGGAATAAGCTGAACCTTCACTTTTGACTTTGGAAGTTCATTTGTGAAGTCTTGGGGAAAAAAAAAAAAAAAAAGGGGGGGGGGTTTAACTGTTATGCCCCAAACATGACAGAGCATTCAGTTTTATCGGTTATAATGTATGGAGGATGATTGTATTGAGGCAAGAGTTAAAACTGTTATTTAGGTTTTTTTGCTCCTAGACAAAAAAAAAGGTGTCCTTGTGCCAAAGACACCTGGAGCTTTGCATAACTTCTTTTTTTTTTTTTTTAATTTTCTTTCCTGTTTTTTTTCTTGCCCCCCACCCCAGTGTTTGCATGAATGAATAAAATAATTAAATTAATAATACTGAAGTAAATAGTTGAATCAATAGACAGTACTGGTACATGGACAGCAAATTAAACTACAAGGATATCTTGTGAAAACAAAAAACCAAAACCAACCACCACCATCTCTTTTATGCAGAACACCACTGGCACATATAATCCAGTAACAATATTGTCACATTTCCAAAAAGAATGTGGAATAGAACCTTCTAGCTATTTTAATTTTAATTTTATTTAAGGTGCTAACATATAATATGTGAAATTGCATAAAGCTTTCATTAATTCCGTCCAAGTTTGATTTTCTTCTAATAGAATTATTGAGCAAGGAAGGTGACACTTGTTCTTACCCATCCCCCACAATCTTCTGATCACTTTTCGAAACATGCATGTCATTTATTCTACTAAGTGTGGAAAAAAATCAGGCTGAAACATTGTTCAATGAACTATATGAAGCCTTGAGGAGACACAGTAGGTAGCTGAAGTGAGAATTAAAAATGCCGTGTTCCTGAAGCTCAAATATTTTTAATACTACCCTTCAAAGATAGCAATGATAGCAAGATCATTCCAGCCTCATGATATAATTAATTGCTGCAATTTCAGATATTTCAAAAGTGAAGAAGACCTTGATGCTATGTTAATTAAAAGGAGCCTGATGGAGCTAAACATTTGTTTTCATAAAGGTTTGGGAAATATTGTTGGTGATAAGGGTGCAGGTTGACTCTATTTCTGATTTTAAACACAGTGGACAAATTTTGACCATTTGCTTACAATTTGACAATTGCTTACAATTACCACACCAACTGCAAGACAGTTAATTGAGATGTTTTTTACATTGCTTTTCCTCTTCAGCTGAACTGCACCAATTTAGAAGTTTCTTGGTTCTATTTCTCTTCAATCTACCTACAGATAAAAGTTCCTCTTCTACTTAAGACAATCTGTAATGCCTGTTCGTTCTGACACATTACTAAGTAAATTAATTCTTTTTTCTGCTCCCCAGAAGACTTTAAGCATGCCATAGCTGCTCAGAATTTCCTCACTACCCAGCTTGCTTTCTCAAGGTTTCCCTGGAAAATATTGATCACAAAGGATTTGAAATTCATGGTTTGAAAAAACATTATTTTGGTGAGTGTTATAGTATCACTAACTTGTGAAGTACTTCTCATTCTCTGATTGGATGATCAAGTTTATAATTGGGAACCTTCAAAGAAGTTACGGAGGCTCCAAAACTCCAAGAGGGAAAGAGAAGTTTAAGGCTCATGGAAGATTAGTAACTTTGGAACACTTTAAGGATTTTTCTTTCTGAGCAAGTCACGTCTTGGGTGAGGTGTTATTGCTAAAGAAAACAGGCTACTGAAAGATTTACTGGCTGGGTGCACAGTTAAAATTTTATTTTCTCTTGTCACAATAATACAAGTTAATTGTGAAGGTAATAGTGGCTTTGAAAAGGTGAGGTCAGATTCTCATTTGGCCCATGTATTTGCCTTTGTGCCAGGGCTAAGCCAGAAGTTTGGGGAATGTCGTGTCAAGTAGTACCCCATTCCAAGTAAAATACACCAAGTGCACTGTATTTACTACTCTGTAACTTTCTGTCATCGCCACAGTCATTAACACAAAGTAACACTTGTTTATACATGGCCCTGTTCTGAAAGCCTTAGTCATGTACTTTGATATATTTACTTGCATCCGTGCCAAGGCGTGCCCAAGATGTGGTATTAGGAATTTGCTCCTCACACACACTTCATAATCACAGAAATGATAGTTCACTCCAGCTGTCTGTGGATCTTGTGGATGAACCTGGTGATTGCCATGATAATGAGAGTGCAGTAACTTCTCAAGCCAGTATTAGCATCCTGCTACCAGCATGTTAAATATTAAGCGGTATTCCTTTCTATGGTCCTAATGGCAGCCCTAATGGTGTCCAGGTTCTTGGAAAATAATCTTGTAATAGATGTGAGTGTACGTGCTTGCATGTGTCCTTGTGCATGTATATAACTTGAGGAAGATTGAAGAGAACAAAGTGATGGAAAACAGGAACAGCAGGCCTATCTCTGATTTAGAGGATGGCTGGTGAAATCCCCTCTGAGAGCCACTCTGCAAGTACCGTGCACTCCCTGGTCCCCCATGCTGTGGTGCAGGGCATGGTGTTCACGTTTTCCATCTGCTTTCAGCAGCTCACCTTTACTGATAGCTCTGTGCTTTATGTCATTCTGACAGTGTAAGGACACATCATCAAACCCTAATTTTCCTGTGGTCTTTCTGAAAATCAATATGGAACATTTGGCTAAACAAGACTGTGATGATGACACCCACCCTGCTTTGTGATAGCTCTGACTGGGGGGTGGCTCCACTGAGGTTAATCTGCACTTGTGTGGATCACAGTTTTCTCTTGTGAACACATCAGGCAGGGCTTTACTTTGTGTTGATAGCTCAGGATGTATAGATCCCATTTCAAAGAACCCCTTTATCTTCTCTAATTTATTATTTTGGGTTCTAATAAAGCCTGTCTTCAGAGAGAACGTGTTTTTGTGTGTTTTGGCATGTCCACTTAGGG
>JAVJGJ010000014.1:59282309-59349081 GCA_035590215.1 Microhierax caerulescens
CAGTTAAGGCCAGTGAAAGGTAACCTAGCAGATGGGGGGGGGGGGGGGGCTGGAGGTGAATGACGGGGACATGGTGGGGCAAGAAAAAAAGTGATCAATGTGCTTCACAGGGATAATCATTTTACCTTTGATATAGTCATTTAAAACTGTTCAATACATAATAACCCTAGTTAACAGCAATAGACACAAATATTTTCTTGTCTTTTTTAGGAACTAAAATGTCTTCTAAGATGTGAGCAAGCTCCACCACTTTTTTATCTCTTGTGTCTGTATCTGGAATTAACTCCACCTGCAGCTGAAGGGAGTTACAAAACAATCAGTTTGCGTCTAATAAATATTGGTTCATTACAGAAGCATTTTGGACTTCTGCTTTGTTCCCAGACATAACTCCAAGTGCACAGCTTGACTTCTAACTCCATAGGCCCTGATATTTCTGACAGACATGATTTCAGAAATAAGATGTCTTGTAACATTTTTAGTAAGACAATGGGGGAAATTTCATCAAAATCATGTTCAGAATATATCAAGATGATATTTGGATAAGATTTTAAAATTTCAGATCAGCTTTATTTTTTACTAGTGTGGTGGGTTTTTTTAATCTGTAATGGCATATTATGCAGAATGATTGAATTTATACTGAAGTTAGGGAACATTATCCTTACAATTTCCCAAAACACAAGAAAATCATGCTGTAAAATAATGAAATAAAAAACAGATCTATCAATTAATTGTAGAATTTATTTTTTTCTACAATCTAAATTAGAGTTCCTCAAGGATGAATAGCATGCAATACTTTTAACATGATGTTACTGTTATTATTTCAGATCTCTGTATTCTCTTTAATTTTTTTCAGGGTACGACTTGATAATGCAGATAAAGGTAAAATGTAAGACAGAAAAATTAAAAAAATGTTTCCAAATATACTGAAAATGAAATAAAAATGAAGGAAAGGAACTACCATTTTTCAGAACACACACAAAAAAAAATAATTTAAAGAATTAAAATCACCTTAATATTACCAGTATGCTGGATATTAGGAGGAAAAAAAAAAAAACAAAACCAAACCAAACCAACAACAAAAAAGAAAGCAAAACTCCCAAACTCTCTAAAATCAGTCTCTGCATTAAGCAATGTTACCAGTGTTTATGGCTCAGACCTGTGAGACAGCCGGCACATGACAATATGAATACAATTTGCATCTATGTTTTATAGTTCAAAATTTTATTTTAAAAATGAAGTAAATATTCACCACATAGTGTTTGTTTGGTTGCTGGTGTTTGCTTGTTTGCTTGTTTTCCCTGCTATTAAAAGAACCTACACACTTTCAGGCTAAAGGCTCATGAAAATGGGAAATAGTAAAAATAAAATGTTCAGCATATGGCTTGATCATGTCAAATCAGTTGGTTTTTTGTTTTTTTGTTTTTTTTTTTTTTTCAATGCAGAAATCTCAGGGACAGAAGTTCCTCATTTGTGCTCTATGAACTTGTAATTATCACTGCAAATCTGAGTGGTCACAGACTACTAACCCACCATAAAATCCTGCATACATCCATTATATATGGGGTTTATCTGAGTTTTTACACCAATCAGCTTTCCAACTTCTCTGTGCAGTTAATGAAGAGAGACTGGGAACTCCAGATGCACCTCCTTTTACTTTTCAGGCATCTTTTACCATATGAGAAAAGATTCTGTAAATAGAATACATAAAAGAATACACAGGAGCTATGTATTGGCTGATTCTTATGGCAGGCATGAGTATTAGACTATTATGCTACTCAGATAATCAGGCTTGTGGTATCAGTAGAGACTCCCTCTGAGTTTTTACTGTCCAGTTATCGGTCAAGTGGAGAATATTTTCTTCCAGTGCTTCTTGAAAAAGTCTGGGTTTATCCTCGCTTCTGTTGTATTGCTATCTTCTGACTCTGTTTCTTTTCTTGGGCTTTTACACTCTTTCATGTTAGCATTTTTCTTTTAAGTTTTGAAATACTTTTAGTCTCAGCAGTTCCACTTCTGCCTGTTTTTACTTCCTTTATCTTGCAAGTTCTTAGCTTGCATAATCTTTTACAGTTCAACATTTTTTCTTGTTAATGCTAAGTCAAGGTCACACAGCTGGGC
The DNA here is from genome assembly GCA_035590215.1 of Microhierax caerulescens. Classification (NCBI taxonomy): domain Eukaryota; kingdom Metazoa; phylum Chordata; class Aves; order Falconiformes; family Falconidae; genus Microhierax; species Microhierax caerulescens. Next base: position 59,284,425 of record JAVJGJ010000014.1, read on the forward strand.
TGCACCAAAATGCATAGATAAAGATCATGGGGAGTTGAACCCTAGCACTGTAGGTTACACAGAAGACAGATCAGGTCCCAAAGGCTGAAATGTCCTCTGAAATGTCTCTTTCCCTGATAAAAGAGGAAGGTAAAAGCAGGTAATCTCCAACATCATGGACCTATTAAACACAAGATATTATGAGGGTTTAATTCAGGTCTTGATATGACTCCATTTTTCTCCATCAAACCACATTCAAAGAAATCCACAGGCACAGAAAATATGGTCTTAATAATGTGCACGAATATTGCAAGAGATGATGGTGACAGGTACAAGGGAAAATTAGAGGAGAAATGATAAATATATCTTCTAATTAAATTCTAACCCGTGCTGTGAAAACATAAGTCTCCACATTCCAGGAGAATATAAGGTTGAGAAAAACATTCCCTTTCTTTAACTTTAGGATGTCATGAAGCATTCTGGTCTTTACAGGAGATAGGAAATTCACAAAAAGTGTATGTAAAGTGAAAGAAAATGGGCATTAAAGCTCTATGCTCAGTACTAACTTTTCTTGTCTCGTGAATATAGAACTCAAAAAAACTAATTTTGCAAGAGGTTTACATTACAATTTCTAAAGGTAACATAATTGAATTTGAAGCAATCTGCTATGTCATTTGGGGAAACAGCTAAGACTTTCCAAATCCTTGTTCAAAGCTCCTTGAATAGACAACATGGTTGAATTCAATTGAAAGGTCAGATAGGATACTAGAGAGACATACTTAAGGGAACGTATCAAAAGATTTTTATTTTGGTTTCTTTCTGAACAATCAGCAAATTAAGAACATTTATTGTACACTATTTGGTTTCTTTACCTTATACTTTTAAGATAAATAAAATTGTCTTTATAACAAAAAGGTAGATGTAGTATTTCAGGCAAAAATAAAAAGCATGTTAACTAAATTAAACTATTTTTTTTTGTTTTAAAATAATAACTAGCCTTCATATGTACTTGTGGTGTTAGTAGTCTTTAACTTCCTCCAGTTTTCTATAAAGCTTGGACAACTGGGTTATTTCTTTAGATATCCTCAAATATTTGGACTTTGTACAGTGAGTCAATGACACTATGCATCTAAAATGCTTGCATTATATGGACTAATGTTTTGCATTATCTTTATGATCAAAAATCTGTTGATTGGCCTTGATTTAGTCATTCTCAATTAAATGTTTTCCCATCTCTTAGTAGTAATCAGAAGTATTATCGGTGTGCTGGTTCCTTCCTTTTTCATCCAGATCTAGCAGAATAAATGACTGGAAGATTTAGTAACTGGAGCTATTGTTTCCATATTAAAAACGGTGTATTTGTTACATAGTATGTAGTTTAAAAACTCAGAGTATAAAAGAAATGACTGAAAAGAGGGAGGAATGGCATCTTTTATTTGTTTTCATCTTGTTATTGAAGCTATGTTTTGGCTGTAGACTTTTGTTAGCCATGGGGCCACATGTAGTCACCTAAAACATGGATGATTACCTTTCAGATAGTTATTCTAGATGATTTCTTTATCATCAATGGAAAGTAATTGGTACTATTTCAGATGTCTGGAGTAAGGTGGTGAACAAATAACTATCATAAATATGATTCTATTTGCCAGCAATGTGAACATTTACAGGCAAAATGACAGTTACTTTTTGCCATTAAAGTTACATTTTGCCATTTACAGGCAAAAGGTAGGTTACTTGGTCTGTAGAACAATGGAAAAATCTAAGTCCAATGCCTGCTGAAAATCTTGCAAAAAACTACTGGAGTGGAGCACTGCAAAAAGCAGGTCATTCTCAAACTTCTGGCCTGTGACTAAATATTAAGCCCCGACAATGGAAGAAGGCTCAGTGGAGTTGGGCAAGGGTGATGTGCCTATAAAGCTCAGGGACTCAGGCAGGTTGTGACTGATCAAAACTGTTGCAAAGTTCACTTCATCTCAGCCCAAAGGGGACTGGATGTTAACCTTTGCTTTAGGTAAACAGTTCTGTCAGCTGAGTGCATCAGCTGGTGGTGTAAATGATTCTCCCTGAGTTTGTCCAAAAAGTGTGAAAAGAGGCTAACTCCCTGAGTTAGCCAGGCCCATATGGGCAGAGTGAATATGTGGCTCAACCCAGCACTGAAGTTGACAGCTAAGCAACTAATGAAAGGATTTCAAAGAGAGCAGCGGACTTGAGCTGTCTTCAACACATGTATTACTTGCTGGCAGTTGGGGATGCCCAGCATTATGATAGTGGGCATATTATATACACCAGTAATGGGAATCACATTGTGACTGAACTGTGTATTGCAATTGTTTTGTTTCGTTAAGTGTAACTTATGTTTCTATGGTGGTTTCAGTATATTCTGTATTGCTCTGCTAAATCAGAAATCTTGCGTACCATCAAATATCTTTAGATAAGAAAATCAGACATTAAACATTACACCCTCTGCATGTGGAATGTCTAAAATAACCTGCTCAGTGTGGGACTCTGACACAGTCCCATGGAAACTCTGAAGGCCAGTACTTCCAAGGGTTGACATTTGATAAGCACAACATTCATAAGGTACTGTAACTTTCATTTATTGACACATGCACTTAATATTTATGTCTTTCTGATAAAGATTTTCCTTTGTGCTAGTGAATAGAAAGATGCCTAACTAATCAGATTAATGCATACAGAAAGGGAAAGAAATAGATTTATATCTACAAATTTAAACAGTCTCCCTCAGCACTTCTCTATATCTAAGTGTTGAATTCTTTAATTAGTTCTTTCCTGGTATTCCTACTTAAAAGGGTACACATAAACATGCTTACAGGACAAAGACAACTGATAAAACCCCTAAGAAATTCTTTGCCAGTTAGCGTTTCAGCTAAGCTTCTACGTGAGCCTTTGTAGTTCTTGTGGGATCAGCTGTGAATGAATGTCTTCCCTTGGAACGCCGTCTTTTTAACACTGAACGACATTTATACTCACTGCATTTTCTTGTGGGTGCAATCTTTCTCATTTCTTTGTATACCTTACTTTTACACATGGAAATCTTCATGGAAGATGCATTCTTCAGTTTTACCCTGGAAATAAGACAAATAGCAACAAACATGACTCTCTCCAGGCAGCTGTGTGTTTAACATTTAGACAACACTGTATTTTCTCAGTCTTGTAGTTTGAATTGGGAGCCATTAAAAAGAGAATTATTTCTGATCCTCACTTATGGTAGTAAAAGTTAATCCATCTCTATGAATAATAAGGCAAAGAATTCATACAACATTCTACTGTAACTTGTTTCCTTATTAAAGGTAGGAGTCTGAATTAAGGTATCAGTCTTACACAGTTCAGAGTATGCAAACGTGTGACAGAACTAAGAATAAATAAACTGAACATGATTTAGATCGTAGCATGGTTATGATGCAGAACAGTATATGTTTATCTCTACAGATTCTGAACTCAAGCTTCAAACATTAACATAAATCTTGTTAATGTTTCTGAATATTTTTGAAGTCCTATCACTTTCTAGCATTTCACTGGATATATTATCATTAAATGTGCCATTATAAATGTGACAGAATAACAAACTTCTCAGATCTTTACAATCTTTTTCAAAGCTCTTAAGGAAGACAAAAAATTCCCATAACTGAAATACTTTTAGAAGACCTATGAAATCTCTCACAGAAACATAAGTATATACACAGATTTATAAGTTTTTATACATGTAATACTTACAAATTTTTTAGTTAGAATTCATAGATAAATTTCATTAACAAAGTGTTTTGAACAAATTCTGGATATTTGCCAGATATTTCCAAAAGGTAGGGGAGAAAAGGAGAAGATGAAACAACAGGACAGGTGAAAAAGAGAAAATAAAACCTAACAATTTAAAGGACTTCTTCCTAGGGTTACAACAGATGTTTGATCACCATCAGTCTTGTGCCCTCTAACAGTTAACACACAAGTCCATGTAGTGTTTTCCGCTGATATCCTTTTCTCATGCACTCACACAAACTAGATTTTCTGCATGTCCAAGTAGGTCCAGAACCCTGAAGAATCTCGATCCTTAGATTCATAATAGTCCTAGGGTTTGTTCAACAAAAATTTAATCAATCAATTAATATGCAATATTTTAGATACTTAAGAAACCTAAACAAGCACTGTGCCATCTCCTTATGATTGTTAGAATTATTATATTTCCAATATGTTAAGTATGAGCATATAGGTATATATCACCATCTCAGATATTTTTTTTAGTATCACTTAGTTTTCCAGAATTGATCACACGAAGAAAGTTCGTTTTGCCTCTTTAAGGGAAGTCTTCCAGAATTACATAACATTTTCCCTTTAAAGCATAGAAGAGTTCCAAATCATACAGAAAAGTTAAAAAAATAATGTGTTGGTGAGCGTATGCTATGCTGACCTTTTTTTTTTCCTCTCTCTTTTTTTTTTTGTTTTTGTTTTCCAGGAAATGCTATCATTCCTCTGAGGGTTTGGTTATGCTTCACAGTCATTGCCCTGAGTAATGAGTGACAGATATTAACCACAGAACCATAGAATCATTTATGTTGGAAAAGATCTTTAAGATCGTTAAGTTCAACTGTTAACCCAGGACTACTGTTAATCCAGCGTTGAATGATACCCTTAAGCACCGCATCTACGTGGTTTTTTAAACATCTCCAGGGATGGTGATTCCACCACCTCCCTGGGCAGCCTGTTCCAATGCTTCATCACCCTTTCAGTGAAGAAATTGTTCCCAATACCCTATCTAAACCTCCCCTGGCACACTTTCACGCTGTTTTCTCTTGTCCTTGTTGCTTGTTATCTGGCAGAAGAGACTGCCCCCACCTGCCTACAACCTCTTTTCAATAAGTTGTAGAGAGCAATAAGGTATTCCATGGGTCTCATCCTCTCCAGGCTAAACAACCCCAGTTCCTTCAGCTGCTCCTCATAAGATCTGTGCTCCAGATCCTTCATCAGCTTCACTGCCCTAAAAAAAGCTCCTCAAAATAAGCTACTGAAAATTTTGATATCAGGCTAGTAATGGACAAAGACTAGCCTTAAGTGGCTTATCATTTATCTTATCACATATCATGAAAGCATGTTCTATGCCTAATGGCCATCACATTTTATTTTTCTGTTTATGACATTGGATCAGACAGAAAATCCCCTCTGTTTATACCACTTCTATCCCTTGTAGCACTCTTGTCTTCCTTCAAGCACAGTCATGGGGACAGTGGCGTATTCCTCTGAGTGCAAATCAAGACATGGTGCAAGGGTCAGCTGAAGGAATGCCTGGATGTAGGTTTTGGGGAAGGTGACAATGATAAAGTTCTGCAAGACTGTATCATTTCTGTGGATGTCATTTGGAATTAATGGATGCATCACTACTGGTAGCACTGTACTTTGACCTCCTTGTCTACTCATGTAAACGTGCTCCGTAATTAGCAGGAAAAGCTGCACCCATTTTAAATGTACATAACTATATATAGTTCACAACTTTATGTGAACAAAATTCAAGATCTCATGTACACTGATACATCTAAGGCCTCGATCTGACTTTTTTGCTTTTAACATTCCCTGATGGGACGTCACAGATTCTCAGCACTGTGGGTTTAACATATAAGCAGTGCTTAGCAGTCTTGGCTGATGACTAATCTTGGAGATAATGTAGAGAGTTATGGATCAATGACATTACAGCAAAATGAAGAAAACTTAGGTGTAGACCCATTTGTCCTGCATGTTGCTTAGTTAACATATAATCTGCTTTTGGTACCGTAGGTTGCTCAGTTTACTCAGTATGGGACTGTACTGTGGTTAAAAAACCACACACTTCTAAGACTTTGATTTTAATAATCAGGTACATTACATTATTCATCAGTTGTGATACTTGCAGGTATCACATATAATTATATGTCTGGCCTCCACAAACATGGTTGGGTTTTTTCTCCTTTCCCCTTTTTATTTTTCTTTTTTTCTGATTGACTATGTTTATTGGTTGTTTCATTTTACTGACAGGGTTAGGAGGTTGCTGTTTCCCTGCTTGCTTGCTTTCTACTTCAGTTTGAAGAAAGGTTTTGAGCTCAAGACTGTCTATAGGGATCTCTCACTATTAGTCTAGCGGCCAAACAAAACTGAAGTTTTTTAGGGTTTTCCTAACCTAGAAGAAAAAAATTATTGTCATAATAGTCTAGCCAACTAGCTGGGCACTGTGAAACATGGTTTTAAGTGTTTGATTTTCCCATGTGTATTTAATGCTTTGCAGATGGTGCAGCTAACCTGCTTCCAGTACCTTAGGTAACTAAGCTTAGCATGGCATTTCTAGGCTACTTGATTTCTGTGTATTTCACAGGTCACTGTGCACCTGAACATTACACACTTCAGTGCTTGAATTATTTTTTGCATATTATCCTAATCCGTTATTTCCAATAAAACTATCAAACTATCTAAATAGTCACTTTTTTACTTTATGAGATAAAATTTATTTTATGTAGGTATTTTGCTAAATTTTATATATTTCAATAAAACACGTTTGCCAGGTTTCTTGTACCATGTGTAAATAAGCAAGAACCAGATTTTGCTGTAGCCTTCATATGCTACTGTAAAATTATTACTGATGTGACTGTTTTAATAACAAATCTATAGAATTTACCAATACTTTCATATGCAACTGCTTAAAATATATATCCTACCATTTCAAGTAATCCTGTTTTCATTTGTAAGAAATATTTATTTTGTCTAAGATTCCAATATGAGGAGCTGCAGAGGTAGTCTACACCCTAACTAAATCAATAAAATCTCCATAGGGATACGTTAATTTACAGATAATTTGTTTTAACATGAACATGAATACTTCCTTTTATTAAGCAAGTAGATTTGTTCTGCCAGAAAAAGAATTTCCTTGACATTTTTATTAAGCTACTTATTTTAATAGGGAAGGAACAGTTTCCCTGCTAGTTAGAACCATTATTAGTATTTCACTTTACAAAACATTTTTGGGATATGCATAAGTTCAGTCATACCTGAACGCTTGAGTGGATATTATGATGGAGGGGGAAAAAAAAAAAAAAGATAACTTGTTTTGTCATATTTGCACATTCATTTTGTGTAACTACCATGCTTACATTTTTAAGTTTCTACTTAAAAAAAATAAAATACCCCTAATAAATCTTGAATTTTCCTAAGTTTTTCTAATAACGTATGTCTAACTTTTATTATTCTTGTTTCTATCAAATATGGTGCTTTGCTTATATAAAACACGATCCACCAGCTTCTCATTTATAATGTTAACAAACCACCGCAGACATAAGGGAAAAAAATAGAAGGGAAATTATTTCTATTTCAGCTTTCTAGGAAGCATATTTTCAATGTCATTTATCTATGCATTAAGTACATTCCTTCCTTCCATCTGGATAATGGTGTGGTAGGTTGAACTTGGCTGGCCGCCAGGTGCCAAACAAGTAGCTCTGTCACTCCCTCTCTTCAACAGGACAGGGAGAAGATATGATGATAAAAGCTTATGGGTTGAGATAAGGACAGGGAGATCACTTACCAATTACTATCATGGGCAAAACAGACTTGACTTGGGGGAATTAATGTAATTTATTGCCAACTAAGAGCAGACGGGGATACTGAGAAATAGGAACAGAGCTGTAAATGCCTTCACCCCACCCCTCCCTTCTTCCCAGGATCAACTGCACTCTCATCTATTCTATCTCCTCTCCCCAAGTAGCTTAAGAGGATGGGGAATGAGGATTAGTCAGTACATAATATTTTGTCTCTTTTGCTCCTTCCTTCTCCCACTCTTCCTCTGCTCCAGTGTGGGGTCCTTCCCACTTTCATTAACTTTTCCAACTTCAATCCTTCCCACAGGCTCTATTTCTGTAAGAACTGCTCCAGCACCAGTCCTTTCCATGGGGTACCATCCTTGAGGAACAAACTGCTGCAGGATGGGTCCCCCATGGGGTCACAAACCCTGCAAGCAAACCTGTTCCAGCCTGGGTTCCTCTCCACAGGGGTCACAGGTCCTGCCAGGAGTCTTGTCCTGCATCAGCTCTCCACTGAATCACCTCTTTGGGCAGTAATTGCTCTGGTATGGGGTCCTCATGAGCAGCTGGTAGATATTTGCTCTGCCATGGACCCCCATGGGCTGCAAGAGGACAACCTGCATCACCATGGTCTTCACCAGAGGCTTCAGGGAAATCTCTGCTCCAGCACCTGGAGCACCTCCTACCCTTCCTTCTGCACTGACCTTTGTGTCTGCGGGGCTGTTATTCTCACATTTTCTCACTCCTCTCTCCCAGATGCTGTGGAGTATTTTTACCCTTTCTGAAATATGTTATTACAGAGATGCTGCCAATGGGGCTGGTTGGCTGAGCTTTGGCCAGTGGGAGGTCTGTCTTGCAGCCAGCTGAAACTGGCTCTGTCTGACGTGGGGGCAGCTTCTGGTGTCTTCTCACAGAAACCACCTCAGCATCCAGCTTCGCTGCTACCAAAACCTTGCCACATAAACCAAATACAAATAGCCAGAATGTGGTTATGACAGAAAGTGCTTGTCTTTTTCTATCTGTGAAGCACAAAAAAAGTTTGATTTTGTTATTTATATTCAAGCTTTTCCCATCCTTGTTGTTTTGATGAGGTGTCTTGGAGAAGGAAAGATAGATATAGCCTGCAAAAAATCTTTAAAAATCCACCACTGAAACAACTAGATTAGGGAATAAATGGCATGGGTAGGGATGTTGTTTGGTTTTCTTTTTTCCTTTTTTTTTTTCTTTTTTTTTTAGAGAAGGATGTTGGTGGGGTTTTCATGTTGTTCTTCCTGCATTGTGCCTATCTGTGTGTTGTCCCCCTGCCCACCCACCCTCAACCCTCTGTCCCCACTTCACAGAGTGTATAAAACATCTGTTTTTCAATAATGTAGCCTCTGGTAGGTCTACACTGAGTGTGTGGTCATGCTATGACCCTGCTACCTCCCAGCTGAGAACTGTTGCAGGATGTAGCCTGATGTGGACAAAACAGCAGCAGTTCTATGAGTCCACCAGGTTAAAGCTCAAAGTTCAAGTCCTGGACAAACATTCAGTACAGAGGTTTTTTTGGGTTTTTTTGTCAAATGAGTCAGGCAACTGTAGAGATAAAAAAAAAATAAAGTGACATGATAAAGCCACAGAGAGAGCTGTAACAAGGGATTGGGAGTAGCAGCCAAATGCTGAAGAGGAACGTTGCCAAGAGTTAATAAATAAATAAAATACAATGACAATACCTCAAGACAAATCATTAAGTTTACTTTACCACTTTAGAACTGTGTCCTATTCAGCTCTTTCTCAAGTACAAAAATTTTCTTATATTCTGACTGCAATGGAATCTTTGCATGTATAATTAAGAATAATCTTTTTAAAATATAATAAAGTATCCATTTTTTTTTAAAAAAAGACAACAGTACTATGAAAGACATTAGAATTGCTGAAACTATGCAAACACTTAAATGTCATACTACAAAAGTACAACTTTTTTATGAATTGTAGGAACAGATGAGAATGGGTTTCTGTGTTCTGGGGAACTGGAAAAGGCAGATTTACGAGTTTTACTTGTTTCATTTACCTGTCCTTTAATAGCTATGCAAGTGAAAAGTTACAGTTTCACTAACTTTCATACTAATCCAGAAAGTAAGTGTTCATTTTCAGAAACTGTAATTCTGATAGATTTTGCACAAATCACAGAGCAATAGAGATAAAGTAATTACATGGTGTTTTTAAAGTCAGGCCAGACTTAGCACTTGCACAGCACCAAAAACAGTAACAACAAAGAAAAGAATAAGATTAAAATTAAGAATAAGAATAAGAATGAGAATGAGAAGAAGAGGAAGGAAGAAGAAGAAGAATGAGAAGAAGCAGAATGAGAAGAAGAAAGAAGAAAGGAGAAAGTAGAATGAGAAGAAGAAGAAGGAAAAATGAGCCGTCTAGAGCAGTATATTCATGGTGAATAACAAATTCATTGTCTTAAGTGGAAAAGAAAGCTCTGAGAAGAACAACTGTGACTATATTTATAGCTTGTTCAGTGAGTAGGACTGAATAAATTTCCAGGCTCATGGCACAGCTAATCATTCCTTTGTTATGTTCACTTTTTGTCCTCAGAGGGAAAGGCAGGGCCAATGACAAGATACCCAAAACAGAAAGCAAGGAGACAGATGGAGCTCAAGGCTGACTTTGTTCCTTCATTTGTATTTTTAGCTTTGCCCTCCCTGTTGAGATGTGATTCTTCTGCCTGAGCAGGTCTGGGTATGTCCTTCAAATCAAATATTGGGGAACAGACTGCTAGCTGAAGAGCAAGACTGTGGGACCTTGGATCTTCATTGCAGGATTCATGCAATTCACTGAGGATGGGTACCCCAGATTTCTCAGTCTCACAGTTTGTAAGGAATCTGCCTGCAGACTTTTTGAGGGTGTGGAGCTATAGCCACTGAAAGGATACCTGGGAATTTCAAATCAACCTTTTAATAGAGCTACTCATTTAACTCTATTAATGCAGGTACTCTACTAATGCAGGTACTACACAGTGCTTCTGCCAACAACTAAGTACAACACAACTGCTCACTCACTCCCCATGCCTTCTTGGTGGGATGGGGAGGAGTTTCAGAAAAAAGTAAAACTTGTGGGCTGAGATAAGAACAGTTTAGTAATCGAAATAAAGTAAAATATAACTAAAATAATAACAACTGTAATGAAATATATGTAGAGAGGAATAAAACCTTAGAAAAAAAAAAGTGATTCACAATACAATTGCTCACCACCCACTAACTGATGCCCAGCCAGTCCCCAAACCCAGTAGCTCCTGACCAGCTCCCCCCATTTTATATACTTAGCAAGACATTCTATGTTATGGAATATCCTTCTGGCTAGCTCGGGCCAGCTGTCCTGGCTCTGCTCCCCCCCAGCTCCCTGTGCCCCCGCTCACTGGCACAGCATGGGAAACCTGAAAAGTCCTTAATTTATAGTAAGCACTACTTAGCAACAACTAAAACATAGGTGTGTTGTCAATATTATTCTCATACTAAATCCAAACCACAGCATTGCACCAGCTACTAGGAACAAAATTAACTCTACCCCAGCTGAAACCAAGACAAACTGTTAGATCTCTGTTAGACTGTGGGTGTTTTTCTGGGTGTTTAAGGAGTATATGGAAGAACTACTTCACCATTTCTTGAGAGGAAACAACATAGTTCATTAGAATGAAAGGATATGTCTATAAATTCTGCTTTAAGGAATAATTTCTGAACAAATCCTAAAAGAAATTAAAAAAAAGAAAAAATAATATTTCTTATATCTACAGTCATCTCAGCAAGAAGTTCCAAAACTAGCTTGTGATCTGTATTTAGTTAGGCTACCAAACAAAATGGTTGTGAGTAAATGTATTCTTTCTTACTTATTGTACTGTAAACTGGGTTGTAGGATAACTATATATGTATTGAGGGACTGTTGCTGATGTTTTTTCCAACCTAAAATTTACAGTGGGGTACTTGAACGTATTTTGCTATTCAGCTTTCAAAGTAAAATTTTAATGGTCAGTGGTACACAAAACCAGCTCATTGTTATTAATGGTGTAACTAAGGGTGAAAAAATTTGAAGTTAGAACAGGTGAAAGCACGTTACAAATTAAGTATATTATTAAATTTAAAAACTGACATTAAACCAGGTAGTTAAAATTTTAGACCTTTTTATTATTTTATTTTTTTAGGTAAGTTAATGCAGCCTTTTCTTCCCAAGTCTGGGTAAATTAATTTTTTAAATATGCCATGGATAGGTTAGTCACTGGGACAGGGAAATATAATCGACACTGAAAGTAAAAGTAGAAACTGATTTTTGCAAAAGATTTTGACTAAGGGAATTTTTGACCAAGCAGTAATTTTGATAACTGGATATGATAAATATAAACTTTTGGAAACACAGAAAATATTTTCGTTGAAACTTCCAGATAGTGAGTTCTCAGAATAATTAAGATGTGTAGAAAATGTAGGAAGAAAATATGTAAATCCAGATTTATCTTTTACTACAGGTCCCTCTTGATCAATCCCAGAACTTTTATCAGCTCTTTGTACTTGGCCAGTTGCTACTTTATAGGAAAGGCAAGAAAGACACTGCCTGGTAATCACTGGCTGATATAACCTGTACACCTTGCAATAACCCAATATTCTTCTCAGCCTTTAAGTTCATAGTAGGCCCAGCGATGAAGCTATATAAGTAGCTTTCAGACAGGTAAAATTAACTCAAGGTATTCAGATGGCTCAGATGTACAGTGTTTTGAGAAGGAAGAGACTTTCTTGTATAATTATTTTCCTTTGCAAAAGATCACACTGATATATATGTATGTTTTTCAGGAAGGAAAATCATGATATTTCTTATAAAATCAACCTCTGAATCAACTTTTTGCCTTTAGCAGCCAATGTATCAGATTCTTTCTAAGTTTTGTCAATCTTTTACTGAGACGAGTCAGCTGGAATTCACAGCCAATGTATATAAATTCTTCTTCTATAGAGTTTAAATTATAGAGTTTTCTTTAAGAAATGCTCACTGACGCTCAAGTTTCCAGAGGCACCTATAAATTAGTCAGCTATAAAGCAAGGAACTTTTCTTCATGGTGAGTACAACTTACTATTCTAACATTATCACTTCATATCTGACCTAATTAAACTCCATCATATAATGCTCAAGTTATAGCTGCATAACCCCTCATGTAAAGTGCTAACATAAAATCTATCCTATAAGGTTATGAAGGTCACTATTACAGTTGGCTGGAAACTTAAACAGAATGTGTTTTAAAAAATAATGATGCTTCAACGGAATGGGGACATTTTTACTGTTGATTCTGTTGACTGTTGCAATGCAATGGCTTCTTAGCCCAGAGAAATGACAGAATAGGTGTCCAACAGACCTGATCCGAGATACCAGAAGAGGAAAGTAAGAAAAACAGATTTGGTAAGTAAGATTTGTTTTCTGTTATAAGTGGGAAAAATGGTCTTTCTCTGCTGTTTTGTTTTGTAAAGCCTTGTAAAAGGTTTTGTCTTTATTCCACAAAAGAACAAAAACAAATGTCAAGACCATGGAAGCTGTTGACTTTCTGTCAGCTCCATTCACAGCTCCTGTGCAAAAAAGACCATTAGCAAGGTCCAGATTTTTCTGTTATAGATGATAACTAGTTAAAACTGGAGGATACATCAAGAAGCATACCAGATATTAATATTTATTAAATCTTCCAGCAGAAACTTTAGAGATATGGGGGGGTGGGAGGGTGGGGGGGTGGGGGGGTGTCCTGCCAGCCTGACTATTCTGAAACTGGTGAGACCACCAGAATATAACTGAACTCACACCTTCTTGCTGTTTCACTGGAGACCTTGATATTTTGAAAGTCTTGGACAGCTCCACTATTCTGATTGTAAAACTGCTGCTCCACCAGTCAATTCTGGAAGTCCTAAGCTGAATACAGAGGTGTTCAAGCTTCTCAATAGTTTTCTGTAATATTTAGAATCATAAAGGGGGAATTCATGCTTCTGATCAGCCCTAACCTCTGTGGCTGAACAGTAGTTTTTGAGTCAATCAAGACAAGTAATGTACCGTAATGAACCTTGCATGGTGCTTGACATCTTTTCTGACTGTCCATGACTTTGAAACCTTAGTACCAATAGGAGAAGATCTGTGCAGTGAAACAATTTCTACTGAGTATTGACATCATACTTTATTAATATCAAAGGCAGCTATTTTGAATTCTGCTCTGATCTTGTGGGTTGAATATTTAATAAGGCCTTGTGTGCATAGATGCACTCCTGGAATGCATCCTCTGGCTTTGTTCTCTTCATAAGGAACTTAGTTCATGCCCTCCAAGACATCTCCATCATGTGAATCAAAGACTGCTGTGAATCAAAGAGGTGTCTCCATGATTCAGTTTAAAAGTACATTTTAAGCCTAGCAAAAAGCCTATCAGAGATACACACTGATTGCCAGAGGTCTTAAAGTAATCGACTGCATTTGAAAGTTCTAGGAAATAATATTATCAGTTTATTAAAAATTTATTTATATGCAAATAAAATCAAACCAGTAGCATTTCATCATACACATATACATGTATATGTACCCAAGAAGACCTGGAGACACTAAATAGCCCTAAATTACTGAGTTATTTTACCAGACCAACAAAACCTACTCATTTAGACTAATTTACTTTTGAATTCAGATCACTGTATGACTTAATGTGATTTACGGAGCACATTTCCATAATATATAGGGTAAGCCACTAAAATGCATAAGTTGGGAGGTACTCCAACTTTTCACTCAACAAAATACTTGACTTTCCTCAGACAGCATCTCACTGTTACATTTGCATGCTGTGAGGTACAATAATCAATGACCCCAACTCTAGAGATGCTAGGTATTACTCATGAGATAATCCTTCCCTGACATTTCAGCTTTGCACTCCTGCATTGCTGTTTTCGGAAGTTAAGAGAAAACTTGGACTGAATTCTGTTTCAATTAGAATATCAAGATTTGTTGCAGTATCTTTTGCCTTGTTAACTTATCAAAAATAAAGCAAGCTTTTTAAAAAAATTTCTCTCAAACAAATTTTTTAATAAGAATCTCTATAAATCAGATGAGGCTTTAGACTTGTCTATTTCTATTTAAAATTTACAGTGCTTTAATACAACAGATTAACCTGCCAGTAGGTTACATCCAATTTAGTTTGCTACTTCAGTATGTATTCTAAGAAATTGAGCCTAAATGCTCTAAGACTATGTATTTACTGACTTTTTTCTTCTTCTTCCTATTAATTATAATTATAACTATAACTAATATATAATATAATTTGACAGGACTATGCTTCAATGCCTGAGAAAGTAATGGAATTAGTCCTCCTAGGACCTATTACTAACCAGATTCAGCAGATGATTGGAAAAAGCCAGCATGGATTTACCAAGGGCAAATCATGCCAGACTAATGTGATCAGCTTCTACAACAAAATGAGATCTTCTGTTGACATGAGAAGAGCAATTCACGTTGTTCACCTGGACTTCAGCAAAGTCTTTGACATTGTTTCCCACAGCCTTCTCCTGGAAAAACTGGCAAGATGTATATTGGATTACTGATCTTTGAGATGGACAGGATATTGGCTAACAGGTCACACCCAGATGGTGATGATCAATGATTTTACTCAGGCTGGCAGCCTGTCACAAGTGGGATCTCCCAGGGATCAATACTGGGCCCCGTGCTGTTCTACATCTTCATAAATGAACTGGATGATGAGATTGAAAGCACCCTCATGAAATTTGCTGGTGACACCAGACTGGGTGGTTGAGGTGGACACAGCAGAAGGGAGAGCTGTCTTAGAGACCTGGCAGGCTGGAAGAGTGGACTAGCAAGAACAGTATGAAGTTTAACAAATACAAGTGCAAAGTCCTGCACCTTAGACAGGATAACCAAAGAGCCCAGTACTGGCCAGGATCTCTGTGGCTGAGGAGTAGCCTGGCTGAAAGGAATCTGGGGGTCCTCAAAACAACTCAGCAGTATGCTGCTGCAGCAACAAAAGCAAATCAGATCCTGGGGCATTATTGGCAGAGATAAGGATGTGATCACCTCGCTGTACTCAGCACTTGCCAGGATTTGTCTGTAGTAGTATCCAGTACTGGTTCCCAGAAATGAAGAAGGATGTGGACAGTTTGTAGAGGTCTAAAGGGGGATCATGAAGATGATCAAAGGGTTTCAGAGCCTGCCCTGTGAGGAAAGACTGAAGGACTTAGATCTTTTATCCCTGGAGAACAGAAGAGTCGGGAGGGATTTAATTTCAGTACTTAAAAGGTGGCTACCGAGGGGACAGAAGCACTGTCTTCACAAGGAGCCACATAAAACCAAGTAAAGGGACAATGGGTAAAAGGATCTGCATAAGGAAAGGTTTTATTTTAACTATAAGAGAGAACTTTTTTTACAGTAAGAATACCATTCGCTAGAACAATCTCCCCAGGGACATGGTGGAGTGTCCCTCACTTGAGTTTTTAAAGATGTGATTGGACAGGATGCTAGATATTCTCATTTAGGGTCCCTTTCCCATGAAAGTTTGGACCAGATGATTTTTCAGGGTCCCATTCCAACCTTGAATATTCTGTGATTTTTTGATTCTAATTATCAAAGAGTTATTGCAGTTGGAATAGTGTTGGAACTATCTCTCTTTCCTTTCTCCCATCTCTCTAGTATTGTATTCAGACTGGACCATAATAAAATTAAGCTTCCCAAAAGCTATTTGAATAAATTTATGTTTGGAATGAAGAAGTCCAGAAGTAAGATACAAGGATTGTTTTTCACTTGTCCCATTATATCTTGTGTGTGCAAGAGATAAGACCTTGCTGTAATGAAGTGAAATATGTGTCAATTTCTAGCATTAACATTTGGGTTTCTTAATTCTGTGGCAATAGTCAAGTTATGAATACTATGTACCATTTAAGTATTTTTTTTATGTTATGTAAATGTTTAAATAAAGAGTACATGAAATAGAAATATAAAACTAACATGTACTATTTCCTGGATAGTCAGTAATAGTGTTTAAGGCCTTTAAATGCCCTGTCTACTACTATCGGTATGTGAGAAAACATAAAATTAGAGATTACCTAATACAAAAATTTATTGCTGTAAATTTGAAGAAAATATGTTTCTTTTGTAAATACACATGAAATAATTAAATACCCTGAAAATCACTTCAGCGCAGTGTGGACTACCATATACTAGTTGAACTATTCTAGATATGGAAATAGCAGCTGAAAATTTTATTTCAGATTGTAGGAACATTAATAGACACTACATATACTTGTACACATTACTAATCACTTATTCAATGTCCCTCATCTTTTTTTTCACACACACTTCTAGATTTTTAGGTTTTCTAGGACAGAGTATATAAAATGGATAGTTATGTAGTAATACTTACCATAAATTCTCTCACAGCATCTCACAGTTTTCAGGTTAGGAATTTCCTGGGCCAGGATACTAATTTATTTTTTTTTTATATATAAGACATCTCAGTGGATTATTTTCAGGAATTTTCCTGTTACTTTTTCATTTCATGTACATTTTTTCTATGCAAAGTCTCCCTCCAGCAGTAAGTTCCACAACTACAAGAACCTCTTTCACTTGTTTTGAACTTACCTTGTTGTTACTGGATTTATTTTCCCCTTGCTCCTGAATTGCCAAAATGTGCCAGCTTACGTTCAGTACTCACCAGTGACACCAAAAAATCTCATTATTTACTCCCACAGTTATGTCCTTTCCTATTCCCTAATGTAAAGCCTTTTTATTTATTCTTTTCTAAAATGATGATCATGGGCAAGTAAAACTATGAAATAAGGGCAGAGTAAAGATATTGGCATGATTAGCCCACCCAAACTTTAGTCTGAAAGAAGTATGGTCATTTATAACTGTACTAGGAATTTAAATGCCATAGAAAGATAAATTTGCTACAGAGAAGAATGGATAGAAACTATGAATGTGAATAGCTGAAAATAAGTAAAAAGATTTCTTACATTACACCTTTTTGAAAGGATCTTCTAACCAAAACAGACACAAATTAAGAAAAAAAAAATCAAACATCTTTTTAAAATTAATATGGTTGTGAAAGGAATAATAATGATGTAGTGCCTAAAGTAACAGAGGAGTCAAAATATTCTAGCTCTACACTGCAGTCATTTAAATATTTTAAGTTGGGGACTATTTTGTTATGTTAATTTGATATAATCTGCATTAATGTTATTACTGCTGCTACAAATAATCTGCTGTTAGTCTGCTTCTGTATCACTAAAAATTCATGATCCCTGCAGCTACTGGAAGATGAAGACACATTTGTAGATATATTCAAATTGTCATTTCCTATAAAAGAATTGCTCTACAAGTAAATGGAAGATTTCACCTTTCAGGTATGTCAATTTGGCATCTCTTATTAGCATTAAACTCAACTAAAGAGAAAGAAAAATACCCTGGTAAATAAAACAAAGTGATAGAAGGTGTCATTGAGTTTTATGCAAGACAGAAAAAGGATCAAAAAGTGCTTAATATCTGTATTTTGTTTGCTCCAATATTCTCAGATTTAGTCCAAATATACTCTTTAATGGTTTTGAGGGGAGGAAAAATCAGCTCTGGTTTATAGCCTTCACTGCCAACTTTGAGCCTGAAGGAAATTTTTACAGCTGAGTTATAAACTCCTAAATATCGGCATTTATAATGGCAAGGTTGACAGACCTTTAATTTCAACACTAGCCAGTGTCAGTATAATAATTTGAAAAAGATAATAATTTCAATGAGGTCAAATCCAAGTTTAAAAAGTATGCCTGGATCTTGCTAACCCACAAGAACACATATATCCTTAATTGCACCCTCACCTAATTTAGAGCTGCCTAAAAAGCCAAGAATGCCTTGATTTTTTAACTATATCATTATTCCCAAGTATTTCCATAACCTGACATTTTCTGGCCAGACTATAATCAAAATCCTAAATGTGTTTTTTTATGTAACCTTGACTGCTTGGTTTTGGATCTCCAACTATTTTTTCTTCTGCTTCCTCTCTGTATAAATAGAGCATGTGGTAATTTATTGACTAATTATGAGTTATAAAGCATGTAAGTCACACACACATTTAGTCATAAAACCACCTTCTTCTTTACTACATCATGCAGTATAATCTTATTGATGTTATTTCCATTTTTCCTCCTACAGCTCCCACACAACTTTCTTGTTTCCCCCTCATTTCATCACCTCCAGGGTAGCTAGCCTGAAGGCATCTTAGGTGAAGCAAAGCCCTGCCTGCCTGGCTTTTGGAGAATTGTAATGTCCTTCTGAATGACGGTAGAAATAGCAAATATAATTCTAATAATCTCTAGACCTATGAGATCCAGACATGCCCCTGCCCACAAGATCCGAAGAAGCTTTCCTAGCTGTCCCTAATGATAGGAAACCTTCCCCTCTGCCTACAAAAACAAACCACAGACTTACTCTCCTCTTTTGAGTGTCTTTGTACATTGCTCTAGGGAATAGATTACTTTTTAAGGAGTCCCAGCATACTCATTAGGAGTGACATCTCTTTGATTATGGACTGCCCTGGTGCTACCTGTCTCAGCTATGAAAAGGTAAAATTCAAAGAAAAGTTTTTATTACATATATCCAAAATACACAAAGAAGCTTCATGTATTTATGAAAGGCATATGTGAGTAAATTAAATAAAACCTCTCCTAGTCTACTTAGGCAAAGATCTTATCTAAAAGATACATTCTTCTGCATGTATTCAGCTGCCTTATCATACACAGCTTCCTGGTCTCTGTAGTCGAGGGATCTTCCTCTGTCTCACTCCACATTTCAAGTTGTATTTATCAAAGTATATGCACAACATTAATACTAAAATAGACCAGAGAGTGAGTTTTATCACCTGACATCTATTGTCCATCATAAAAGAGTTTAAGCTTATGCAATGTGGACCTGCCAGCACCATTTGGTCTCACTTCTGTAAAGATCACTCCTTGCCCTTTTTATTTATATATATACACATAGACAAAGATAGTCATACAAGACATTATGGTCAATCTTAAGCCCCTATTATGAGATTCTATCCACTTACTGTGTCTCTCCTTCAAAGCCAGCCCAACTTTCACCCCTTTAAGAGACAGGAGAGATGATATTGATACTTCTTCCATTAAGTTATGGCATATCTCATCTCACTGAAAATGTGTATATTGCTTTCTAGAGTACAGGTGTGACATCCTATGCACAACAGATCAAAGAACCTTGACTCAATAAATTGAAATACATAATTTTATGTGAAGTGTCCCTATTTACTGCACATTATGGTTTATATCTGCAAACAATTGAGAAATTAATGTCTACACAATAGACATTGATTTAAATCAAGCACAAAAATAGTAATTCATTGTTACACCTAACATACTTATGTGACTGATATCCAAAACCCTCCTTAATGGAAAACACACACAAAAAAAAAAATCATAAAAAGTACATAGGAAGACAGAATAAATCTTGCTGCACTGAAAGCCAATGACAAAACTTCTCTAGATTGTAGTCACAAATTAACAAACCATTATACTGCTTCAAGAAAAAGATATTATCTTTGTTATGCTTTATGAAAAGTCATTGTGAAAGTAAAGTTAAAACCTTAATTTTAACTCCTTTCATTGTTCATGTTCACTGTGACCCATGAAATCACTTGCATTCAATCAGCCAACAGAAACAGCACTGCAGACCATTAAAAGAGATTTTGAAAAATGTATTGCAAGTACATAAAAGAACACAAGATGAAATTTAGGGCTAGATACTGTTTAGCTCAGAAGTAAATGACCATCTCTCACATGGACATCATATGCCTACAGAATAAACATTAGTTATCCAAAACTGGTATACATCTACCTCATGCAGTCAATTGCAAAACTGACATTTATGTGCTTACGCACCTGAAAACCTTTAAACAGAAGCAAACTTGAAAGATGAATAGTTCACAATCCAAAGAACTAAAACAAGGGAAACATCTGCCATTACTGTTAGTTGTTGGTTTTTTTTTTCTCCTTTTCCTTTATTTTTGTTTTGATTTTCTTATGCTAGTCTGTGAACAGGGTTTCTGGTTGGGTTTTTTTGTTTGTTTGTATGTGGTCTTTTTTTTTTCCCTGGAAGCTTTCTTTCTAATTCAAATCTTTCTATAAAGAAGCAGTTATTGAATAGTCATGCTGGGATAAGTGGAATTTTATTGTGCCTTTCTTAAAAAGCTTTTCAGCGTTCAAATAGATCAGAAGGTTTTAAAGGTACCAGGAGTATCTACTTTTATAACTTTAGTTAGTCATTCTGATTTGATGCTTGGAGGGAAGCTATCTGGTTTGGAAAAGCTAAACTGTTTATTAACTTCTTACACAGCTTGTCAGTTGCATTTATTCGTAATGGTGAGTAGAATGCTTTTTGTCATTTCTTTAGTGATTTTTTTAAATTGTAATATATATGTCAAGGAAATGCAAATTCTTCACTAATTCAGAATAGATCTAGATTGCAATCAAGTCAGATGGAAACTAGAAATAATATATTAGAATTTGCTTATTCTGTGTTAGACCAGTAGTAAGACAATCAGACAGCAAAATAAGAACAAATCTTGAGAAATAGATTACATATCTCCCAGAATGTTTCCACTTCTGTGGTTGGTGAATGAAAAGTTAGATTCAGTTGCTTTGCAACAATCATCTCTAATGTCCATGCTATTTAGGTGAACATTTAAGAAACGGAACAAATGCTTCAATAGCACAAATATAAACAATTGAAATTGATGGACCTGTGTAAATTTAAGACAGTAAAATTCAATTCATAAGGACATTCTTTTTAGTGTTAATTGTGTTTCCACTCATTCAGTCATGTGCTATTGAGAATTACAAAGACCTTCCATAATATTTAAAAATAAATAATTGGACCCCCAAACCCCCAAGCTTCTTTTTGATATCCAGGATAGCTTTAAAAGATTGTGTTGTAAAAAAAGAAATTAAATATCAAAGGAGATTATGAAATAGCAATGACAAAGTTGTTGACTAAAGAGCTGTGCTCTCAAACATAAGTCTCTTCTGAATAAGCAGTTTAGAGAAATCAGATACGTATGCCTTTGCTTTAGATTCAGGGACAGTTAAAAATACACAGTCAAGCCATCTTAACTTTCAGCACTTTTATTTTTAAAACAGGGCTATTTTAAGCATGGAAAAAAGAGTAAACAACCTTTGAAAGGTTTTAGGAAGATTCTATGACATTACAAGCTTCTGTGTAGTGTATGGTCTCTCCATCTGCAGAACAGGTGTGCCAGCTCAAACAGTGCCTATTTTTAAAATAAGAGAATTGCCAGTAGATAGCAGAATGTAGTTAATAATCAGTTATTCTTACCCATAAACAATAAAACCAGGTTTATTTTCTTTTACCTTTTTGGGCACTACTTTCTAATTTAGAAAATGTCTGTTCTACAGTTTGTGCCTGCATTTCCTTCCATCCCTTGCCCATATTCCACTGCATTAAAAACCCACAAAAACAAAAAAAACCCGACCAACCAAAAAACCACCAACCAATCAAAAAACAAACAAAAAAACCCAACACAACCCCCCCAAAACCAAACAGATAAACAATTAGTAAATATCTGTGTGTTCTCACTTGGAATATTATGTTTAATAGTTTAAGATGGTTTCTAGCTGAGGGCTTATGTATCTTGAAAAATGGAATGTGAGCTGTATTCTTCCTTATCAAAATCAATTTTTTCATTACAAACCTATTGGAAGTAATAAAAAATAAAATAAAATAAAGACATATCTTGCAATCATTTACGCATCTTTGTACCTTTAACTGGCACTGATGGGATTATTCCATCTTGCAAAAGTCTTTCAGGAAAGTATTTGTACTGAAGACACTATTAGCAAGAGTAAACATGAGGAGGCAGTGGTCATTTCTGTTCATCAAAAAGCACCATCCCTGCATCCTTAGTCAATACTGGGCAATTTCTATTGCTGTCAATCTATCACTTTCAAGTGTACTAAACACACATTTAAAAAAGGAAAAAAAGTTTAGAAAATTTCTACTGAAAATGGCAACTGCAATAAGCAAAAACCTCCATGACCTTTGCCAACATTTTCAAAGTGCAATTTTTCTTCTTACTAAGAGAAATAAAGACTTTAGAAACATATCAAAAGCCTTAACTGTTGGTTTGTACTGTCTCCATACCAGCTGTTCATACCTAAATAACTTCATAAACTATGTACAGCAGGTCAGCTTTGAGTATATAGCCCTCAATTTCAATCTAAAAATGTAATATTTCATCCTATTTTAATACAGTACATTCTTGACACAATATTACATTGGATTAAATTAATGTAGCAAAATGAAAAGGAATACTTACAGATTTTTTTTATATAAATAAGTGACACTCATTTGGAAGGACAGTTATCTCTAACGTATTCAAGTTCAGATATACTTCATGTACTTGAAGCATAACAGTTTCTATAGTCAGTGGTATGTCAAAGAATAACATTGGCAGCATTGGGCTCCACCTACTTTGACTGAGTGTAAATGATGAAGTAATTTTTGACAGCTTACTCTGTTAGAATGGCCGTTTATGCTTCCAAAGCTGGTCCTTACTGGCAGCAAGACTCTTTATGCTATATAGCAGTGCTTAAGGTCCTATACCCCTATATGTTGAACAGAAAGGTGAAAGCTAGAAATGAAGATACAAAACGAACCACCAGAGTAAGATGTCTAGTTAGTATGACACTTACCTTATTTACTATTCAGTGTTTGTAAATTTTGTGTTTATACCTGTAACCTGTGATAAATGCATGCTCAATTTACATACAGAATTGCTCTTTGGGATCTTAAGTTCAAATAAAGTTCTTCAGAGTCTTTGCTTATCTCCTTAGATGCACCAGAAATTAACAGACAATGTTTTTCAGAGTAATCCCTGGCCTATTCTCTTTCTCAGTCTGTACACTGATGCTGTCTAGCAAATTGTTAGCTGGCCTAGGCCAAAACTGCCAGCAAGTGCATTGGTCACTGCTAATCCTTGTTTGTGCTTAGTTTATGGTATAGACATAGATTAAGAAAGTTGTAGATAAATGTTTTTTATCTGTGTAAAATAACTTCAAAGTCATGTGCTAGGAAAACAGATCTTTCATGTACCTAAATATTTTCTGGTCATCTTCTAATAAAAAAGGTTAAAAAAAAAACATTTCAAAAAAACACTGCAGTCATATTCATTTGGTATATGAAGTCCATAAAAACTTCTGATATCCTGTTGTTACATCTTAAATTGAGTGCAGGTTTTATGTAAGAGGTAGTAAGCAAAAGCACCTCACCCAGGCCAAAACTGAAGTCTAATGGGAAGTTCTTTTTTGTCTTTTTTATTCTTGGAAAACAGACTCAGGGATGAAGTGTGTAGAAACAACTAATCATAAAGAGTGTGCTGGGAAGACTTCCAGAAGACTTGCTGGCTGTGATCTGTCTCCTAGTCAAACTAAAAAATCTGCAGGAGTCGACCTAAGGGATCCCTGACTGTTATGGACCCTCAAGAGTTTTGGGACATACATAAAGGGCCACCTAATCCTGAGGGACTTCAAATTTCAACACCCAAAAAGTAGCATATGAGTTTCCATCACATCTCTGCAGTCCACATACATATAGCAAGTTATCTAAGTTGCATTCTATGAAAAGGAAACTGAACATTTCTTATATTTTCTTTTTCTTCTCCAGTAAAGAGGTGAACACAAGAATAGAGTTTTATTCTGTGGCAAAATAAAATATGTTGTAATTAGAAGTAAGAACAGAAGAGTGTTTCTTTTTAAATTTGTTGCAAATAATCTTACCTTTTTGAATCACATTTAAAAATAAATAATGAGAAAGAATTTACTACTGATCTTTATCATTACAGATCCATCTCTAAATGTTACTGTTAACCTTTTACTTATGTGAAGGTTAGAAAGAAATTTCTAATGAAGTAAGTTTTGAATTATTTGTGCTGTCAGCTACAAGTGTATGCTCACAGATCCTTCTTAATACTGCTAGAGATTTAGTAACTGGTGATTGCAGAACATCTTTAGTGCCAAGAAGTGGAGAGACATTTCTTTGTCAAAATAAATCAGAAAGGGCCATGTCTTCCACTTGTATAAATTGTAGTAGCTCAGTTAAAGTCAATGGATCTTAAGCATATTATACAAGCATGGGATTTCATTCAGTTTGTTTCTTCATTTCTTTGACAAAAGAAACCCTTCAAAGTAAGAAAAAGGAAACTTGCAGTGGATTGATTAAAGATCAAAACATACAACAAACCCCAAATTTATTTAGTGTTTTTTGAATGCAAAGCTTTAAAGCCCACTGCATCTTCGATAGCCAATTGAACATAAAATTTATACATGGATTTTGCTTTAAAGCAACTTTTGTACTGAATTGTAACTGAAAGAATGAAGTGCATAATCCAAGCAAGTATATGATTCTTGGTTTCTAACACATAAAAGGCATTTTATATGTTATGCATTGCAGATCTAGCAGGGGTTTTGTTTTAAATAACTGACTTTGGGGTTTGGTTTGGTTTTTTTTTTTTTTTTCTTTTATGATGTCATATCTGAGAGCAGCTAATCAATTAAACCTTAAAGCTGTGAAAATTAAGTAAATACTGTGTTCAAAGGAATGCCTCCAGTTTAGGCATTCAGAATCAGATCTTAGTTGATTAATCCAAACTTATTTGATCTCATATTACAGTATCAAGCTCCCCATTACATTCAGTCAGAAGTATTTATATGTTATGGTTGGTCATTCACATTTGCAGTTGATCAACAATTTGATTCATTAGTCTAAAAATGTATTTGCATACAAAATTACAACCAAACAAATGCAATACTTGAGTCAACAGATAAATAACTGAGAATGAGTGTAAAAGAAAACAGGCTTTTTCATCTATGCATGGGACTGTATTGCATGTGTTCATACTTGAGATTATTTCTACTTGTAAGAGAGCATAAGACCTTATGAGATTTGAGAAGCCAAATATATGTACTTCCCACCCACACCACCCCCATCTTGTACACTATTGTTTATTTCAAATAATTAATATACTATTTAGATTATGGTAAATTTAGTACCATATCTTTATATGAAATCAAGTTTGAAGCTGATTTTATCAAGATTATGATAAAGCAGTAAAAAGAGATGAAACAATATGAACTGGTCTAATATGTAGTGGAAATTTATGCAGCCACAATCTGTCTGTAATAAATGTTAATTGATTACAATTTATATTTTTGGTCTTCTTCCCAAAGACTCCAAGCTATTAATCTGACTTGAACACAGCCAGAATACTGTAACAATACTTAGTCACTAAAAGCCTTTAGGGGAATTCAAATCTGTTAGAATAAATGTAATAGCTTTATCCACCTTAAAGCAGGGAGTAAGGCATAGAGAAAACAAAACAAAACATTTTTTAAAAAAGAGTATTTTTTATATTTACTGACTTGTAGCAAAAACTTTTTGTGCTTGAATTTGATATATATGTGTTCATCTTTTTAAAGTGGTAAGAATGTATGTTGTCTATTGTGCTGTTAATGTAGATTGAGCTGGATGCAACATTTTCTGAAAGGGCTGTGTATCAAACAAGTGGCTACCTATTATTATTCCTATTGAAGATTATATTCTATAAAGTATTCATATATAGTATTATAGATGATTTTAAGCCCTACTGAGTCAATATCAAATGTCAAAATGTCCTCCTGGGTTTGCAGTCCTTGGTATCTTTAGTAGGTTGAAGATATCTGAAATAACAAAGCACCTACCTCTGTTCCTATACGCGCTCTTTTGCGTCCACAGATGTAGGAGATTGCCAGTGATGATGGAGTCACCTATACGAGTACGTCATGCTCAGACTTCTTCCTTCTCAACAATAATCTTCCCTCTTTCCCCTTTAATGGCTTTTAATTGATGCTATGTATTTTACAGTATCTCTGTCTAACCTAGCTTTTTATGCCTCAAGGTTCTCAGACTTTAAAAGGGCAACCAAATTATAAAAATAATAATAATCTGAGTTTATTGAAAGGTTTGGGGTTTGTGTTTTGGGTTTTTTTTAAATTAAGATTTTCATACAGGATTCCACTCAAACAACATGATCGATTGTATCTACTGTATAGTGAAACTAAATGTTGCCTTTTCTGCTTTTGTATCTGTGGATTTCTTGTAAGCACCTATCATTTCATCTGTCACACAGTTATTTTTCTTTTTTATTATGTTAAAAGTACCAGTACCTCACTGCACACTTAGCAGCTTGGTCTCTACTCCTCTTTGTTCACAGACATTTACAGACACAGTAAGTTCAGACCTGCACTTGATACTAACACTGACTACTTTTCATTGTCTGCACAAAGAAGGAGGATGGGATATTGTCTCCTATAAAACCTGGGAGAACAATAAAGATGAAAGAGCACAGGTCTCATGAAGTATTCAGGGGCGAGGTACAGATTCCCAGCAAAAATGATGCTGGGCAGCAGCAATTCCTGTGCCCTTGCTCAGGGCTGCTGAGAGGTCCTGGCTCCAGCCACAGCATTCAGGTAACTAAATTCTTCCTGCCAAGTGTGAGGTGAGATTGACACCCCCAGAGGGGGATCGGAAGGAAAACAAGAAGGCTGTTGATTTTTGTCATCAGGAAACAGCTGAAAAGAGAGATCTATATGAAATCCAGACTTTGTCCAAGCGATAATCCATGGTGTTTTTAACATTAACTTAATTCACTTGAATCTTTTTTTGGGAGAAAACCTTTTAACTTGTGTGGTTTAATCTGCACTGTGCAGCAGTGAGAAAGCCCTTACCAGGCCCCTTAGCCCACCCACAGGGTCCCTGTTCCCCCCAGGCTATGGCAGGACTGGCCTTGTGGGGGCCTCGGCCTTGTGCCAGGCTGGGATGGATAAGATGTCTGTTACCTCTTCTCATTACAAGGCCTTTCCCCCCAGCTGCACTTTTCCGCTCATTGATAGCTACCCTGAGCAGCTTTCACTACCTTACCAGAAGGGCAAATACCTTTTCAGAACAGACAGCTTTGGATGTGACACTCACACACAGTGTTTGGGGTCCCTCTCATCTGTAGTTGCTCAAGTCATGTTACCAAAAGGAGGCCTTGCTTGTTCCTTAAAATTCATGTTTTGGAATGGATGTAAAATTTACCTGCTTCTTTACAATTAAGCAAAGAAACAGAGGCAATTAGTCTTCTGTTCCCATCAGTCAGACTACTTGGTTAGGAAATTAATGTGAGGTCAATTCCCTTCTTACTTTGGTAGTTTTCACATCCATCTCTTTTACCTCATGAATGAATGAGTTAATCTGCTCCATATATGCTCTTTGGGGTGTAGTGGTCAGGGTGAAAGGCAAATTAGCAGACTGATAAAGATGTCCTACTCTGTAGAAAGGAATGTGAGAATAATTTAAACAAGCGAATGCTAGAGAGAGCTGGAGAACAATAAGCATGAGCTTGACAAACCAAACCAATTATGGCATTTGCTTTAGAGAGGGAGCAGTTTGCATTCCCTAAACGATCTGCAGTTCAAGGTCCCATCCATCACAGATAGTCCCTGGATAGCAGAGGTGACCAATGAATGACAGCATACACAACCAGTAGCTGCCTGAAGTCTCCTGGAAGCTTTGGAAGCCCCAAGAAAGGCAAGATGCCCCCCAAATCTTCTACAGTGCACTATGAGTCCTTTCTCACTAGAAAGTCTAAATGAAGTTAATGCAATTTCATCTAAATATAGGCTTCAAGAAGTGCATCGCTCTTGCTAAATAAAGAAGTTGGAAGGGGTGAAATGTTGAAAATTATAGAATGAAAAATACACCAGCATAAGAACATGTAAATCTTTACTCAAGTAGAAAATCTTTAAATTTTTATAATCCTGACAGGAATTTTTTTACTCATTAAATTTGCCAGCTGAAGTTTAGGTTTTGTCTTATACACTGCAGGTCTGCTGTTTCTGCTGCATAAATGGACTACCTTTGCTCCTAGCTTGTGTTGTCCTAATATTAGAGAACACATATACTTATGGGTTTTTTAAAGAACAATAGTAAATTGTGACATTTTTTGCCAAGTTTCTTAAGATTCCAGTCTAGTGATTAATTATAAAGGCTCGTGTTCATCATAGCTGTGCATATGAACGATAATGACAATGGTTTTAGAGAATCTGGAAAAAATGTGTCACAGGGAGGTTGCCTGCAGAGTCATGAAACATGTATCATCCTTGGGTGCTTACTTATATGTAATTAGTGGAATATAAATAGCATATAATTATAATTCCATCTGAAAAATCTTGGTTTTGTTTTGCCATATTCTAGCCAAAATGTGTCAGGAAGCACCCGAAATATTATGATGCTCTTCTTTCGGTCAAAGATATCACATTCTAGACTTCAAAAAGATGCTGACTTGCTTGGATTTAAAATTAACTGGTTTGGTTTTATGGTCTGAGGAATCAATGGGTGATCACAAGAATCCAAAGTGATGAAATAAATAATTACTTGAGTAAAGCAATAAGCACAGCCCACAGCAATGAATGACACAAAGTGAGCCAGTGAAAAAGAGAGACAGGCCACAGAGCTGCGCGACGTCCTGCCTAAGGGGAACCCCCTTCCTGAGGTAACCTAGTAAGCTGTGTAAAGTATACTAAGAATGAGATCAGTCTAGTGCGCGCCAAAGTATTTAAAGTATAAATGAGATTCTTTGGTGGATTTAGGTAATTTTATCTAGTAAACCAGCCGTGTTGTTGATTTTTCACCTTGCTGAGAAAGGCTGAAGGAATAAGAAATTTGAAGGCAGATTAGAAGAAATTGAAAAGGTAAGAAAGTAAAGAGAAACATAGTGGATAACAATGGGAAAGAGGAAAAAACATTAAAAAAATATACTTCTTTGATTACTTCCGTTAAACTGAAGTCTTAAACCCCATAATTTAATAAATGCTCCCTACATGGTGTAAAGTAAAACAAAAAAACATTGGGCTAAAATGAAAATATTATTATATTTTCAGATAATAACGAACTGTAATTCCATTCAAATGAAAATGGTTTCCCACAAACCTGCACTTAATTGTATGAATGTCTAGCTCCCCATTCCTAGAATCTGGCCTATGGCTTTGGTGCCGAGTTCTTATTGTTGCTGGGTTGAGGAGTTTGTCTGTTTGTTTGTTTTGAATGGGGGGATAGCAGATTTCATTTGTTACAAGTAACAACACTGAAAAAATGTGGGATGTCAATAACAACAATTGTGTTTAAATTATAAGGTTATCATGATGTTAACATCATCATACTCTTTATTTCACACAGTAATAACTTTTAAATTATGTAATTCAGAGAAACGTTCATTTTTCTTTTAGATTTATGAACCAGCATAACCTAAAGTCTATACACAAATAGCTTAGGTTATCTTTTTCTGAATAAAAGACTCCTTTTAGAGTTAGGACAATTAGTACCATATCTCATGTAGTCTTTGTTACATTAAAATCACAATATAAAAAATATATATTTTTATACAATCTCCATCCTTTTGATTTGCCTACAAGTTTTAGAATGCTACTGAGCAAATTTATGAAGCATTATAAGAATGGGTGTTTTGTACAATTTCTATTTTCCAAAGCTAAGAAAGGACAGTTGTTATGAAAAATAAAGCAACACTGACTCCTTTGTTATATTTTAAATTGATTATATTTCACTACATTTAATTTGCATAGTTAAAAGGCTTTTGCTTATTACAATAATGAATAACAAAAGGCTGTGTAACGTACTTCAGTTATATAATGTATGTGTAATTCAATCAACTCTGAGAATTTAAATTCCAATGAAAGTTTCTTGATTTCAAAGTAATAGATAATCTGTGTGTCTGATAGTAAGCTTTGCAACCCTATGCAAATTTTAGAAAAAAATATTTCCTGAATTGTTTTCCAAGTATCTTTTTTTTTCAGATTACTTTCTTTTGTAGCTAATACCTTCTTAAATTACTAAGAGGGCACAACATAAATAAGCATGTGTGCATCTTGAAGATTATTAGGCCTGACCAACTGTTCTATATTCTCAGTGTCCACTCAAATGTAAATTTAAGGAATAGCAAAAAAAGGCATTACAAAAAGAATGTTGCTGTTGTAGATACAGTATGGATACTATTCATGACACATAAATTATTATATAAGCATATGGTTGTCAAGGTCTAATTTCAGAAAACTGTTATATGATACACAGAAAATGTGGGAACTTATTTTCCTCTGTTCACAATGCTCCTTTTGATTATAAAAGATTTATTTCTTTTACTTTGTTCACTGGAATTTATATTCAAACCTAGAAATTGCCATGGCCTTTGTGGCCTAGAAGGCTATATTATCAGAGAAGTGGAAGCAGAATTTTAGTGTCATTTTAAGATTTTATGGGAACTCTAGTGTCATGTATTTTACTGACAATCCAGTGAGAAAAATAACTCTTCTCTTAGTCTTCAGTCCAGTGCTTCCATTTCAAATCTGAGTTTGCCAGACTGTAAAGTCTTTTTGGACGTGCTTTAACAACTTGATGAAAATTGTGATCTAATTTCTTCATGCATGGTCAAATTAAGTTTGGGGTGGTTCTTCTCACAAAGTGCATACAAGGTCAAACTTTATGGTTACTGACACCGAAAGGAGGTTTCTGTGGTCTGACCCCTTAAGAGCTATGTAACCATCCTGCAACAGTTTCTGCCAGTGTTCTCTGCTGAGGCCCAGCTCTTTCTGTAGCTGTGTAGTGGAGAGGGATGCTAGTGGCACCAAGTAAAACAAAGTGTACTTCCATGGGCAGCTGTCCCTGGAAGACTCACAGGTAAGACAAATGAAAAGAATCCATGCCAAACAGGGAATTTATCACAGACCCTAACAGCTAAGAGCTGCACATACATCACAGAGCTGGTTGTTTTCTACTATGAAGCTTTTAAATAGTACTTTTTGTAAATAATGTAAAAGCCTTTTCTGACTGGATGTAGCATTTTACATGACTAGTTTTCGTAACTCATATGTAAGTTCGAACGGCTCAGAAAATTTCTTCGTTTTATTTGGTAAAGAATGCAAGTGTGGTCTATTTTTTCTGTGGCAAACCTGAATTAAACTTGTAGATTTTTTTTTAGTTTTTCTTTAGGGTTTGATGCAAATGATAAATAAATAGCAGGTTTCCAATTGTACATATTAGATATGCTCTGACATAATAGCATTAGACTGGAAAATAATGATATTAACATTACATAATGTTAGTATGTTTAATGAGTGTGGCTCCAAGCTTCTGTGATTTTTCATTATTAATGTTTTGCTAAAATAATTGTATCTGGTAGCAAATACTTCTCCGTTCAGAAAATGTTTCTCTGCATTGGCTGACATGAACAGCTAGTAAATAGAATGGCACATCACCATGAACCAGCTACAACCCAAGTTGCTGTGAGCTGTTTGTTAATGCTATAGTGCCTGCAGGAGAATTAAGAGCCTCTGACAAGATTCTTCTTTGAGGAATTAAATATCAATTTTTCTCACAAAATGCCACTGGAACCTGGCAGAAACTGTCATTCAATTCCTTGACCTCTTTGGAGAGTTAAGTCAGGAGATAAATTTCAACAATGCCACCAACTCTATCTTCCTGCCAACACTGAAAATCACCCCACTTCTAAATCCAGATTAAGGTCAAAAGAGAGGAAAATACTAAACTTTGTCTTTGGGCAGTTCAGGTGTAATTCCATGCAGCTACAATATCAACCGTGCTGCATTTTGTGAGGACAGTGCTATAGATCTGCTGTGCTCAGTATTCAGTTTTAGCTGTATCTTGGGTCCTGTAAACAACCTGTACACTCAAGTCACTTACAGAGAGCTTGCCATAGAACTTGAGCAAAAGAAAACAACAAAACAGCAATTATCTGCTATGCCCACCCTTGCTCTGTGACTCCTGATTTGAAGGTAAACTTTTGAGATGTGTTCATGATCTAGTTCTCCCTTGCAGATCTTGTTTCAGAAGTGTCAGAGTGAAAACAGGGTCCTGCTCTGTCCTGAAAGGCTGAAAGTAGACTAGACTCACTCAGAAGGTAGCTCACTGAAAGCCACTGCATTGTGGACTCTGAACTTTTCTGAGAATAAAAGAAGACAAGGCCAACATAGCACTTAATCCTCTATTAGAAAATACTGTTCTGGACAAAATATATTTAATTTTATTTTCACATTATCTTCATGAATTTCCAAAAGATCCAGATTTTTGTCTGAATTGTTAGTCATACTGTTTTCATACAACTTACTGGATATCTGAAAGAGAGAGGTTTCATGAAGATCAGCAGTAGTATCAGACTTCTATTAAAAAGATGTTTGTACAAAAAAAAAAAAAAAAAAAAACAAGCAAAGCATAAGATTAATAATTCAAAGTATTAAAGCAGCCATTAAAACCAGAATGAGTGTTGACTGGACAGAAAGAATTCACAGAGGTCACTTCTCACTTCTTTGCAAGATGCTCTCCTATTTCAATTAGTTTTCTTTTGAGATCCATTAAAGTGTTTGCAAAGACCATGGTTTTGGTCGAGATTTTTTAAAGGTGTAGCTTAACATTTCAAATTGATAAAGATACTAAGAAAAGACTGGCACACAGCTAGTATTTTTGAACAAGAAATTTCAATGGGCATTTCAGAAACAGGATAATGATAGAATAGTCTTAGTGAAATCCTTAACCACTATAAATTTAAACCTCATTATATTAGTTTACTCTGCTTAAGCAAGTTATAAAAACCCTACAACTTGATATACTGTTAAACAAAAATAAGCTGCAAGGAAAAAAAAGGAACATGTAAAACATGGGCATGAATTTCTCATTCCTTTACTCTTATAAATGACATTGTAGCAGATGAAGTAGATGGATCTGTTCATCACTCACATTTCATCCACCTCCTCTCAAGCACGACAATTTACTCTTGCTTTGGTTGTTTGAAATGAAAATATTTGTTTATCATCCTTATGGTAGACTGTTACTGGTAAACCCCTCCCTCCCAGTCCAGTTGGTGGAATGTCTTGCTTAAAGCTCTTTCCCATTTAATGACAATCAAGTCAAGTACATTGACATATATAGAACATATTTAGAACAATTGACATTATTTTTCTTTTTTATGTAATGGGCTCCTAATTTTCCATATGATATTTGAAGATCCACAGCACTCTCCAAACATCAGTATGCTGCACTTGAAAATCCAAAAGACTTTTTGGTGTCACAGACTTTGACCCTTTGCAAATAGTGTCTGTTTCCACTCTTTCCCTAGTCCTAAAATTTCAATCCTAAGTGTAAGTAGGCAGAAGAATGATGTAACTCAATTTCAAACTTCCCAAATCAAACAAGTTCATCTTAGGAGAACTTCCACAATAGTTCCTCCTTCTTAGGATTTTCTAGAATACATAAATTGTCCCATAATATCTAAACATATTCCATGTGGGATTGAACAATAGACAATTAAAACAATCTCATGACAAACCCACTAACAGTTGGGTTTGTAACAAAATTGTTGATAGACACATCAAGACAAATGAAGACTGAATCTATGTTTCAATACAGATGTGTCTGATAATGAGAAAAGCTTCTCATCAGAAAGTAGATAAATGCTGGCTTTATCTCACTCTATTGTGTTGCTGAATTTTTTTATTTTTTTTTTTTATTTGGGATTAGACTTTGTAACATACTTTAAAGGTTTCCATTCCTTTTAGAACTGAACACCATCTTTCAGCCAAAGAAGACAATAGCTGACTTTACTGGAGTTTAATTAGAATACAGGTATAATTAAAAAAGAAAAAAAAAAAATCAACAACAACAAAAACTCAAAAAAACCACCCCAAAACCAAACTGATTAAGAATGTGTTCCTAAAGGTAGTCACGAGCTTTTTTAAAAAATGCTGTCAGTGTTTAGGGGAGAGAGAAATATGTGGCTATCTGTAATTAAAGTAGTTACCTATACTTCAGAGAAATTGTGGCAATATTATCCACAACCATGCTAAAAGGGCTTGAAATGGCAAAACCAATCCTATACTACTGGGGAAAAAAAATACCAAACCAAACCCCAAAACCCCAAAGGCATAAATACAAGTTTCCAGTAGTCTACTCTAAAAACTGTCATGGATTTTGTAAATCAGAGGAGCCTGTATGTCAACCTAGGGCAAAAAGTTTTATCAAAGAAAATAATTAAGAAACTGACTTTCTGTGGCTTCAGAAATTCTTTATGAGTGGCTTTGAATATTTGAGATTGTTTTCCTAATTTCCTAATTATCCACTAAATAATGTCAGCAAATTATCTCAGTGTATAAATCACTCACAAGCAGCTTATTGCAATTAGATGATACTCAGAATCCAAGATGTACTAGTTAATTTTGATTTGATATGTAGGACTGTTGGTGGTTACAGGACCTAAGAAAGTCCTGGGTGGTCTGTATTTCTGTTCACAGGGACAAAACATAGCACAGTTGTTTTCCACCAGAAAAATATCTTGAAGTCTCTTATGAAAGTCAGAATAAGGTCATAATAAGCTGCCTAAAATTATGATACAATAAAAATCTTTTAGATCTTGATATAGTGAGTAAGGCTAGCTCAATAACTCACTCTGATTCGCTTTAGCAAAGTTTTCTCAGAATATAACAGAATCAGTATGTTGATTCTCCATATGTCACCTAGCTACAGTCTTAGGTGTATGTTTGAAAGGAGGCTTGAAGGGTTGAACCTGAGTCTGTTTACTCACCAGGACATAGGACCTGTTGATCTTTGAATTTAAATTAACCATGGGTCTTTTATGTTGTTAATTTCTTCCACAAGTACTTAAATAATGGAGTATTTAATAGGTGGCAAGTGTTCCTTTGCTTTGGAATCCCTCTGACTGCTAACCAAGCCCATCTTTACAGCTCCCAGCTCCGTCCTTGGTCACCCGTAGGCACTACTGACCAAATCTTATTGCTTCACCCTTGCAGCTTTGGATCTGACCTGGTTCAGTAGCATGGCTGGTGAGTTCTACATTACAGAGTTATATGGTATGTATACACTAGTGGTTTAGTTTAGATCAGGTGTATATTTAGGTAACAAAACACCTGATCATCTCTACTTACTCTGTTTTCTTTACATCATGTAAAAGTCCAGGAGCTCAAGAACTAAGTTATTTCACAATAAAACTCAAATGAAAAATGTATTCCAGGAGTGCACTTAATCTACTCCAGGCACAAACAGGCTGGACTAGAGCTGTTCTGGAAAAAGAACCCTGAAATTGTTAGTACACCATGGATTTGGGGTCCTCAGTAGCAATTATTTTACTCTATAGATGCACTCTGTTCATAATTCCTTTCTATTGTAGTAATAACTCGTAGAGTCTGCATGGGTCTATATGATTGTTTGTTTATGGTGGGGTTTTTTTGTTTGGTTGTTTTGTTGGTTTTTGATTTGGTTTTGTTTTGGGTTTTTTTTGGGAGGGGAAAGTGTTGGCCATAGGTCTTTTTGCCTTTTTTAATACATTCTTGATACAAATTTGCAACTATTTACAGCGGCAGCAGTGAATCTTCCCTATGTTTTCCCCTGTATCTGCATTAGAACTTTTCCAGTACATCAAAAGTTCTATTTATGATTAGACAACAAAAGTGGCATGTTTTAAACTAGTATCCCAAACAACTAGCAGGGATCAGCTGAAATTTCTGAGACTACTCTAGAAAGCAGAATGACCTTTCTTTTCCTGTCTTTAAGTACATAAATTTAGAAGAAAAAAACCTTAAAGTGATCAAAGTGAATCTGCCTGGAGCTTAGTAGATGTTCACCCTGGGTTTTCTGAACCTCACTGGAACTGGTCTCGGTCTCCTCATAAACCAAATCCAAGACATAGTGAAATAAATAATTATAAACTTGCCATTCCATGAGCAGCATTGTTATTATTACTGGTCTTTGGGTTTACAATGTGTTATTAAGGAAAAAAAAAAAAGAAAAAAAAAGTGTCTTTTTCCTACCAGTAATACACATTTGAACAAAGCTCATAAGAAGCAAATGTTTTGGTTAAATTCAACAGGGATGCATAATAGAAGAGTGACATGTCAGCATATTTGCACTCAGAAAAGATGAAGTGGTAAATAAATCTAGAGAGCATTTTCAGCTGGAATTGTAAATTTTTGCCAGAATATTTACTTATATGACAATATTTTCTAGATTTCAAACAATATTTTAAGGTAGAGCAGTTAGTGGACAATGCCCAGAGAAACTAATAACAGTGAATGGAGGTATGTAGGAGTGTTCATAGAAGGCTAACTATCTCTAGGTTCATTCCTGCACTTTTCTTTCTATTTCACTTTAACAGGCAAAACTTAATTTCAATATATTCAAAATTCCTCTACAAGTTACTAGACACCAAGAACTGAAATAGCAATTGTTGACCATGTATGCTTTTTAGGAAAACCAACATGAATTAGAGTTTGTTCCTATTCACCATAATAAAATAAACAGTAGGATTTATATTATTTTCTTAACTTGGAATTCTGATAAATGAAGCCCCAAATTTAATAAATGTGAATAGAAAATTTTAAGTTTTGATTGCATTGGTTCTCATGGCACAACATCATACTTGCATGTAACAAGGGAAAATCATTAAACAAAAATCCAAGTAAATGTGAGGATCTGAGCAATTAATTTGCCTTTTTGTGTTGCTGTTGTCATTGTTTAGGTGAGCATATATATCAAATTATGCTTTGGTAAATATATAGCATTTTTCTTCCCTGATTAAATATTTTTGGGGGATAATTATTATTGAGGAGTAATAAACAGCAAATAAGCAAAAAATTAGCTTCCAGTTAGCCAACTGTTAGTTGTTTAAGTACACATCTTTTACTTTTAAAATAGAAACTTGCAACAAAAATAGGCAATCATTTCACCTAATAACTGGTTTCTTCTTAAATGAAAATGACGCCTCTATATAGATCAAGGAATTTGTGAATGTTCCAAATCAGTTTTAAGGTTTTCTCATGCTCCAGCTACCAAGATCTTTAATGTCTGGGGTTCTGCAAAGGCTTTTATCCAGTTCAATAGTACTACTACCAGTCCAGTCTGGGCTCTCTGCAATTTTTCTGCCAGGTTTCTTTCTAAGTAGACAGTCTTCATCTTCTACTTGATACATCTCTAGGAAGGATTTGTTTACTTCAGTGTAATAAAATCTTGGGGAACAGAAGCACTAAGCATGACCCAAGTCACATTAGTTACAGAAAGGCTTTTTTTCATAGTGCAAGGTAAGGCCAGGACCTATGGACTAATTGTGGCTGCTGTTGCATTCCCCAGATAATGAATTTAAACTCCTTCTATAGTTTTCAAGTGAGCTGATCACAAACGTCAGTTTTTGTATGACTGAGTTAAAAGAAAGCAGGTGAAAGCTAGTAGTACTCAGATTAATTTAAACCCAAAATTGACAAAAAAAAAAAAAAGAAAAAAAAAAGCTCCACAGATGAGAAGCTGTATGACCCAAAACTAAAATTAATAATTTTATTAAATCTTATAAGCCTGTATAAAATCCTGATGAATAGATGAATATCATGCAGCTCTAGCACTCTCAACAACTTGCAAATATTTAAAAAGACTCTCTTCTCTTCTTGTTTTGTAGTAATAAAAAAAATCATAGCTGTTGCCTATTACCTTAGAGACAAGGCTAACTGTTGGGATACAATAAACCCCTGATGATAAAGTGTGTAAGTGTTACCACATCTAACAATAATAGTGTGAATGGTCCAACTATAATAGAGCAAATGACTTGACAACTCCTACCCACTGAGCCTTACCGCACATCACCACTTCAGCAGCAGCAGACCAAGGGATAAGAAAATTCTTGTTCTGCATGCAGTGCCCCTTGGGGAAAGCACAGTCCTATTAATTTACTGATGACAGTGAGAGAACAGTTGTCAAAGTGCCTGGAAGCAGACCAGCAGACTGTTGACTTAATTATGCTGGACAACAGAGCCAACATTTTAAAGCTGTGAAAGACGGCAATTTTTCACACATCACCTTCCCCCATTTTTTTTTCCAGATAGCCAGACTCAACCAATTCACGTCATTCAAAATATTAAATACTAAATACAGAAATTATCCTTGTGCCTCTTCCAAATGCAAAACAAAATAAACCCTCACAACTAGAATTAAGACACTCACTAGTAACTTTTAGGTCAGGATTTAGTGTGAAGACATAATGCTATTGGTCAAATTATTATTTCATATTAAGATTAAAGAAATAATGTACAACATGGTCTACTTTTTAGATCCCACCTTCTGAGTATTGCAGAAATGCAACCACAGGCTGAGAAATACTAAATAAAAAGGAAAATACTCACACATTTTCATATCATACATCTATATTTTCCAGGCTTTTCACTGCACTTACGTAAATTTTTAATGATGACTTCTAATAGGTACTCTAAAGTATGCATATAAGAGCTAAAATGTTCATCTTTTCCTCTGTAACTGGGCCATATAAGGCTTACTTCAGTTTTTAAGTGCCTTCTGCTCAAAAGGCTATGACACCAGATCATACTTTAGATTTGTCTTTAATTAGCCTGATTATTTTTTTTCTGATAATGACTCTTTTCAGTATGGTGTTTGCATGACTAAAACCTTTATAAAACTCAGCAACTGAACTACAACATACATTTACATCATAGTTTCCATCAACATATTTCTTTTTTTTTTTTTACACAAATATGCATGAGTACCTCAGCATTATAGATGGGAAAATAAAATTAGATACTAATACTGTGAATTATTCTGGTTCCATAAATCTGTAATAACATATATGTAAATCAATATGCAAGACATTTTAATCTGATTTCTTTTTTATTTGTGTTAAAAATGCACTGTTTAAGCTATTTAAACTGGTTCATAATATAGGTACCGCTTTTCTGAAGTCTACTTTCAAATCAGAATTTTGGAGTAACCAATTGCAGTATTGAATGTTCCTGTCAATACAAATAAATCTTTGGTTGAATTTAACTATTTTTCAAGAATCTTGACTTTGTTGAAACTGATGGCTTGTATTCAGAACAATTCCAACACAAACTCAACAACTCAGACAAAGGTGAGCTTATTTTTCAGGGCTTCTTCAGCTGCAGTAAGTACTTTGATACACTGGAATTTAAATACATGTTTAATTATTTCATATCCAAGTACAGAAACGTCAAAGGACTACTGGGTCAAAGCAGAAGATGCTGACTGCCATTTGCCCTGTGATATTTTTGCTGATTCCAGCTAAGGCTGGAGATAATTTTATTATAAAGGGTGCAATTTATTTCCCTTTGAAGCAAGTAACAAGTGGATCACCAGTACACAGCATTTTCACTGTGTGGACCTCTACTTATTATTAATCTGTTTCATGCAACTTCTGGCCCTGTATTCTTATTTCTAAAATAATGATATTTCATGAATTTTGGCTCAGAGATAGCACCCAAAACCACAACACACTTAAAGCACAGATGTCCTTATAAAAGGACAGTGAACAGGATTTATTCGTGCTCAGTTTTTCTGAGTGGTGATATTTATCTATAGAGAGCAGAATAAGACTTAGAAATCAATAGAATTTGAATTTACATTGTTTAGCAGATGTTGTTCACCTAAACCTGAGACAACATTGTTTAGCAGATGTTGTTCACCTAAACCTGAGACAACTAGATCTGTTCAAATCTACCATGTATGTAGCTGAAACACGACTAAGTGCTCTTTAGCACTGCTTCCTGAATCTCTGCTCTCTCCTCCCAGTCTTAACTGGTACTTTATTAAAAATAATCTTGAATCATTGTGGATCCTTGATATCCTGACTGAAACACATATAATTTTAAAATTGATAAGAAACTTGTTACAAATACTTTAAGTACTGAATTGTACTGGGCTTTTAAGTGATCTATAATACAGATTTAACACTGCATAAAATCTGAAAGCAAAGAAAATACTTCTATTGACCGTGTTTTGTTATTAATTCTCCTTGGGTAAGATGACTGTCCTTAAATAAGTAGCTTTGATGTCTCACAGAACACTGTATTTTGTGTGACCCACAACGTGTCTAAAACATCACTGTCTGTTGCCATGGAATTTATTTCCCTGCTGGATCAAGCACAAGAAGAAAGCTGAATTTAAATGTATAGATCTGAAATCTAGAGAATTGCTTAATACTGTGTATGGAAAACAAATGGGAAAAAAATTGACTAAAGGACTAAGAATGTTTTTTGAAATAAAAATAAAAAATAATTAAAAAAAAAGCAACACCAAATTCTCCCAACATCTCAGCAGCTTCTGAGAAAAGTTTGCAAGTCATTGATTTACATTGAAAAATCCTGTTTCATGCATGTTTGAGCTGTGACTGTTGATACTATCTCTGATTTCTTTTTCCTTCACAAAATTCCAAGGAAATTAAAACTGAAGTTAACATTTACTTGTTCTTCTAATGAAAGCCATGATGCCAAAACGGCACAGAGTAACTACTCAGAGATGAAATTTGTCTTTAAGCAGCAGAAGTACTTAATTCCTGCGACCCGATTCGCACCGGACAAACTAGCTCCAAAGTTTTCAGTGAAAAGTTAGGTATTTCATATAGTTTTCCTGAGAGGTTACAACTTCTTAACATACATATTCATTTGATTTTGACACCTAATCATTCCATTCATAATAGGTGTGATCAGGTGGAATGGACCTTCTTTGTTCAACGATTTCCTGACTTGATGGTCTCCTTATCTCCTTCAGCTGCCCACCTTATCTTTTCTAATTATTCACAGTGCATTCCTTTCTCAACACAAACAGAACATCACACAGAGCATTGTACCAAACTCATCCCGACTAATCTTTTTTTTTTTTTTTTTTTTAAGACCTTGCTCTGTTTCAGCCAAAAGAGGGACAAAAAGACAAAATTGTGTGTCATAAATAAAATGCAATGACGTAGACTCCATCTCACGCCTCCACCTTATTAATGGTCACATCAATGCCATGAAAAAGATATGAGTTAAATAGGAGAGCTTCACCATGTTTGTTTTTTCTTGAAACAAATTACGCTGCAATTATATACTTTCAAACCAAGAATGTTAAGGCTTGAAATTTCAAGTAATTATTGGGAAAATAAGCCTTTCAAAATTGTTTGGTCTGCATTCAGCTGTGGTAGTGACACCGGATAATTGTGAAATGACACAAAGTAAGAAATAAAACAGGCAAGTTGCAGTGGAGTAGGTATCAAGAAATATAATGAACTTCCAATAATGTAATAAGTTAAATTTAATAAAGGCTAAGATTTATATCCGATGAAGCTTATAATTGTTTCTAATGGATGAAGAATAGAAAGAACAACAGAAAACTGTGTATTTGAAAATAAAAGCAAATTACATTTCGTGTATGGCTTGAGGTTCCTGGGAAACTGCAAGTGGATGTGGAAGATGGATGTTAAGATATCTGTTAAGATACATGCTAGGATTTTTGCTTGAAGGAATAGCAGTGCCTGATACTTGTTTTAATCATGTCTTCATTCCTAAATAAATGTGAGGTTTTGGGTTCACTGTTTGTTAGGTTTCTTTTACTGGATGTCTGTGTTGCAACTAAGACGTGTAACTTTTGTTTCCTGTTTTTTTCCCTTCCCTTGATTTTACCAGGAAGAAAACTTTTCCAGTCAGTCATTTGTTGTTTTGTCAGCTCACATCCAGATTATTACAATGTCATCCTGGTGTCCTGGTGTAGCATGGTGCTCTTAAGTAAACATCAGGTAGTACTTTCCTCTCCGTGTTGGAATTCTTTCCTGCACAAAGTTATGGCACAGAGATTAGGCAGCACTTAAAGTCGTTTAACTGTATTCTGAGGACTTGGAGAGGTTTTACAGGTTTTATAAAGTCAGTACTGGCTGTCTGCACAGGAAGGAACTTCACAAGGAAACCATCTGACATCTGTGCTCCAGGAATTATGGTGCATCATTCAGAAGGCTATTTTTGCTCTTTAAAGCACGTCATGTTTAGTTGCTGTACATTTTCAAGTCTCTTTTTCCTGTTGCTTGTCTCAGGCAACCTGAGAAAACCTGAGGACTAGGGTGTCAATCAGGACAGTACCTGATACAGTCTTTAGGGAATGGGAAATAACGACTCTGTGTGCATAGTTTTAGAAGCATGCTTTCCAGAAGTGTGTCGCATAGGGTTAGGGGATAAACAGAAAGCTGAGTTTAGAGATCAGTAAGGAGGACTACTCTCAAGCTGGAGGACTTCTCAGACCTGTCACATAACCATAGTTTAATTTGCTTTTAACCCCTTCTTGGGGTAGTCATTGCAAATGAGGTTGAGCATTTCTTTCTTAGGAACAGCACTGGGACACCTTCAAAATCTATGCATGTTCCCTAATTCTTTCTGAGGCATGAGGCATAAGAGGCAAATTGGAGTTTCTCCAGTCCATTCTAGTTATTGAGAGTTGTTACTATCTGTTTCCATTACAGCATTAAAAACACACACTAAGGACTCTGATAAATCTAAAAAGAATAATATTTTTAATTCCAAATATTCTGGCACTAGAATACAATGTAATTGCCCAATTATATATGGTCTTCATAAATCATATTTCCTCTTTTTCTTTCTTTAGAACACATTGGTAGCAAGTTCTGAAGTTTTATATTCTCCTCTCTTTCAGTAACGGGACAGGAATTCCAGCTAGTTCAGTTAAAGAACAAATGGTTTCCTAGTTTGCTGTTAAAGAAGATATATGTTGGTTTTTAACTAAGACAAAATTTACAGTTTTTGGTAAAGGTAAAATGTTCACAGTCACAACTGTTAAATAGCAGACTTGAACGAGGTATAGTGTTGAGTAAATTATTAATTTTCCCTTTCTGATCCTGGTGGCTTCAGAATATGCAGGAAGAGCTCTAGAACTGAACACAGCACATGCATTTCACTAAACACACTCACAATGGAAATTCACTATATTTCACAATATTGGAAATTGCAAGAAAGGGTTACGAAACAAGAATAAATTTCATCTAACTTATACTGATACCGAGGTCCAAAGCAAGATCCATTATTCTGAAGTTAAAACTTCTAAATCAGTTCTAAACCAGTATTTTCCCAGAGGATTCCTGTAACTGAAGTTCAGATGGCTCTGCCTGGATGTTCTGTGGGGCCAATGGGACCATGCAGACAGACTTGTCATTTATTTTGATTAACAATAATTTTTATTAATATTTTTAGAAATAAAATAAACAAAAGTACTATGCAAACTCTCAAAATCTTTTTGTTAGTTTCATATGTGATTTTTTTTTAATAGGCCCAGTTCCCAGAGTCGGGTGACTACATCAGACTCCACTTTCATTAAAAATAAATACATTCCTACTCCACATTGAAGCTGAGAATGCATAATTTCAAATGCCAGTTTGCCCAAAAGCATTAATGGTACAGCAAAACTAAAATAAAAGAAGAAAAAACAACTCCCTTTAAAGAGTGTTTTTCAGCCTGCATTTATCATTGATTATCTTTGATTCACTGTTTTATTATTTCACGTACTTTTCTGTAGCATCTTGTACTCTGCCCAAGATGTGTTTTCACTAGTAAAAAATTAATGGTTGATCAACAAACATACAGACTACTGTACCTTTAAAAAAATGATCATTGATAACGTAGACTGTCTGGAGAGAGCTTACAGCTTTAGATAAAGCAGTGCTAAGATTTTGTAGAGACGTATGTGACAAAGAAGTTAATTTGAAGCTCAGTCACTCTAGCTAGTTCTTCCTATCCTTAAGAAGAAGTGACTAGTA
Organism: Microhierax caerulescens; assembly: GCA_035590215.1. Classification (NCBI taxonomy): domain Eukaryota; kingdom Metazoa; phylum Chordata; class Aves; order Falconiformes; family Falconidae; genus Microhierax; species Microhierax caerulescens. The sequence continues at coordinate 59,328,711 of JAVJGJ010000014.1, forward strand.
TACAAACCTGGAATGTTTACTTCCTGTCGCAAGAGATATTTACTATTCAAAAGCATTGCAGATATTTTTTCTTGGTTGGTTTGTTATGAAGATAATTTATGTTAATTTTTAATGACCATCCATTTTGCTTATGCATAAGTGTGGTTGATGATTGAATAAATAAAAAGAGCACAATAATTCATTGCTGATATAATCTGCAAGGAGAGCGATTGAAGGTGTGGCATACTGAGATAAGTCTTGTGTGTCCTACATTTTTTGCAGCTGGGCATCTGTGAAGCAACACTAATACCAGGCAATCTCAAGTACAACTGTTTTTTCTAGTCAACTTCTTACTGTACAGAGTCAATATATACAAGCTAATTAGTCAATTCTACTGCCATTTTTTGTGTTGCTGTCTCTCAGCTTGATCTGATGGGTTTTAACAAGTGCAGGAAGTCAAAAGCTATCTAGAAACAATAGTGATGCCTACATTTTAACAATAAAAAAATGAAGTTAAAACTGTTGTATGCAATTTGTGTATGTAGAAATATTACTGAGACTGCAGCAACAAAGCTGAGAAAAAGGACTTTCTAGATCCCAAAAGAGGGTCCATTATGTACATTTAATAGAGACTTAGTGATTCATATCAGAAATAAAAAATATTAAGCTAACAAATTTTTTTTTTAAAGACTAGTATATAGTCAAAACAGTGCCAATAGACTAGTATGTGTTTTAACAACCATGTGTTGCATAGTAAAATATTTTTTTATTATTGTATTTTATATAATTTTATATCATGAGTCAAATTCCTTTGTACAGTTCATTGTTTCATTCTTAAACTGCAAAGATAATCATATGTAATAAGAAGATATTTCAGACCTGAGTCTAAAAAATGAATTATCCTATCAAGTGAAGGTGGTACAGTGGAAGTAAAAGCAGTCATTTCACTAAGACGGGTAGATGCATAGAGGAATTACCTCAAAGCTCGCATGTTTTCAAAGGAAGAATAAAAATTTGATGATGACAAAGAAAAAACTGATCCACACAAGCAGATTTTTTTTCTCTTTTTTTTTGTTTGTTAAGAGTCCAAGCAAACTATAGGTAATCAGAGTTACAGATCCTCCAGTAGGATTTTGTAACAGGCAGTGAGAGGGCACTTGCCTTACAGACAGAATTTCAGAAAGCATGGGCTGTAATAGAGACTAATAAATAGATGGCACAAAACCTCAGACAATAACTACAGTTTTCAACATTTTAAACATGAAAGCATAGTGATTTCTGTGATTTTTACAGGACACTTTCTGGAGTAACAGCTGAAGGCCAGGATAGAGTAGGACAGCCAAGTTAATTCTAGAAATATGTGGACAAGTGGATCAAGCTTTATCTGATACAGGGATGCTGACATTACAAATACATAAACCTAGATGTCTGAATCTGCATCTGAATCTAGATCTGTATTGCTAAAACTTTAGCCGACACAACACAGTGTGATATGAAATAGAGTCTGAAGAAATAAATCATTTTCCAAGGGTAAAATCTGTGACCAGCATGATATATTGATACTCAAAATAAATACCTAGTTCATTGCTTATGGTAAATTATTCTGAAGACTATTGCAATAACATATGTCTAAGTGTTTGAAACATTTGTTGAGTTTTAAAAGATGATATTCATCACATTTAGCCGTACTCTCTAAAACAAGCAATGGAAGAGTCATTGTGAGAATAGTGTGATTTGCTACTGAGGCTAAAAGCCACCAAAGGACCATCTGATTTACTATATAAAAAAGGGGAAAATCCAGAAAGACCTATAAAGTGGAAAAGAAAATGGCATAATGAAAAATTGAAATGCACAGATGTTCCTTCTGAATTCAGTTCCTGATTTCTTTGAAGTTAGTAGCCAATAATGAGGTGAAACGATGGACAGTTGCATGCTTTGTGGTAAAAACATAAGATATATATGAGAAGCACAAAGAAATAAATAGTAGAAAACTATGATAGATTGATCTAGTAGATTACATTAAATTTACAGGCTAGTAGAACAGATTTTAGAACTGTAGGATGCTTGCCAAGACCATGGCAAGATCTTTAGGTGAAGTGAATGTAAATTGGTATCGGTTCTGACAGCTGACAGGAACTAACAGCTGCTCTGAAGTCTGACAAACTGGCAATTTCAAAATGTTTTTGTTTCAGAGATCTTGTACAGAGATCTTCTAGCATGGTAAAGTGTCATCTGGAAAACTCAAAATCAGCATCAGGGTTGACAGAATTTGAGTGGAAAGTGTGGAAAATCATGGAAAATAGTTTAGGAAGTAAGTCCATGAGATATTAACTTTATTTGCTATACTCAGGAATTAACAAACTGAAGAGAGGATGTTAACATGAAATGTCAAACAGAAAATGGTCAACTGTGACATAGTACAGAACAAAATTATTCCGATTCTTACTGATATAGAAAACAAAGTGATCTTAAACCTTCTCAGCTCAAAAAAACTTGTTCAAAATAGTACTCATCGCTTTCTGACACCTAGCCAAAGAAAAATGGACTATTTATATATTCATTTGCAAGGATTGCTGCTGAAGAGAGATAAAAACTATACTGAAGTGCTGAAAGATTCAAAAATATCAAGGTATGAACTATACCAATTGGCTCCAGTTATCTTGTCCATGCCAGCAACTCTAGGGAGTGTTGAATTGGCATTTTCAGGTTTTCTCATTGCAAAGAATCAAGATGAAGGAGATAATCACGAATTATGCTAGTGAAACTGAAGGATTTTAGAAAATTGTAATACTGTCAGCAAAACATAATATAAAACCACTGCCATAAGCATACATTTTTAGTCCTACTGCATAAAATATGTTCTTGTAAGTGTTACTATTGATCATTCTTATTAGTTATCTTTTTATCAGAGAAGCAAAAGCACTGTACAAACATGACATTAATTCTCATGTTAACACAAGCTATGAGTGTTCAATATCCTTTTCTGGTTTTATCAGTTCTGTGATTTCCTTTTTCACTTGTTTCCTCTTATTCCGTATGTGATTTCTGACTCATGTAGTAAAAATACTATTGATGTAATATTGTTATAACATACACTTAAGATACATTCCAATCCCTTAAATGCCCCTGCCCTTATTTCAGCCTCTGCATTATGACAATAGAGCAGTCGCAAAATATATGACTAGTGATACTTTCTCTCAGTTATCATCACTTTCTCATATTAAATAGTACAAATGAATGAACCTAAATTTCTCATATAATTGCTAGTTATAGAAATGTTCTTGACACAACATCAGCCATTACCATTGTCCCAAATGTATTTCTTTATTTCTGTGTGAATCAGTTAAAAATGGTAGGGATGAACTCAGCCCATTATTGAATGTTTCTTGATCTAATACAGAAAGGTTTTAGTTACAGCTGAACCTGAACTTGAACTCATCTCAAAAACAAACAAAAAAACCCCACACTTTTTTTCAACTCTTTTTATAGAAATTCTTAACCTTTTCCTCTAAATATGTGTGTGTGAATGTAATAAGAATTAAGAAAGTACCACAATTAAACACCACTCAGTGATTGAGTGTGTAAATTGCATGTATCTATACACTGGGAAATTACGAAGTGGAGGTATTTCACTGTTGGGTTAATATTTGTTAGATGATTATTTTCTTTTAACTATGTCTGTTTATTTAGGTGATGATTTTACAGGATTGAATATGTATAACTTTGAACAGCCTTGCCCTCAAACTAGTTTGTCAAGAATAATAAAGGGAAGGTATTAATCTGCTAACAGCCAAGACTGATTAACAATAACTTCATTTACTTAAAGCAAACATTATTCCTGTCATTGTGTTGCTTGTTTTCATGAGTTTATACTGCTTATCTTATGTAATTCATATAATAACTACTACCCCTTTGTAATAATGTGGTGCTTAGGAAAAAAAGCTTGTTACAAATGTTTTACATCTGTAGCTATCTCTTACAGTGATGTTATATTGAAATAATTTTCACATTAAAAAATATAGACAAAACCGATTACACAAATTAAAACAGAAAAATTAGCAAAGGAAAATTGAACAGATATGCATGCAGAAGCACACACAACACCTAGATCACAGGTAACATTTTCTGTTTTGCAGTTTTCTAATAAATGCAGAAAACCTCATTAATTTGTTTTATCTTGGTATTAATTGCTTACCAGCTACTAGCATGAAGGGAAGAGTCTACTTTAAGAAATAAAAATTATTACTTAAAATTATAATTCACTTATAGGAGTTTGAATTGCTGGTTAAACTTCTTACAACCTCTAAAATACTCCATAAGTGATAAGACATATCTTCCTATGCTGCTTTATCAGCATCTACTTTATAAAAATTTACAAGGAGAATGGCAAATGTCTCCTTTATTTGTATAAATGAGTGTATTTGATGACTGGTCTTATGCCCTAGATAATGTCACAGAAATCAGACAGTCTCCCCTCCCCAGTTACTTGCACGGGCAAACCAAATGTGTGGGAGAACAGAAGTTCAGGTTTGAGCAAAACAAACTCTTGAGGAAATAGTTTGCTATTACACAATTGAGTGATAGGCAAAATTCACAGATTCTTTTTCTTTTTAAATACTCGCAAGCAAATGTTGATTTTTATTGGTGAGTTTACTACTTTAAAGCATAAAATTATAGATGTGAATGAGTATGTTTCAGGCAATAAACAGCAAAGCAAGAAGTTAGAAGCAATCTCATATGCACAGTAAGTTGATCACAAGTTTCTGTGGTGTGCAAAGTAATTATTAACTCAAAGTGAAAGAAAGATCAGTTACACACTTTTTTTTTTTTTTTTAGTGTTGGTGATCTCAGTAATACTATGGCTTCCCATTTGTTAAAGAAAGCTGATTCTTATTGTCTCTGATACAGGACACTGAAATATTGAGAAAAGAATTGGCATTTCTTCTAAAACATACTGAGCTCATTCACTCCTTTCCTTTCTACAAACACATCTATACACCCACTGGTTCTGGGAAGTATTCCAGCTAGAATGAATTCAAAGTGAGGAATATGCACACTTGGGTGACTTGTAAGGTGGTTGGCTAAAGATTTAGCAGAGAAAGAAAGAAAAGGGAACAGAAAAGGAAAATCAAAAGAAGGCAGAAAAACTAAAGGAGCCCTGGAAAAAGATGGGGGTGATGTTTGAAGGAAGAGATGAGACTAAACACTTGCTGACAGAAGGTACAGGATGGGTTTGGGAGAAAAAAAAAAACAAACCCACAACAAAAAGCTGTAAAAAAGGAACAAAAAAGAAAATAAATTTGGACCATGATGAATACAGGTGAACTACATTGTTCCTTTTTCTCTTTATTAATGTTTTGGAGGTTTGTTTGTGTTTGGTTTTTTGTGGTTTGTTTTTTTTTTTTTTTCTTTTAGTTACCCATGATTTACTATCTTGTGACTGAATCTTCTATTCCTAAGGACGTTGTGAATTTCACAACCATGACTCAGAACCATGCCTGTGAGTAGACTTCGAATCATTCTTCTCAGGAGTATAGACACTCTTCTCTATGGATCCTTATGGATCGTTTGACTGTGTAATGTCACGCTTTCCCGATCCCCCATATTTTTTTGAAAATTCCCAAACTTCATAGTATTTTTATAAGATAGATACATATATACTTAATGAAATACCGTCAAATTATCATAAGAACCTAAAAGTTCTTAAAGTTTTATGTTAAAATGCCAGTCAAGACAACTAGCAAAACTAGATTGTGCTTCTAGATGTTCAAAATTGCAGAAAAAAACTTTTGACTTTTAGAGATCTGTGATACTGTGTCTAGTTCAAATGGCTTGGGTACACATGAAGACACTTGCTGTCAAAAACTGACCATTCAGTCACACGCACATTCTTATAAGAACAGTGAAGAGCTGAAGGGTCATGTCTGCTGGATATTAATTTGAGAATGTTTGTTTTACATGAAAAGGAAACACTTCTGTTAGAAAAACATTTGATAAGATCATCCCATCTCTATAATTTTATACAAAGAAGACAGAAATTTACTTCTTAGCAAGTGAAGTAAAGAAGAAATGTCCAAGTAGAAGTCATATCTAAACAAAGCTGGTTATTCCAAGCAACACTTTTTTTTGGCTATTTATAGGTATATCTTTCATTTGAATGTTGTCATGTGCCACACAAGTGATGCTATCATTATGGAAAAGCTGATGCATCTGTTCTGTCAGGATCCTACTTCATTTACTGCATGTGTCTAACCCATATCATCTGCCTGGTAGGTGGAAGCTTTAGAAATCCCTCAGGAAAAGAATTTGTTTGAGCTTTTACTGAGCTTTTTTTCAGTGCTAGGGATAGAAAAGTTAGCTACTGAGATTATCTGAAGCAATCTGGCATCAGATCCAGTGGAAAAATTATGCAAATTATTGTGCTGCTTTTGAGATTTAGGTAGTGGAAGTAATGGCAGCAGTAGAAAATTCAGCTCCAAGCTGATCATTTGAGATTAACCAAATGATGAGAGACAGACACTGGTACATTTCATTCCACTATAACTCAAGTCTGGGGATAAGGTGGGCACATATATGTTAAATATAGTATACTTTGACAGCCAAAAGTCATGCACAAATTTATATGTCTTAAGAAAATGGAGTAAATATTATTGTAAATTCATGCTCACTCTTTGATAGAAGCTTTTAGTAACTTCCTTGATATTGGATGGCAGGCAACATGTCACTGCATTGTAATAAAAAAAATATAAGAACAGGAAAACTTTTTAGGAGAAACTTTTATAAGTTTCTTATAAACTTATAAACCTTATTGCTAAAAAAACATGCTCATGCAGCTAGACATTTTGAAAACGTGCAGATTTTTCTAGCTAAAGATGATATTAGTATATACAAGCAGTCCAGGACAGTGCACATTAAAGAGCTACCCTGACTTCACTGTTAATGTTCCTCCTGTCAAATCTACTCTTTCCACTGATCTTCTTACTCTAGCTGCTACTTGTAATAATGTTTCAAAGGGAACAGTTCTGCATTTTTCTGGCTGTGATCTCCAAAAGAAGAAATCAGAAAAATCAGTCTCAGTCAGAAAAACAAGGTAAGGACACATTCCCTATATGAAACAGGCAAAAAGTCCTAGAGAAATATTGTGCTTATGTTGTCACCAGGACTTGAACAGTAACAACAAAACGGCATTAAGAACCTAGTCACATAGTAAAGGACTTCTGTGCATATGCAGTATGTTTGAAAGGAACAACTTAATAAGACCTGCAACCTACCAAAATTCCATGTCCAGCAATTTTGAAAATGTGAAATAATGCCTTTTGTTTTGGTTTGTTTTTTTAAATTATCATGGCTAGGCAAGGTTGAGCTATAAGTAACTGTGGCTTATGGCTGAGGCTATGGCTAAGCAAATTCATAAAGCTTACCTGAATGCATGAATCCTGATATTAGGTCTGTCCTGCACGCTGAGGACGTTTGTTACACAGGGAGACCCTGAATGCTGCTGTGGGGTCCTGCTTCATCACACTTCACGCTGAACTGGTGTGCATCTTAACAACGATTCCCTTCACATAGAAATCTACATGCAGGGTAGGAGTTCATGCAGGCTGTGAGGACATATCTTCTGTACATACTCTGGAGATATGCAAAATACATCAAACGAAGCATTAGGCCACGTTGGTGCACCTAAGCCACAATAGTAATGTATACTTGGTTGCTACTTACGCATACAGTGTTGGCATATCTGGAGGGGGCCAGGGAAAGATGAAGATACAGATAGCAATGTGATCATGACAGTTCCCATTCTCTGATCTGTTTTCTCATGTAACATCCATACAGCTACCTACAGGCTATTTTGTTCTGCTTTGAAGGTAAATAGGTAATAAGCAGCATCCCTACTCTTACTGTTTTTTGCCATTTTTGTTATCTATCTGCATTTCATCTTTACTTAAGCTAAAATATGTATTATTTCTTTTAATTTCTGTTTTTCAGTTTACAATTGAACAGTTTTCTGCTCCACTTACTGCCACTGTTTTACTTTCACACTGACTATAAAACTAGGCATTCAGCTAGCACTTTACAACTTTTCAAATACATAGCTCCCCTTTGTGAAATGGGGAAATGTTTGATATTCCCTGGATTTCATACCTTCTTCAGATAAAGAAATTTATCAAAGAAGCAACATAAAATCCAGGAAAAAATGTGTAATTGTTCCAGTGACTCATCTTGAGATAGTCTAGTGTCAAAACAGTGTCTAACATTGAGGGCATAGTATCAGGATAAGGGAAAGTAAAAATCACAAAGGCCAGCTGGCTTAATGATGCGATTAGAAATCTGTTCTGAATGTTTTTTATAATTTTTAATGGGAAAGAATTCCCCACAAAAAGGTCTCAAATTTGTAGGCAATGCATTTAAAAAAAAAAATAATTTTAAAATTATTTTTATTAAAGGAAAGGGTTTATAGATAGTAAACAGCTAAATGAAGAAAGGAAAACTCGTTTCTGAAGGGCAGATATGGGCTGTCAGCTGTAGAAGACTTTAGTCTGAAGCAACATGAGCACAAATATTTCTGCATCCTAGAACATGATAGCTAGTTATAACTACTTTTAAAAATTGGATATGTGCATTTCATACTTTTTGTTTTGTATTTTTCCTGTGAAGAACTGGTCTGCAAAAGACCTGTACTATTTATAGCACTTGTGTGGTATTTTTATGTATATGATCTGTGAATAATTATTTCTTTTCAATTTTGATTCCTAAAATGCATCAAAATAAAAATGCAAAAATGTGCATTAAACAATTAAACATTATTCTTCAACTTGATGTGTATTGCATCAAAAGCATATATATATATATATGCTCTAGGGCATAAGTATGCAAGCATCAAAACACAAATAGATTGAACTGTCTTATTAACTTCTCACTTCCCACCATGGAAATTGCTCTTGCCACTTTCTATTTGACTAAAAGTGACAAAAATATAACAGCCCAAACAGGTGGTGGTCACAGTCATGCACAACTGAAAACTGATGTGCAATCTATCAGCACATCTAAGAGAAATTAAGAACATTATCTATTAAGAAATCTGATAAAAATGATTTAGGATATTTGATAAACTTCTAAAGAACAAATACCGTAACAGGCTGAGGAACTGCATTACCTACTAGTTTTTAATTTCACAAGCTCAGCACTCTATTATTCTTGGCCTTTACTTTTTCCTTTAGCTAGAAATAACAGTATTATTTATAATAGCACAAAGGAATTTGGAAAAATATGCAATAATTTTATACATATCACGAGACAGACACATATATTATACACCCCCTGAACAGCACTTCTCCATCTTTCAACATCTGGGAAATTTTGGCCTATCTACTTATTCAAAACAGAAGTAATTGGAGCTGAATAATATTGGATAAAAGCTTTAGTTAAGAGTGATTATTTGCTTTATGCCACTTCTGAAAGATTCCTTTGTTTCTGTCCTTAACTTCAGATAGAAAATGTCTAGGTATGTATACAGTTTATTTTGACTGAATGATGTATAACTACAGGTGACGTTTGTGATACCAGTGTCTGTTTTACTCTATTTTAAAAAATAAAAGCTGAAGAGACTGCAATTTCATTTGGCAAGGAGAAAATTAAAGACATGAGAGATTGAAGTAGAAGGTAGAGAAATGTACCTTTCACTTTACCTTCAATGTAAGTCTTTGTTGTACAGCCAAAGTCAAAATGAGTTCAGGTACTCTTTTAAGTTTGAAAGAACAGCTGAGCTATCCCTGGTATCCAAGGCAAAGGTACTTTTCCTTTCTAAAGTTCTAAACTTCAACTACCTTGTATATGTGTATGTAGAAGTGTATTTTTAAACATAAACATTTGTCCCACTTCTCTTATACCTCTTTTGTTTCAGGAGCTCTCATTCAGAGTTTCCTTTCGGTGTCCTGTATCTCTCCTCCTGAACCAATGTGGGGATGCTAAGGCATAGGACAGACGATGTGGGGATTAAGGCAAAGTTCCAGACCAGGGGACAGTGTGTTTGGTGACAGGGAGCTAGTGCAATTATGCATTTCATGTAAACATTTACATACAGGGATTACAATGGGTGGGACTTAAGGCTAGACTGTACTGGTCTTACTCCTAGTTCACGCTTAAGGAAGAATTCATCAGTCAGGCAGCTTTTTTCCTATTCCTGCAGATACAGTGGAGTTTGATAGTAGACAAATATCCAGACTAATGCATTCCTCTTGCTGATGTCCCTTGCTGCTTTGTTGATTCTATCATGAACATAGAGTATGTAAATTTTAATGGATTTAAATGGATTCTGTCCTATTCTACCCCTACCTACCTAACAGATCATGACCCAGCTGGCACATTTTCTACAATCCTTAAATATAAGTGAATAATATAGATATATAATAAAATACAATACAGTATAGAATAATATCTGCAATATAAAATACCCTATAAATAACATATGATGCATATTATATAATATAGTAAATGTCTGTGATTTATAATACCTACAATATATAATAATATCTGCAAAAGACTATTAATCTAACATTACTAAAAGGCATCATCCCATTCCATACACATTCAGAAGAATATAATTTTCTTAGAAATGTAATAAAATAATTTGATCTACTTGTGATTATTCTTTAAATGAGACATGGATTTATTGAGAAATTTGGGGTATGCAGGACAGCTCTCCTGTCTGGCTCTTTTTAGAGGTTTTTTTTCTGTAATATGTAAAAACTGAACAAAAATTTGAACTTGCATATCATGAGAAACTCTTAGAGCAAGACGAGGAAAGGAACCATTCTAAATCTCCTAAACCTTCTGAAGTAATGTGATGGAAAACTGTAACTTCCAAAAACTTAACAAGGTTACCCATAATGTCAGGGTCATGTTTAAGAGTAGAATGAACAAGATTTTTCCATCTTTAAGTAAGGCTAACTACAAGATAGTCTCTGGCGAAAAAGCAAAACATTAATTTGGCTGCTGAAATCTGACTGAATGGTTCCATTTTGTCCCAGTAAACTTGATCATTTGATCAGGAAGTGGTATTTACACAGTATTAAGAAAGAGAACAGATCAGAAAGACTTTGGGTAATACCAGCCTGTCTGCTATAAAGCACTCAATAGCTACCAACATTTTTGATACTTCCTGCTAAGTTGTGTAATGAATAAAATATCAGTTAGTGCCTTTGCTCCCTGAACATCACACAGGCTCAAAATGCATTAAATTTTAAAACTCTTTTTAACTGCTTATGTACAAAAAGTGTCTTAGGACTTCAATGGAAAGCAAATATACAACATACAGTTTATATATCACTTAGGTATTTGTAATCATAGAAATGCTTTACCAGTGAAATAAATATTAGAGTTAAATACTCATGAGTTTCAATGAAATATATTTCTCAATTTAAACTTGGCAATTGAAATTAATTGATATGTGGAATATTCTGCTATAGGCAAATTTAGCTTAATATTAATCTTTTTTCTGTGGAAAAGACAAAGAAGGTATGAGATACAAGAAGGAAGGAAAGTCTGTTATAGAGAAAAGACAGATAAAATGCATTCCCTTATTCAAATCAATTTTTTCCTTCATTGTAAAAGAATTATGTTACTCCCTGTGAATTGTCAATTTGTATTTTTCCATTCTTTTAAAAAAAAACTAAAATATGTAGGATGTTTATTTCTAGGAATGGTGATGTGCAGTTGCAACAAGTGTATATGTAACAGTTTATTAGAAGGATAACCACTCCTTTGTTTTCTTTTCAGTCATTTTTAATTAGTTTCTGTTATAAAGAAGAAACTTCTTAATCAATACAAATAGTCATTTTTATCCTCTTATACTAGGAAATATCTACAGTGTGAAATATTGGCCAGGTTTTTATAAAAACATTCTACAGTTGTCATAGCTATCAGATGATCTCGTAATTGATATGAAACCCTCCAGTGTGAATTCTAATTTGTAAAAATTTCTAACTATAATAGTTTTACTAGTTATTTTCTGCGGTCATGGGAAGTGAATTAAAATGTTTTCATTAACATAATTTAGGTAATCTTTTGAGTGTTTAAAATTAAATGCTTTTTCCCTTCTCTCATCTTGTATATCTACCATTTGTCAGTGCTAATGCTGAAGAAATAGACATAAGAAAAAAAGGCACTACAGCAACATAATGAATGAGTTTTACTTGCAGATAGCAAGACTTCCGCAGGCTATATGTAGCTATCCACAGGCACAGAAAACATTCAGTTTTCCAGTCCAGGGTATTTTTCAGTATAGTATCATTCAATTGATTTGGTCCTTATGTGGGCAACTTTATGACAATGTGCATAAAATAACCAGGTGTGCATGTAATGTTGATGGAATTCTCTCACATAATAATTATTCATCCTCAGGTCATCTCTTCATCATTCTAGAAATCTAAAAACTGTACAAAGTTGGTTTTTTTACAATTCTCACTGATCCTTAATAAAAATGGCATTAATCAGTAGTGAAAGGTGCCTAAAAATGAATGTTGGGTGTTTTTTTTGTTTTCAGAAAGCAGAAGACTATCTTTGCTGTGCAATGTTGCAGAATGCAATGCAGAAATTCTTCTGAGAATGAATAATATCATCTACACAGAAAAACTTTGCTTAATGTAGTCTTCATAAATCAGACTTCCCACATTTTTTCTCCCCTTGATACTGCTTAAGGCATTTTACACTTAAAAATAGAATGGAAAGGCGAAGAAGATACATAGTAGCTGCTGTGAGGACAGTCAAAGAGAATTCATGGGGGAGAGGAAAAGTAACTGAGAACAAAGAACCTCATGAGAATAGTGGGGAGAAATGAAAAAAAAAAGAAGTGTTGAAAGGTTTTCAGAAAGGAGTATCAGTACCTTACGGATAGACAGTGGGAGTGAACAGGGAAGTTGACTTGTCTGCTCAGTGGTCTCCCTGATGAGATCATTTCATTAGTGATTTGTTTCCAACAAACAGCTCTAACTCCATCCAGATTAAGAAAATCTTCCCAGCATATGCCCTATCAGGCTATGATATTAAAATATTCCTAATATGGTTATCTAATAAACAGAAAAAATAGAAGTTTGATATAATAAGCTTGAGATACTTATCTACAAAAGCATAAGTGATGCAGTATTTTTTTCTTTCTTGCTTCTGTAATTTTTGTTCAAACAAGATAATCTGCACCTCTATCTACTTTAAAATCACTAATCCCTTTTGTATATATCAATATAATATTTTTTTTTATTCTGTCTGCACTTTCTATATCTTGCTAGATTTGTATTTTTCACATAACAGCTATTCACTTAGTTAACAGTGTAGGACCAAAAGGTTAACATTGGCAGTGCTTATGTGAGTTTGCTAACACTCGATGGCTTGTCATATACAATGAATCATGTGATGTTCTTCCTTCACAGCATCTGTGTGGGGAACACTGAGCAAAATTTTGTGTTGAGAAATGTCTTCATTTTTCTGAAGGATTTTTAAAAAAAATATTTAAATAACTCTGAATATTCAGAGGAAGACAGAAAGGTTGACATGAGGGTCTGAAGAGCCACTTATGTATTTTTGCAGCTTGGGTTTTTTTCATATTAAATATATTTCTGTCTTTATGAATTCTATGAGAATACATACAATACAAAAATATATAGATAATTTAAAATATTTTATAATGGTTTATGTTTATGAAGGCATTTAAATGGCTATAGTTCACAAGTTAAAAGTTGAATGGGGAACTGGAAATGGAGCAGAAGTAGGGGATGTCCCCAGATTTGAAAAACATTGACTGGAAAAGGATGTAGGGAGGAAGAGGACTTTTCAATGTCAGCAGAAAGGCCTTCTTTTGTGAATCTTAAAATCCACAAATGAGATTTCTTTCTTCCAGACTTTATTAAACATATAGAAAAACAGTTCTTTTGACAAAATAGACTTTTATAGCTGAATACAACAACAACAGAGTGGGGGATGTTACCAAAAGTGCCTGAATTAATGCAACTTTGCATACACAGGCTGTCCCTTTTGGCAAGTAGGGATGAAGCTCTCTGCAGCAGTAGCAGCAACTGCAAGGCCATTCTAGACAGCATTTATCTGACTTATTTGCAGTGATAGAATTGTAGACAGACAGGTGAGGAATTCAGAATAATGCAGTTCCTTTTCATGTCACTTTTCTTCTGCTTTGTTCTAGATTTTACTGATGGAGCTATGACAACCTTGGCGTTGCTACTCTATTGTTCCTAATGTTTTTGTGGGATTGTTGCAGGCAAAAGGGTATTGACTCATGGAATTTTACTAAATTTAAATTACTTCCATCTAACATAAATATTTAATTAGTGATTCAGGTATAGAGAAAATAAGATAAAAGCAGATAAACAAAAACATAGGGAAACATCTTTCTTCCCTGTCCCCCAGGCTCAACTTCATTCTTCAGTCCAGTATGGATCACTCGTGGGGTGCAGTCTTCAGGGATGTCCTTGCCCTGCTGTGGGTGGTCACTGTTCTTCTGGTTTGGAGTGCCTCCTTCCAAGAGCATATCTCTAGCAATGTGTCCACAGCAATGTTCCCTTCCATACATCTTCTCTTACTTTTCCCATTTATCCTCTTGTATCTCCTCATGTGTGCCCTGTCCCTCATGGCTGCTGTCCATTCTTAAATATGCCTGAGCTGGTGCACGAGAGGGGGTGAGGTCACACTGAATTTTTTGTGGTCAACAGCCTGCTTATACCTGTGTCAGGTTGGACTGGGGTCATCTGAGACCTAGATAGGGAGTTTGTTGGTCTCTTCCACACAGGTCATTCCTAAAGTGCTCTGCCCCAAATGCCTGTCATTCCTGGCCAAACCAAGGATTTGTCATCCCCTCGTTCTCCCAGCCCCCATTTTTTATTTCCTCAATTCTGTGGGCAGCAGGGCTCTCCTTAATGCATGGAGTGAAATTTCTTTCATTATCACAAGTTGTTATAAAAAAGGGGGAGGAAGGAAGAGTGAAGGAATACTCTTTTAACCAGTAAGATAATCATGAGAAAAAAAAAAACCAACTAACCATCCAATTTAGTATAAGATACAATAGGTTAATAGACAACCAGTCAATTTCTCTTTCAAAATAAAAACAAAAATGCCAAAACTTTAGGAAGATGTGGGAAAAGAAACAATATAGTTAATTGAAAAAAATAAAAAGAAACAGCCCCAAATATTCCATAGTTATAGAACAACAGCTCATGCTAAAGAGATATGAGTGACTTTTGTTAAGGGAACATGCTGGCAAATATATGTGTGCAATCATTTTCTTTCTTTTGCTTTAGGGTTGTTGTTTTATAAAATCAATACACAAAGAACAAACAAAAATCTACTTTTTAAGCTACATAAAAAGGTGTCTAGAGCTCAAGTGTAGAACACTTCCCTTTGTAGTTACAAATCTAAACAAAGAAATGTAATGCATTTTTATAGCACTATTTATTTGAGCTTCTGTGTTGTTTTTTTTTCCTTTAATATGGAAAAAAAGCTTTTGTAAAAACTATTAATTCCCTTTGAGTAAGCTAAAATTCTGTAAAATATTTAGGGTCTCTTTCCTTTTCTGCAGAAGGCACATACAGAGATTTATTTAATGTAGGTATATGGAGATTTACACAAAGTGGTCTCTTTAGCACTAATGGAAACATAAACAGCTGTGTGCTAACTCTCTCTTAACATCTTTTAAACAATGTAGAATAAATATGTTTGTCAAACACTAGGGGAGATGCATCTAGATTCAATAAAAGGGGAAGGAGATGTTTTCCATGGCCACCCTTTAATTTAGGTTAAAGTGAAAAGTGGAGTTAAAACGTGCTGCATAAGTTTGAGCTCAACTTGCCCTTTCAAAGGCAAAATATCCTAAATGTAAGCAAAGGTTTTCATTCCAAGTCAGAGCTACTGCAGTTCTTACATAATGTGCTTAGCAGAGGTTTGTTGGCAGCGGCTTTTTGATTGCTTATTTGCCTGCTAGGTCAGATGGACCTTTATATGCGTGTGTATGCACACAATGCACACATTTTACCTAAAATGAGGTTTGGCCTCTAGATTTAACTAGACAGATTTACTTAGTGAAGAGTCAATTAAAAGAATGACAAATTGTAAGGGTAGATCTATTTTTAGGAAGCAGAAGGATTCAAACTTCTAGTGTCTGGGAAACAGTGTCACCTCCAATAAGATAAAATGATTGATGCTGTGCAAAGAGGTAACAGGGATTTCAAGAATTGCCAAAGCCAGCTTTGCAGTTCTCAGAAAATGAGAGCTCTCCCCTTCCACTTGACACTTCCCATCCTGTAAGTATTGTTTCACTGAAGGAGAAACAGATTAAATTCCAGCTGCTGTCAGTTCTTAGCCAGGTCTGTTGAAGAATGTGGCTTTTGAAAAGTTGTATCAATACTTCCCTTTCATTATTACCAAAGCAGGCTTAACTGTCTTTGATGTCTTCTTACCAGCATCATTACAGTTTTCTACAACCAGTGAATAGTGGGCTTTATTTAAGGTCACGTTGAAATTCTGAGTTGGAATTGCAATGCATTTGGGGACTGGATTGTTCATTGTTTATAATACCTTCCTTTTTGCAGGCTGTATCAATACCAAATGAAAGAATGGCTTCAATTTTCTTTCACAAACATGGACCAAGTTATTAACCTGGACCATTAGATTTCAGAGGGTGAAAGTCAGCTCAAACATCTGCCTTTTTCTTGTCTGCAGGCTTAGCTTTGCTTGGGAGAAAAAATAAAAAAAAAAAAAAGAGAAAAAGAAAAAGCAAAAGCTGAAGAATCAGTTTTACACATGATGCTTTAGTAGACAGTGTACTTCATCTACATTTTATATGTGAACTTTTGCCATACCCTATTGATCAACATATCACATATTTTTGTGTTTTCAGTATCTAATGATAACAGGGTAAGGTGGGAAATTTCTAACACTATACATATACGGACAGGGAGCATTGCACTCCAGTTTGTGCACACTTTTGGGAAATCAGTCTAACAAAGAGAATATATTTAATCATCCACTCTTCTGGTGTTTGCACAGTGTTGTTGCTCAGTTATAAATCAAGTGTATCACTTCTGCTCTACCAATGTTAACAAACTAACAGATAAATAAAACAGCAACAGCAAAGCCCACAGAGCAATAACAATGAGACTGTTAGTGTATGTTGCTTTCTATGTTCCTTTTGGGTTATTTGGCTGGAATAGTTTGGAAAAATTCTATGCATAACACGTGAAATCTTGTTTTATATAAACTGTGTGTAATTCTAACCCGTGTTGTGAATTCAAGCAGACATATGCTGAGGAGTATATGTCATAGCTCACATCCTATGTAAAAGCAAAGCTATAGTACAATAAAAAAATTACTGAAAAAATGAATGACTTTGACTTAAAGACTGCATATGTTGAAAAGATCTTTTATAAGCCAAATTAAATTGTTTGCCTACAAGGTGGTAACACATAGCTGCAGAAAGTAGCAAAGTAAAAATTATGGTTTTAAAAGATACACAGTCTCATAGTTTTGAATAACCTATTAACACTGGAGCTGACCTCTAAAAAAGGTTTCCTTGTGAGGAAAGAAATGATAATTTCTCTTCAGGGGAGCCTTGGGACTCTGAAAACAATGATAAAAATAACAAAAGTGCCTGAGGATATGTGGACAGAAAAACAAACTGAAGGTAGCATTTGTGCAAATGGATCATCTTGTTGGAGTGGTAATTTACACGTCTTCAAAATTTCCTAAGAAATACAGAGCAAGATCCTATCTAGATCACTTATGTTCTACCTAAATTGGAAAGAAGCACCAAAGCCCAGGCGATGAAATGGCTTCTTATTTCTCAGCACTAATATTCCTGTTAGGAGAAACTTAGCGGATGACTTCTCAGTTTAAAAATTTTCATACTACTTACACCTTACTCATCAGAGTTAAACACGTCACAGAGTGCTGTGTAGTGTTGGAGGTCTGTCTCTGTCGGCGTGTTGGGAAGATTATACATGGATTCAGCACTAGTTTGGGCATCTGTGGGCTGTGGATTGTGAATCACAACTGAACATTTTTGGTTGTCTAAGAAGACAGAGAAAAGTGTCTTCCTGCTGTTAAATTTCTCTGGATTAGTAACATATAAAATTCAGAGTCTGAACTAAAGTGGAAAACTGCTGGGGAACTTTCAGTGGTTCTGTGAAATCTATGAATAGCTCATAAGCATTCTAAAATACATAGCTGAATTTCAGCTTTGTGCTGAGAAGTTTCATTTTTTAGGAGTTCTGAACTTGATTTCCTTTACGTTTTTATTTAAATTGTATATTGTATTCTTATTTCTCTTAGAAAGCTTTGAAAAAATAAGATTGTGTACAAAAGAACACTTAGAAAAAGGCATAAAAGGATCACAGCTAAAGGACAACCAAAATAAATGAGCAAATGGCTGCCTGTACTAATGCTGACCAATATTATGTACTTACTAGAAGTTAAAAATCCCTCAATACCTTAAAAGACATAAAGACATCTCTACTTATGTATACTGTGTTTGGCAAAAATGTGCTGATTTTGGAATTTACTCTCAACACAATTCATTATATACCCATATGTGGGACGTCAGCCCTAGATTCAGTAGTGGGTGACAACTGCCTGATCACCATTGGTAAGTCAACAAAAAGCCTATACAGAGAGAACAGGTGATGGAGAACAGCCTTCTGCACAGCAAAGTTATTTACCGTGGCCCTTATGAGATGCCTGTGCAAGTGATTACTAAAGCTTGTGTTCATGAACCTGCAGTCATTTTCTGTATATCTATCCAATTTACATAACTAATTTTAGAAACTTCTTAAAGTTGCTAGTGATTTTATTTTCTTCATGTTGACCATTCAATTATTCACCTACATGTCCCTGCATGGCTGGGGCTTCGTCTAAATAAAGATATTATCATAAGTACAGCTAAGTCATTTCACTGAAGACAACAGAAATGTGTATATCAAGTCTTTGACATCTTGCTCTTTTATGTATTAATTTAATAATTTGTGGAGTTCTATGAAATCTGAAATCTAAAGTTCCATCACGATTTTTGCCTATAATGTCTGATTAGCAATGTTACAAATCACTGCACTGAAAATTAACGACCCCTACATGACCCTGTTTAATTAATTTATTTATTTATTTATTAGAAATATCCAGATAAGGATGAAAAATGAATGGTGTTTTAAAATGTTTTCTGCAATATATTTTCCTGGTGATTTTTGGTGTGTCTTTTTCTTGGAATATGTAAAAGAAATAACTTGAAATATTTTGAGATAGAAGATTGCAAATATTTAATAGGGGCAGAGGTCAATTTGTAGTGAAGGGAAGGTTAACTGTTACATTAAAGCGATTCCCCAAGGTTTTTTTCCATTAAGTTTCAAAAGACAATATAAATTATGCACAAATATATCAGAATCACAGTTATGCAATGCCACCTGTTTACAACATTGATGTTTCAATAACACTATTATATAGTTTAGTTCAGCCTAAGCAGAAGAAAATACAACCTTCCTAGCACGTTTTGGGAAAAAAAAATTAGGAATTTTAGGAACACTAATATAGATACCCTAAATAGGTAATATTTCTCATGTACTTGAGAATTTTTGTACTCAACTAATCTGAAAATAATATAGTAAGTTTTGCTTTGTCATAATAGTTAGATGCTATGTTTGTTTTCAGACAGGTAAGAGATGACATTAATTAATAAAAGTTCCTTTTAAAAGGCACATTTGCTCCCTGCTGCAATACTTGACCTGGACTGCAAATGAAAAAGATAAAACTCTTCGTTTCTTAAAAAATACTGATGAATATTAATAAAGCCATAGACACTGAACTTTTTTTTTGATCGTTGCGTTGGTTTTTTCTGTTTGTTTGGGTTGGGGCTTTTAATGCCCTACATTTTTAAAAGAAAGTGCAGGCATTGATTAAAATAACCAATTTATCTGGTGTTCTTTTCTGGGGTTCTTCGGTGTTCCTTGCTAGCACATGTATCAAAGTATCTCCTTGGAATTTTGGATTTACTGGTGGGAGATGGTACCATCTAAGTTCAAGAATAAAATAATGAAAAATAGAGTCTGTTACAAGTTTGGAAGATCAAGCAAATAGTTTCCAACATCATCAAGTATAGTCTGACTTTAGTATTTAAGTTTAATCTTACCACATCAATACAGTCATAAAGAGAAACTGGTGTAGCAAATTTACATTAGGGTTCCTGGAAAACAGAGAGTTTAGAATTATTGACATCACACCAATGTATTTCTTTTCAAATTGCCAATTACAAAATAGCTGTATCCTATTCTATGACACAAGACTACCCTTAGCACACAGTATTTTTCAAGCTAGGTGAAATCCTAGGTCGAGAACGCTTACTGTACTTTCATTC
>JAVJGJ010000014.1:59351778-59376668 GCA_035590215.1 Microhierax caerulescens
AGAGAGCCATTTTCTGTGTATCTGAGAGAGAGCATAGCCAGCCCATAAATATTTCAGAGCTGTAAACTCAACTTTGCAATGATAGCATCAGCTCAGAATTAATTCCACTCCCTGTCTCATATGCCAAGAATGGATCCCTGATTTGACTCAATTAACCCAGTCAATATTTTGGAAAAAAAAAACCATAATGTACACACTTGAGCTACTTGTATCACGAATCCAAGGTTACTGATTTTTAGCTGCCTATAAATAGCATGTTGCAGTGGAAAACAATCACTTCACTTCTCATCAAACATGCAGAGAGTTTAATCTGGTGCCCTTTAATACAGATAAGCAAGAATTTTATCTAATTATGATGTCACTCCCAAGTCATTAGAGAATCGCTCAGTGAAGGTCAAGATTCAAGGAGCAGAGCTTCAGGCCACATCTGTTGCTGACCTTGAATGCTGCAGGAGATCAAGAGCACTACTGCCTCACTGGACTTTGATTTGCAGCATCTTATTCACAGTAGTACCAGTTTGTACCAAGTAAAACCATGTGACCTGCTGAAGATCAGTAGATATAACAATCACAACAAAGCATAGATATGATGAGGACAAAAATGAAAATAAAAAAGAGCAACTTGGCTTGTTTTATTCTGTATGTAATGGTGACCTTTATCAGAGAGAGAGAACTGAAATGGCAGAGTGAAAAGGAGAGTTTTAAGTTGCAATAACTTTTCAGACAATTTTTCTTTCACTCTTGGTGAAAGTAAATAATATTTTTTTTTTTAAATTTGAAAGGCTAGAATAACTGGTTTCATTACTAGAACAAACTTTGTGTCTTTGTAGAAGACTGCAACTGGAGTTTTGCTTAAATAATGCTCACAGATGACAGTAAAAATGCAAGTTTCAACTACAAAAGGGAAAATTTGAAATAAGAACCCTACATGTAAAGGCAGATGAGACATCCCAACTTGTAGCACCCCTGTAATAACAAGGTATTAATATGAAATATTTTATATCCTGGTACTCACATGTCTTAATATGATTTTAAGGTTGTCTCTTCCTCAGTGTTTATGCCTTGCCTCACCTTGCCTTGCCTGCCTTGCCTCACTTCACCTCTCCTTGCCTTCTTCTGTCTTGCTGGTGTCTAATAGTACTGACATTTATTTTCTGTAAAATCACATCTGTTCAAGTGACTGTTGTTCATCCTTCCTGATTATGAGGTTCTCCAGTTCTTTGTACAGATCTGCCTTTGCTGCTTACTTTACAGCCTCTCCCGTAGGAAAATTCACTCCAGGTCTGCTTGGCATAAAGTGCTACTGTTTAAGTGTCAGTGTGACAGATGAGGTGGGAGGCCAAACGCTATCTTCATTTATGAATGTGAGAACAGAATAAATCTCTTTAATTCCAATGTGGGGGACACAAAATTCCTACAAATAATCTTAACTTAGAATGCAGTAACAAAATCTGTACGATTATATATTACCCTCTTCTCTATTTTACTTTAATTCCACAAGGAAAAAGGGTCATATCTGAAAGGGAAAGAATAATGTATAAATCCTGTACATTTTTAATAGTATCATTCAGATTATTTTTATATAGTTTTAAAGCTAAAAACCCCCTTGTCTCTTGTTTTGTATCATGTAACATATATGTTCGTATTTTGAAAGATATTTATATAGTCCATATTTTGCTTTGTGTACCCAAGTAACCGCACCTATGTTGTTTTGTCATTTACTTTGCTGTTTGTTTTTTTTTTTTTCTTTTTTTCTTTTTTTCCTTCTTTTTTCTTGCTTCCCAGGAAAACCTAACCGAGGGTTTCTCACAAGAGCAAGAGAAGACTGACTTGTTCTCTAGTCTCTCTTTCATGATTACATAATGACCCCATGAGTTCCACTTAGGGTGAACCATCCATTCCAAACTCTTGTTAATTGCCTTTTAAGCTTTCAAGAGTCTGTCTTAAATTGCTCAGTCCCAAAAGGGAAGGTCAGAAGTTCATAAAAGTTTACAAACTCTGCAAGGCTTTATACACACAGCAAGTCTGGGAAGATTAATTTTTTTTCATCTGCTATTTGCAATATGGAAGGAAAGTTTCATTTCCCCAACAGGTCTCTTGTCAATTTCACTACATCAAAACTATATTCTTTTCCCAAAACTGTTACGCCTGAATGACACAATGCAGATTAAAATTTCAAGTCAGAGTTGAAAACTACTGTACCTCTTGGTTTGGAATCTGTCTAAATATTACTCGCATGATTGCTGGCACTCAAATACAACTGAGGCAAAGACAGATTGTGGCTCCAAGTTGGAAAAATACTCCAAAATGTTCTTAACATAAAGCATACAATGTAAACATGACAGATTAGATTAGATTACCTATGGTAAAGATTAGGAACATGTCTGGAGCACAGAACATTCTTGAAGTCTCTTGAAAGGGGGTTACTTATTTAGCTCTTGCTCTTCACACCAACCTCCAGCTTGTAGGCACTCAAAACTCATCTTCCTGTACAGTACCATACCCTTGAAGAGGTTGTCAAACAGAGGTACTTCATTTGTAGTTTTTAAATTCCTGTAGGTATTTATCAGTTCTTCTTAGAACACATCCATTTTTTTTACAAATGCTTCAGCTTTCTTTCACCTATTCTCTACCATCTTCCCATAAAACAAACAATGACTTGCTTTTGTTCCCTCATGCCCAGTACATAAGTTTCCACAGAAATCTTTATGAAATAAAAGTTACATTTCAAATAATATATGTCAAACTGCTAAGAGTATATGACAGATGTTTGTAATCCAGGTCTTCTCTCATGAAGAGAAGTTTGTTCTGCAGAGTCAAGCCTGCTATTAGTCAATTTATATTTAATTATTTGCTCAATAATGGAACACTTTCAAGACCACTCAGTATGGCAGAAGAAGTTATGGGCTCATGAAGAAGTTAAATTTCTTCAAACAAAAGAAGAAATTGAACCCTATAGACTCAGAATAGCAGTCTAAAACCTGAGCTAAAAGGCCCTGAAAGAAGCAGCAACAGCCTATAATGTTATTTTTTCAAAGGAATTATCAGTGCTGTTTTAACTACACGCACACACACACACACACAAATTTTCTAAATTATTGTTAACTAACCATCCAACACTATTCAAGCATTTCTTTCTTCTTTATGTACTTTGTTATGTAGTAATGCACTTATTGTTCTGGGCTTTAACAGCCATTTACAAGATTCTTCATTCATTCCAGTAGGCATCATCAGAAAATATCTGTTATTAACTACTGAAATTGTGCTGTTCTACTCAGCTGGTGCTGCAAGGAGAATAATCTCTTATCTGCTTGCATCAGTGAAAAAACTTATATAAATCCTGTTTTTGTAAACCAGCTTTTCAGATGTGAGCATCTTCCTATGCATTGCACAGGAAGGCAAGGCACTAACTCGGGTTCATTTCCCTGTCAGCTCCATTCTAAAGCTAAGTATTCCAATCTGCAATGTTACAATCTTTATGTAACATTTTTTTTGGCAGAGCCATCCATACATTAAAGAAAGAAAAAAAAAAAAAAGTTAAATGAAAGCTTTTTTGAAGGTTACATACATTTTTCTAGCCTGGTAAAGGGTAAAAGAATAATACTAATTTCTATACTTACCCTTGTAGTTCTACAGTCTTAGTGGCCAAGAGCCATAGAACATCTACTGGCAACTAGACAGGACAAGAGGTCCACCTTTGATACCCACCCTCAGCACTCTACCGTGCTTTTCACCCATATTGCCATTTTCTGCCTCCAACCACAAATGCCATCTGCTGTTCAGTTTTAGAGCTCTCATCTTCTTTCTAGACCCACACAGTGCCTGTCCCTACCTCCACTTACGCATGACACTTATGTTTCAGATACTCAAATATTGATTTTGAGAAATATTTTGAATGATGTAAGAAAAATCTGTAAAAGGTTGGCGGGTAAGCCAACAGGAAAATATGTAGGATACAAATGGGCCTTTAGAAATGCAGCTGGACAGGTGAAATACACATGGGTGTGCCTACTTCATGCTTTGCGTAAGCATTTTAGAATTGCTTTCCATATACTCTGTCATCATATACATTTAATATATTTGGACAGACTAATTTCTTCAGTGCTTTCACACAACTACTATTTCAGTTGTACAGCTACTATTTTACGTGCTGTAATGAACGGAAAGTTTAGTACTACACATCTGTCCCCTTGAAAAGTTCGTACATATCTATGCACATTCTATACACCTGCATACAGGCTTGATTAAGGAAAACGTTGCCTGTATGAGCCATACAAAGTAAAATTTAGTATAACTAAGCATAATCAAGATTCAAGAGAAACTTTTGATTCTTTATGTTTAAGTTGAAATCCATAGCTCTACATCCATCATCAAAGGTGATCATTCATCTTAAAGAAGTGTTGCTGTTTGATTATGTTTCTTTTATGCTGTTTTTATTCATTTGTTGTCAGCTTTTTTTGAGTAATAGCTTTTATGGAAGTTAGCCCAGACACACATTGACAATGTCACACTCATCAAAAAGATGAGAATGCTGGTATGCCTCTGTGATTTGATTAGCTAAAAGATTTTTATTTTTTCAAAAACAGTTGAAATTGTGCTTTCTGCTGGTAAAAGTGCTACTAGTTTTTAATTGTATGAGTAATGACCCTTCCAAGTTACAAAGTCAGGTCCCATACAGACTGGTACAATTGTTGATTCTGTTTTCAGAAACAAAAAAAGAATCTGCTTTGCTAGAATGTTGATAAATCAGAGGTTTGTTTCTATCTCAATCTATTGTTTGGTGTATACAATAGGCATAATAGAATGAGTTAAATATATGATGTTTTCATTTGCTTTCCATTGTTGCTTAGAGAACATTTATAACAAGCTCTTTGCAGCTCCTTGTAATGGTGGGGAAACAATTTGTTTTTGGAATTAATTTGTTGAATAGGAAATGTTTTCAGTTTGCTTTCCAAGCTACAATGATGTGACTAAATTCAGAAGTGCCCTTGCAAATCTGTAATGTAGAATCTTATATACACACACACAAAAAAATCTATACAGTGCAAGGAAGCTGCTAACAACAAATAAATACATGCTTTTTTTCTTAACGTAATCATTGGTACTGATTTTGATTTCATTTTCTCATTTTATTTCACCTCTGATATACCATTTTCAGTAACTCACTGAGCTCTCAAGTTACCACAGAATTTAAGTACACGTTGGGATTTTAGCACAATGAATACCAACTCTGCCTGTTTAGGCTGATGGTGCTCTGAGGTACTACTCAGTGTTATGCTTTACATATCCTGTGCAGGCCTTGAATCTTCTTGATTCTTTAAATCAGTCTATTAATTCTAGTTTCTGAGAGCTCAGGTCCTGTATTATGGACCATTACTGATCACTGATAAAGAAAACACAGCATTCCCTTTTACTTCTCTCTCCCACTGCATTAATAAACCAAATTAACAGCTTAAACTGAAGAAAATTAAACATCACTTTCTATTTCTGTAAGAGGCTGCTGTGCGCTTTAGCTCTCTGAACACCTAACCTACAGTCCTTGTTAAGTACTAATTATCAATGCTGAGTCAATTAATGAAGTAGTTGCAAATACCTAAATATATGATCAATATTAATGATCTGCTTATATTATTAAACAGAAGACAAAACATTTGCTATTCTGTGAACCTTTGAATTATAAAAATTCAGATGCATAGGTATTTTAGTAAAAAAAAAAAAAAAAGTGGCAAATGATCTTATCATTGATGCAAATTGAAGAAGTAGAGGAAAAACAGTAGCACAATTTAACTCACTTCTCCAAAATCTACTTTCAGGTCTTTAGTCATCTAAAATTTCTACAAATAAAAAACATCAATCAAAGGTCAGCTTGCCAGCTGAGGGGGAAAAAAAGTCATTATGAAGGAAACAATTTATTCAGAAAATTTAGGGTATCTTAAGGTCTGAAATATATAAAAATTAACAACTTCAACAAATGAAAAAAGAAGTTCCAGTTACAAATATTCACTTATCTGCAGCTTCCTTACCCTTGTCGTCAACACCTTTATCCACAAGTAAACAATATTGTAGTTTCTCTAGAAGAAAACGTGTAATACTTCATTTCAAGATGTGGGAAAACCCCATTTTCTATGCTACCATCTAATTAATAGTGTTACTTCTGTTGAAGCAGGCATTTAACTAGGCATAAACAGGCATTAGTTTAAAGAGGCTTGGGGTTATACTACATGTGCTTGATCCTGTCGCCTGGAGATTCCTGAATTCTCACCGACATTGTCATTTTCTTTCAGGAGTCTTTCAGGAATTTCAGTTCTCATTGGGCTTAGTAGGCTCCATGGGATACCTGTCACTCTTGTGCTGCAGTGCATTTCAAATTTCAGATGTCTGTATTTTCCGTATTAGTAGTTTTCTGCATAAGAGGAAGGTTATTGCATGTGTTAGGTTACAGGCTGGCAAGCCCCTAACGTTCAGTCCAAGGGGGAAGAACTTGGCCTTGAGGCAATGCTCTGATGTTTATATCAAACCGATGCTGACACTTGAGATCAAAAGGCAAGAAACTTACCAACAAATAGCTGCTTTGAAAGCAGCTTGTTTTGAATCCTGATGTCTTTGTTTTGCTCTGTTCAGCAAGCTGGCAGCTTGACATAGGGGGTGTTGCCTGGTACGTTTTGTTCTTGATACATGTACACAGAAGAGGACAGTAGCTTGTCTTTGACTACATCTACATCTCTACCAACAGCCCTAGCCACAATGCCGACATTCATTATTCTAGTAACCATTTAATTCCAAAATGCTCTCCCCCACATTCCTATTAGTCTGGTCTTTCAAACATCATTACTAAGTTAATCAAATAACAAGAAAATAAACACAGCTTTTGGTTTTGGGTTTGTTTGTAGTTTTTGTGGGTTTTTCTTTACACTTAGTGCTTTACTTACCTCTCTCCCACTTTCAATTTCCAGTAATTTGTCATAGACTTAAAAGCAAAATGGTGACATAAAATTCCTGCATGTATATTTTTTTGCATATTATAGATAATGCATTTTACATGTATTAAAATATTAATTACTATTTGAGTTTTAGGTTTCTTACATTATTGCAGGAACATACCTTTTTATTTAATCTAATGCCTTGGAACTTTTTTGAGAAAATATTAAATTAGTATTTTCCTAGAGTGCTGCTGTTCTTGACAGTAAAGTGTTTGCCAGTACAATATCTAATAGCTTCCAAAGAGGTTTCAGATGAACTATAAATGCTGAATTCATTCTGGACACTATACAGAGGTAGCAACAGTAAAAATATTGCTCCTTGACACAGATATAAATTGCCTTTGACTTGTCTTAGCTCACCTCTGTAGACATGTGGACAAACAGACAAATAGGCACGGGTTTGATCTCAGTGTTTCCTTTAGGAAAATCCAGAATTGTTCACAAAGTTATACTTTCCCCACACTCTTTTGATCTTTCTTTCCAGTTCTGCACTGTCTTCTGTAAAACTGGCTTCTCTGAGCCAGCCTCAAGATCTGTCCAAAAGGAATCCAAATAGTTTATACTTACAAATTATCACAGTGGTGTAAGAGACAGTGTATGAATTTTATTAAATATATATACATCAATAAATACTTAAAGGTATACTTTCATATCTTTGTAGTCACATGGATCTACACAGCTTAAACAAACTGAACATATGCAAGCCCATGGGATCAGATAAGATGTCTCTGAAGTTGGCTGATGTCTGTGTTGGATGATGTTGACTGTGTGTCTACTGTCTGCATCTTCGGCAGGTCATGACAGTCAGGGGAGCTTCCCAATCACTGAAAAAAAAGGCAATATCATGTCCGTCTTCAAGAACAGCAAGAGCAACTATTTGGAGACCTACAGGCTCATCAGCTTAAACTAGGTCCCTGAAAAAATTTTGGATAAAGTCTACCTAGAAGTCATGTCTAGGTACCTGAAGAACAAGATTGTGGTTTGGAACAGAGATCAGAGAATTACCAAGAATAAATCATGTCTGACCAATTTTTTTTTGCCTCTAATGATGAGATTTCTGTCTGTCCTGTGAAGAGGAGAGAAATAGATGTTGTACACCTTGACTTTTAACAGGGTCCTTGATGTGATCTTGCATAGAATCCTTACAGTCAAATTGGTGATGTGTGGATTGAATAAATGGACTTGAAGGTGACAAAAAAATGGCTGGTCCTTGTGATTTTGTGATGAGATAGCACAAAATCAGATGTTAGTGGCATTCCTCAAGGGTTCATACTGGGGTTAATATAGTTAAACATCTTGATGTCCTGTACAATAGGACTGAATGTCCTGAGCCATGTCAAGCTGTGGGGGAGTGCTCTTCAATGAGATCTCTACAGGCTGGAAAATGGTCTGAAAAAACCTCACAAAGTTCAACAAAAGCAAATACAGTTTTCTGCTAAGGATAGGTGCAATAATACTGTATTTGGGTACTAGTTGGGGGCGGGGGGGGTTGGGGGTGGGGGAATGGGAGGCAGCTCCGCAGAAAAAGATGAGAGTGACCTGGTGGACAACAAGTTGAACATGACTCAGTGGCATGCATTGGCAGCAAAAGCAGCCAACAATGTAGCACCAGGAGTGCAGCCAGCACTGGAAGGAAGTAGTGATTCCCAACTTGTCAGCACTTGCGAGATTGCACCAGGATATTGTGACCAGTTTTTTGTACCCCAGTGCAAGAATGACATTGACATACTGGAGCAAGCTCATTAGAGGTCAGATTGTCAGGGGACTGAGACACCTTTTACACGAAGAAAGAATGAGGGAACTCGACTTGTTTAAGCTTAGAACAGACTAAAGGGAGATGTTCCAAGCTACAGAGCTACCTAATAGATGATATGAAAAAAGCAGAGATAGACTGTTCTCAGAAGTGACCAGTGCTAGGATAACTAGTAACTGATATAAACTGCAAGGAGGGAAATTCTGATTAGATAGTAAGGCTTCCCCTATGCCACTCCCCCCTTCCTAGTGTCAAAGAGTCAATCAATTTCCCCAGAGAGCTTGTGGTCTCACAATCCACATCACTGGAAACTCTCCAAACCCAACTTGACAAGTTTCTAAGATACCTAGATACATATTCTAAGATACATTGACCCTGCTTTCAATAGGGTTTTGGTCTAGATGGCCTTTGGAGGACACTTATAACCTATTGCTCTGTGATTGTGTATCTCCTCCACTACAAGAGTACCAAGAAGCACCTAATAAGGATGACGTTCCCACTGAGAAAGACAGATATTTTTAAAAATCACATAGATATGGGATTCCATTAGCTTTTATGTTGAAAAGGAAGTGTGAGATAGTGTGAAATAATCCAGAGGTGGAATGATGGAAGAGGTTCTTTGTAAATCCTATCAAATTAGCTAAGCCAAAACATACATACTTTATATATTCTTGGTTAGAACAAAAAATCAGAATAGGTGTCTGACTTTGTTTTTTTTTTTTCTGGAGGGAAGAAGGAGGGAGAGAGGAATGTTGGGAGTGGGACCAAAAGATCCCAGTGTCAACACTAAAAAATTCAGCTGCTTATGGATATGAAGAAATACAAAGATCTTGCACTGAGAACACACTTGATTAATCAGTTCATTAGAGGGAGATTGGACCTCTAGCTACCTCATTACTACCTTTCTTCTGATGAAGCCAGATGAAAAATTAATGAAAATTAAGAGCCATGAGTATGATTCTGTAAAAGTATTTGATATTTTTTGTTGAAATGAAGACACATGATAAAACATTTCTCAACTATGTTTTGAAGCTGTACAAGGAACACAGTTTTAAGTATTTATTACAGTACAGTGAATCTCAGCTAACTAATTAACAGGAGGAGTCTACAACAGTAATGCAAATCTGTGTTTTAAAACATTGTTCTGTTTATATATTTTAGAAGTATTTTTTCAGACAATAAATTCTTCGGGTCAGATTGACAATTTGAATACTTATGCAGTAGTGTAACTATTAGTGTTGGAATGATTCTTCTTTCCTGCACATCATGAACTCCCTATAATTTCTGTTTTGTTTTGTTTTGTTTTTTTCCAAAAGATAGGTAGTAGAGGCTTAAAATCATTCCTGAGCCAAGGTAATCCCTCCAGCTAGTAGAATTCAAAACAAGGGTCTTTAAGTTTCAAAGAACTCACTAAGGCTCCTTCAAAGAAAAATTTCTGCCAAAAGTTTGGACAGAAAAATACTTTCATGGATTCACAATTATGAGCTCTTTCATCAGAAGTTGGTCATGACTCTTGTCTTTAAATAAGGTTCTAACTATTGCTTCAACTTGTAGAAAAGGTTCTTGTGAGAGCTGGTGCCTACCCAAAGCCTGCATGATTTTCTCTGACAAAATGGGGAAGGAGTTTTCCATTAGTAACTCTTTTTGCAAGTTTCCTTACTATGACATCTCTGACATAGCTTAGATCACAACAAACTGATGGTGGCAATGCTTACTCCTGAATCCATCTGAGGGTATGACACAACTCAGCTGTGTTAACTTACCAGGGACAGAAGAATTAAGACTTTTGACACTCTACTAGAAAAATTTAAGACCACAAAAATTTAGAATGGGCTAAATATGTAGTTAAAAACGTCTGTCCTGCTTGTAATTCTAGTCATGAAAATCCCTTCCAATCATACTGTTTCAACAGAATATAATTCTCTTCATAGACATTTCCTTGGGATTATCAGAACTGTTATTAGTTCAGCACTGTCCCTGAATATGAATAGGTTGTCACTGCCAAGCACCATTGTATCAATTATCTGGATTTCATTCACATAGAGAACAAAACAGCTTAGATGGCTATAGCATTAAAAATTCAACTCAGTGAAATTTCAAAGTTAATGTTGAATGTGACTGAAGGGAATAATTGATTTTGTGATCCAAATTCAGGGCCATGTTTAAGGGTCAGGCATGGATTTTCCCACATACCAACACAAAATATCAAAGTGAAATAAGCTGTTTCTGGTTTCATCATGCCATTCTCAGCTTAGTGCTGCGTTGGCATTGTGGGTGATTTACATTTTGGCTGGTGTAAATCAAATTCCTGTTTAATTATTCCCTGGACTCAGGAATTTCTGAAACACAATTTATCTTCTGGGTTTCTCTTTAGTGAATACAGTGATACCTCTTTGTTCTGGGTATAGTAGAAACACCCACCAAAAGCAATGACCACATGTCTGAAAGCATCTTCAGTTTTCAAGCTTTTGGTCTTCTGCAGGGTACCAAAGCGTTCTGAAAGACTAGCAAATTTGTGCATATATTTGGACTCAGATTTAATTACAATGATCCTATATGCAGAATAATGTGTTACCTGAGTTCTTGAAAAAGTAGCATGGAAGAAAGCAGAAAAAGTTATTAGACTAAAAAAAATTTTTACCCTTTCATACTACTGCACACAAACTCCTCACTATTATCTTTTCATTCTTATTAACAATAAATTTTTATTACCCTTATATTAGACATCTCATGTAAAATAATTTCCCTCTTACACTTGTGCTGATGTACCGCTTTCTCTTTCCCAGACAGTTTTGTCTCATTCCTTATTTTCTCCTTGGTATTGATGTGGGTCTAGCCTCTAAAGTTGATAACCAATTTCATCTAGCTTTATATTTTAAAATAAATGAATATAAATCTGAAATAATTGCCTTATAGATAATATCACAAACCTGAATATGTTTCACTGTATGGGCAACTGTTAATTTATAATTCTAGGAAGGGCTTCCAGAACTATGTTGTAATGAATGGCAATTCTCATATACTTCTCCTTCTTTCACAATATCATGCACAGCAGGGAAACCATAACATAATTGCATCATGGAAACATGGTGGGATGACTCACACAACTGGAGTGCTGCAATGGATGGCTATAATCCCTTCAGAAGGGTTAGGCGAGGAAGAAGTGGTGGGGTAGCTCTGTATTTGTTACCTCCTGTGGAGAAGGGCAGAAGAATCACTCAGATTCATGATGCTTTTGGTTAGAGTAGGGTACACACAATACCAGAGTTCCATAGGTACCCAAAGACTTTTATTCCATAGTCAGGCTCACTGGTAGATAATTGGGTAGCAGAAATGCTTATCGCTTGCCAAGAGTATGAAGTTTTATGCCTTGCATTACTTACTAGAAAAAGGTAAAAGACAAAGTGGAAGGGGGGCAGGGGGGAGGGGGAGATGATGTGTGGATGGGGTGCAGAGATAGTGAGAGAGATAGATATCACCAGTCTTGGATCCAACATTGGGCCTGCCATCAGGGAGCGTTTCTTGTAGGATTTGTAATTCATAAGTCCCTTCTTCTTTTATTCTTATTCTTACTCTTATTGCCTCCTAAAATGGCACTTGTCTTCCTCTGTTATCCTTCAGTGTGGACCCACCTCATATTAAAATCAGCATCACTTGTCAAGTAAACTAGCATGCATGTTCCTTACAGGCATGGGGGGGGAAAGTCTTTTTGGTCTTGAATTGGGTCAGTGGTCATGATCTTCCTGTGCTGCATTTACCTTTCCTCCATTTAAGGCAGAAATCTGCTGACTCCACTGCCATTATTCACCTTTTGGCAGGCTGTTCCCTCTTATTAGTCTTTGGTTCATACAAAGTAACCTTTTGTTTGATCTTGCAACTGTCTGAGACATTTATTGAGTGTTTGAGGCCTAGCTTGGACAGGCTCAAGAGATCTCCACCCTTTAATAAGTTTCATATACTGCTGTTGTTTGCACTCTTTTGAGCTTTCCTTGGTGTTAGATTGTTTGTTTTTCTAGTTGGTCTTCTACAGTATGTTAGGGAGAGTTTTGATTGTCTAGAGCTTGCTGGTAGTAATGATAAGGTTGAGCATTTATGGGTAAGAATCAAGGGGAAGGCGAACAAGAAGATATCATGGTGGAACATGATGGTCCTGTTTAATATCTCTATCAATGATTTGGACAAGGGAATTGAGCGCACCCTCAGTAAGTTTGCAGATGACACCAAGTTAGGTGCTAGTGTTGATCTTCCTGAGGGTAGGAAGATTCCCCAGAGGGATCTGGACAGGCTGGATCAATGAGCCAAGGCCAATTTACGACATTCAACAAGGTCAAGTGCTTGCCATGCAATACTACAGGCTTGGAGAAGAGCGACTGGAGATGAGCAGCTGGAAAACTGCCTGGCAGAAAAGGACCTGGGGTCCTTGGCCCACAGCCAGCTGAACATGAGCCAGCAGTGTACCCAGGTGGCCAAGAAGGCCAACAGCATCCTGGCCTGTGTCAGAAACACTGTGGACTAGGGAAGCGATTTTCCTTCTGTACTTGGCACTGGTGAGGCCACACCTCAAAATACTGTGTTCAGTTTTGGGTCCCTCACTGCACGAATGACATTGAGGTGCTAAAGGGTGTCCAAAGAAGGGCAATGAAGCTGATGAAGGCTCTAGAGAACAAGTCTTCTGAGGAGCAGCTGAGGGAGCTGGGCTTGTTTAGTCTGGAGAAAAGGAGGCTTGGGGAAGACCTTGTTGCTCTCTAAAACTACCTGAAAGAAGGCTGTAGCGAGGTGGGTGTTGGTCTCTTCTATCAAGTAACAAGTGATAGGATGAGAGGAAATAACCTCCAAATCCCTTCAAACACCTCCTCAGCAAGTGGAGGTTTAGATTGGATATTAGGAAAAATGTCTTCACTGAAAGGGTTGTCAAGCGTGGGAAGAGACTGCCCATGGAAGTGGTTGAGTCCCCATCCCTGGAGGTATTTGAAAGATGTCTAGATGTGTTGCTTAGGAACATGGTTTAGTAGTGGACTTGGCAGTGTTAGGTTTACAGTTGGACTTGATGATCTTAATGGTCCTTTAAAACCTAAATGATTCTGATTGTTGGCTCTGAAAAATTCCAACGCAGTAATGCATGCATAGTGATTATCTTTCAGGCCTCTTTTTCAGTCCTATTTATCTGTTCTGCCTCTATTACGACTACAAATTAGGCCCATGATTTTGTTAATTTTCTCACAGTGTAAAGCCATCAATTTGTGATTTAGTTATGAAATTGAAGCTTTCTTTTACTGTCAGCAGGAACTGCTGTACTTCACAATTTTAAATTCTTCCCTTCTTTAAAAACATAAGAATGGCTCTACTTGCTCAAAATAAATCTTAATTTCACCTAGTTCCTTCTTTGTTGATTGCTATCTGAAGGAAGAACTAAAAAAAGATACTAAGAAACTAGGAAAATACAGTTATAGATCACAGACTTACTCAATAACAGATGTAATCACAAGGCTTCTGACTCATACACTCTTCCAGCTATGACAATCAATTTTTAAAATACTTCTTGAAATACAGATTATACCTAACCCTATTTTTAAATAGATAACAATTACTTACTTTCTGTGAATTTTCCTAGTCCTTTCAAAAATCTATTTACAGTTCTATTGTCTGCACCATTTGGCATTCATGAGCTCCACAGTGTAATTACGTTACACATACACAAGTTAACAAATTTTGTTTGCTCTAAATTTATTGCTTGATAATTTCAGCCATCCATTTTTGTTGTTGCTTTCATTACAACAGATACAGAATAATTTTGTATTCTGTTTTTTTTTTTTGCAGAGAACCCTCATGTTGCTCACCATCAGTCTCTTTTCCCAAGATTTCCTAACTAAATCTGTGCCCTGTTCCATGTCATCATTCATCCTTTTTGCTTATCCATTCTATACTAAAGTATTTATTAAAACAGGATTTCCTCTTCTTTTTTATTATTCAGCATGAAATATTCCTTCAGTTCAGCAGCCAAATATAAAATTAGTGATCACGAATTTGTATGAAATTGTATGTCATGTGAAAAATTTATCCCTTAGTATTCATAATTTTCTTCTATCCGCGATGAATATACTAATAATGCATCTCAGCAGATATTCTGGTAGAGTTCCAGCATTGGTAAACTACACTGAAAATTAATCTCTTATCTTCTTGGGGTTTGGGGCTTTTTTGTTATTTTTTGCTTACCAAGGCACAGAAGGACCAGTTCTCTTAGATCATGTGGTGGTTTTGGCCAGGACATTGTTAATTTTATTCATAGAAGTGCTGGCACAGCATCCTGCCAAGTGCTTCTCACACTGCCCCACCAGCAAGCAGGCTGGGGTACACAAGATGTTGGAAGGGGATGCAGTCAGGACAACTGACCTGAACTAGACAAAAGGACATGCCATAGCATATTGTGTCAGGCTTAGCAGTAAAAGCTATGGGGAATAAGGAGGAAGAGCAGGATGTTTAGAGTTCTAGCATTTGTCTTTCCAAGTAACCATTATATGTGATGGAGCCTGGCTTTCCTGGAGATGGCTGAACATCTGCCTGCTGATGGGAAGTAATGGATGAATACCTATTTTGCTTTGGTTGTCTGTGCAGCTTTTGCTTTACCTATTAAATTGCCTTTATCTTAACCTACAAGTTTTCACACTTTTACCCTGCCAGTTCTCTCCCCACCTCACTGAGGGAGGGTGAGTGAGAGGCTCGGTGGGGCTGAGCTACTGGCTGGGGTTGAACCACAACAGCTAATTAGAATTTTATCTTTTTAGGGGCAATTGATGTGGGACCCTCCTGAAGAATTTTTAAAAGCACCTTTATCCACAAGCTCACTGATTCTATAAAAACTAATGAATCTATGAAGCATGCAAAAAATGGCATGTGCTCTTCCATTTAAGAGATTTGTGTGTATATATATATATATATATATATATATATAATATTTGTTTTCACTGTTTTCACCAACACATGACAGTGGTCTACAAAATTATTTTAAAAAAATTTGTCATAAAATCCACTTTCCTTTTGTTTGCTGTCATGGATTATTTGATCCATAGATTGGTTTAATGCACTAATTCAGAGACTGAAGATTCATATCTAAGATTTATAATTTAATCTTTGATGATTCTGTAAGTATGATCCATAATGTTCACAGATTTCATATCTAAGTTTCTTAAGTGTCTTTAAAACTCATTGAACACCATCTAGATTGAATTGGGCAGCAGGATCCTAGGTTGTGGCATTCCTGTTTTGCATTATTTATGATCTTAGATATATATTTGAGCTACCTTCTTGTCTAATAGTAATTTATGAATGATACTCTCAAACACCTTGTTGTAAGCTGCAGTAATAGTTAAACACATGCAAAAATACTGTTTTTCTCTGACAAGAAAAAGATGTCTTTTTTTAAAATTATCTGTATTTTTTCTCCAGAAGAAACATAGAAAACCATAGACATCATTGGAGATTTCTTGCTTTTACACTTCTGAAATCCTTTTTAGCTATTCATGTTCTGCCTGTAGTGTATTAGATAAAATATACCATGATTATATTACTGATAATTGTTGCTAATATTTCAGGTATCAAGAAGTAATTCTCCACTGATGGAGTTATGCCACTGCAACCAGGCCCCATCAGTAGAGGCTCATTTCCATTTGTGACAGATTAAAGTCTTTGGAAGCATGGAAACTTCAAAGACCATAACACTGAGATGCACAACATTATGGATGCATAGATTCAGGAAAAGTCTGTTTTATCAAAGTCGGGGGGTAATTAATGTAAATCTCCAGACTTTCAAGCAGGTAAGTAAGCATGAAAACCTCACCCATTTCTGCAAAACTGCATATATTGGTTTGGTTCAAGAACCTGATAAGAAAGTCTAAAAATATGGCCCTTGTCAGGAATAAGACACAGATGTATTTTCTAGACTGTGAACTAGATTGTAGGTGCTATGTAAATATGATAAATATTAATTACAGCAAAGTTGGAGGAAAGTTTGAAATTGAAGAAATAGTTTCGAAAGAATGGAACATGGTGTCATGAATGTCTGATTAATAGGTAGAAAGCAAGGGGTGGGATGTTAATGTGGTACCTGTCTGAAGTCACTACTATGACTCTTTTTGTGACTTAGTCAAGTGGTATAACAATAAATAAATCAAGATTAACAGAAAATGGATTATCTATTTTTTTTTTGTCACAGCACTCTCCAAACTCGCCGGCTGCAACAAGGTATTTTATTGTCACATACCAACATACTCTTCATGCCAGCCCCTCTGCTGCCTTCTCCTAGTCTCTCCTCATCCAGGGTGTGCGTGTTCTCTCTCTCTCTCTCTCTCTCTCTCTCAATCTCTCTCTCTCTCTCCATTCCTCTACATTATTTTTTTTAATATTGTCATTTTGCCTGTAAACATAAGAAAGTAAACCCACAAATATTTTCAGAAGAAATAATTTCCAAAAGGATGTTCACTTTGAAGCAAGCTAATGTTATTTGTAGAGTATGTGGAAAAGGAGCCCTTATGGTTATTGACAATTCTACATTCTGCCTCCTGGGAAAAGTAACAATCCCCCAGAATTTCCCAATAAACTGCAGGAAGGTACTTGTTTATAGGTTCTTTATGCTTGGTTTCACCTAACTTTTAATACAAATACCAGAGGCAGAGAATCAAGATACAAACCTTATAGTTTTTAACAGCCCTTCTTGGAAGATGCATACTGGTTCAGCATTTATCTGAAGGAAAGGAGACAAGGAACTATAATTTAAAGAAATCGGAATATATTCCAGAAAAATACCCACACAACAAGCATATTTTGAAATCAAAGGTAACTTCAACACTAACACTCAGCTTTGTGTCTAAAAAGTTTTAATGTCTCTTTAGTTGAAGTCACTGCTAGAAATACATCACTGGATTCATCAAAATGTTTCAGTGTTGACAGGCATGGGCTAATAACTGACACATAACCCCCCTTCTGTTTCTTCAGGACACATCTAAGCATTGTGAATGGTTTCTTTTAATTATTTTGTTTTGCACTGATCATGGAAATATATTTTTTTTTCTTACCAATGACATCATTGCATCATTCAATAGATTGTGGAAGTGTTTGTCTTAACTTACGTAACAGATGGGTAGGTATCTTACAGTCCCGATTCTTTCTTGCAAAAATTTAATTTTATTCTTTTAATTTTATCTGCTTTTCTTTCCCATAATAATGAAGTTTTCAGTGTTCCTTTGTGAAAGATCTGCACTGACCTAACAGGTATTACACAAATTTATGCCAGAGTTCCAAGATAGAACCTGATTTTCAAAAACAGGTTTCTATGGTGATACTTTTTACACATCTTTTTATAAGATTTACACTACCTTTTATCATGTTAATCTTCTAAAATATATTTAAATAAAGTTCCATAATAGCTGTGTTTGGAGTTTGGCAAAGGTCCATTTTTTTTTGCTTGTTTGTTTGTTGGGGTTTTTTTCTTCTCTAAATCCCATGTATTTCACCGCTTGGGTTTTTTTGCTCACTCTATTAATATATGATCCTCTTTAAATAGCGCTTTACGCATAGGTTTCCATCAGAGACTTTTCTAATTTATTGGCCAACTTTTGTTGATTTGCATTTCTAGCATCTAATAGCATTTTGCCAATTTAACTAATTTCACACAATAAATATTTCAGTTGCAAATAGGTTGGCAAAACAGTAACTAGAAGTTGGTATACTTAT
Source organism: Microhierax caerulescens (assembly GCA_035590215.1). Classification (NCBI taxonomy): domain Eukaryota; kingdom Metazoa; phylum Chordata; class Aves; order Falconiformes; family Falconidae; genus Microhierax; species Microhierax caerulescens. The sequence continues at coordinate 59,370,238 of JAVJGJ010000014.1, forward strand.
ATGCTTAATAGAATTTGAAAAGTTTTTACCTGCTCTCTTTTTTTCCATGCATTTTACATATGCAGCAATGATATTACTAAAGCATACAATATTCTTTACACTTTACTTAACGAAATATCAAAAAAAAATTTCTTATCATTGGAAGACAGATCTGTTTTAAGTTCCAAGGTCATGGATCAGTTCACACATCAGAAATCAAGAGTGACAAACCAGGAGTCATGAATCAAGATTAAAAGCCATAAATCATGTGATTAGAATGAGACTGAACAGAAGGCATTAACTTCCATTTGTCTATCATGTCTAAAAATGCTTATGGATTTTATAAGTATCCTCCTGCCAGCTGGTAGCTTCCTTATTTAAATTAAAGCTAATGTTGGAAAGTTGCTGGAATGTGCAGTTTTGTGGTACTGCAATAGAGGCTAAGAGGAGTTGAGGGTCTAGGCAGAGGTCAAAGTGGTCTTCTGTAGTCATTCACAGCGGTTTTGTTGTTCCAAACATACAGTTGTAGGTATGCTCATACAACTGCTCAGTAACAAATGCATTATGATTTCTGCCTCCTGAGTAAAATATACTAAGATTCACAGAATCACAGGATTACAGAATGGTTGAGGTTGGAAGGGACCTGTGGAGATCATCGAGTCCAAACTCCTAAAGCAGGTTCACCCAGAGCAGGTTGCAGAGTCATGTCCAGGGAGGTTTTGAATGTCTCCACAGAAGGAGACTGCACAGCCTCTCTGGGCAGCCTGTGCCAGGACTCTGTCACCCTCAAGGCAAAGAAGGTCTTCCTCATATTCAGAAGGAATTTTTTGTGTTGCAGTTTGTGCCCACTGCCCCTTGTCTTGTCATTTGCCACCACTGAAAAGAGCCTGGCCCATCCTCTTGCCACTCACCCTTAAGATATTTGTACTCATTGGTAAGGCGCCCCCTCTCTGTCTTCTCCAGGCTAAACAGGCCCAGCTCCCTCAGCCTTTCCTCATAACGGAGATGGTCCGGTTCCCTTATCATCTTCAAAGCTCTTCAGGTCCAGATTAATGGCAACTCCTTTACCCTCACTGTAAGGTTTCTAAATAAAAGGTTTTACAAGACTTATTCTTCATATGAGGGAAAACAACATTCTTGGTCTTCCAGTCTTCATTGCAGGGGAGTCCTCTGGTATGAGGTGTTTCTGTATACATAGAACTGCATAATTTTTGACAATGGTGTCATGGTCATAACATGGCTTCAGAATGCAGACAGGCCTTCCAATACACTTGCATTCCATGTCAACACTGACAAATAAAATGGATTATAGGCAGGAAGCAGTAAGGACAGCACGGTAGCCTACGCCTTTCCCTGGAAGGTGCAATTTTCATTCTTTGGTCCCAGGTACAAATTTGTCAGGGTCACAATGTTCTGATACTGTCCTGTCTGCCTATTAAATGAAAAAAAATATCAGTCCACAATGTCAAAGGAAAAAGTTTTAGGACTCCTACACTACACAAACTGTTGAAAAATGCTATCTGCTCAGGTTTCAATTCAGTGGTAGTGGCTATCACTTCATGCATGGCTGGGATTCATCTTCCTCACTTTAGTCCTCTGAAAAGTAGACGTTGGCACTAAGGGAGCTGAGTAAAATCAACAGACACTTGAAAGAAATGTGTATATCCAGAGAGTGATTTAGCTGATTGAAATACAGAGGGTGGATGTTGTCCTGGAGATGTCTTTCTCACTCCTTTGATTATTAGGTAATGACTTGAGACTACATACTTAATTCTAGCCACTTACTAGGTGAGATATATATGCTCACCTTCATATGTTGTATGCCTTTCATCATTCTACACACTCATATTACATATTCCTCAGGGGAAGGAAACTATTATTGTCTTATGACTTACATGAAACTGAAACAAAACCTGTGTTTAAAAATTTGCTGCAGTGAATTCATCAAAGGTAACTTTCCTAAATCCCTGCTCAGCAGTCCATTTATGATAGTATCCTTCATTTGATCACAAACAGATGTTATAAACTATTTTGATACAGCAGATTTTCTTCCCCCTAAATTTAACTGATCACTACTTTATTCTACTTTTTTTGACTATTAAACCTTGCAGATGCTTTGAAATTTTACCACGATTCATACACCTTTTTGGAGATTATTTCTTTGTGTATTCCATCTTCAGCAATCAGGTTTACGTTGTGCATTCCTTTTAATAAGCTGATTCATGCCAGGTGCCACTTTTTCTCCTCTTCGTTTAAGAAACCCAATGACAAAGAAAGTTAATGATGAAAAACTGCACCATTGGGAGGTCAGAGAGTTCATTTTCTGACACAGACTCATTAGATGATGTGGTACACACCAAGGGTGGCATTGATTACCATAGCCTCTGTACTCTTAAAGGTTAATGATCAGGATAATTAGCTGACCTATTGGAACCAGATAACATTCAATTGAGATAAGTGACAGGTGACTATAGTTATTAAAATAGAGCAGAAACAGATATTGTTAGACATCTCTGGCATTGTGACTTACTCAAAACTCATCTGTAAAAGACTCTGTGGAAAACATTAGCTGTTTCTTTTAGGAAGGTCTAGTTTAATAGTTCCTATTCCCTCTATTTTATCATTGCCCTATCACCCAAAATATCTTGTCTGTAAAAAGTATTAGAGACATAAAAGTTTAGGAACAGTTACTCTGTTGAAAAGATTAAAATGTAACTGTAACAAGGGGACTTAAAAACAACCCATGCTTATTTTCACAGCATTATTCTACAACCACATGAGAGTTTATAGCAGTAGTCCCAGGAGAAACATATTTTTATTAAAAAAAAAAATAAATAAATATCATGTTCTATTTAAATGCATAGTGTTGCTGGGAAAAATGTTTTTTTTTCTTTTGCTTTAGGTTTAGGAATTTAAATTTGGAGACAAGCAAAAGTAAGTATGGAAGATGTTTGGTGAATATTTTCCCACATCACAGGAACAAGCACATTCTTGATACTTAAGAGGTTTAATCCAGAAAACTCATCGACTTTGGATGATTGGACATGTAATTGGACATGTCTCACCTCTGGAGGATCCCTGTACCACTGAGCTTTTGTTATTGTTCTTTTGTTTTGATGCTGCTCCTGCACCGTGTCAGTGTAGACAGCAGGAGTAGTAAGATCTGCATAAGTCATATTTTACCACTCTAGCTGATGTAACTGAAAAGTTGGACTAGAAAAGCACATAGCCCCATCTTGTAAGACAGAGATACTCCAATAGAAATTTCATGAAGTCTTATTATAAATTTCATGGAAGAAGCATCACATGTAGAAACACAGACCTAGGAGCGATAACCAGGACAATTAAAGCCAGTCCCATCTATGAGGGGGAACTTTAGAACAGTCCACAAGATCACATATTCTTGTCCTGTTTCACATATAGCTAGTTACAAAATGCTCTCTTCATAGTACTTAGGAACTTTAGTACGTGAAAGCCAAAACTTTAGGAAAAATCAGGCAATGCTAAAGATTAGATCAGGAAGCAACAATAGTTTTGGCCTCCGAAACTTCAAGGGATTCAGGAGCTGTAGATGTCTTTGCTTCGTCTTAACAAAAGAAAGAACAGATCCTATGAATATAATTAAGGAAAAATTTGTCCCCTGATATAAAATCAAATCACTCTCTAGCCCTGAGAATATGAAAAGAGGACATCTGAGATTTTTTTCCCAGTGTCAGTGCAGTCACCACACACTAATCAGCATTTCCTGTCTAACTACAGATGCTTCAGGGGAAGACCAAAAAAACCCTGCCAGCCAAGAAAGGGAAATTCTTGGCCCAAGTAAACTCTTATTCACTGGCAATTGGATAATTAATTAAACACAAACCAAAAGGGAAGTTTCTTAGGGATTTCAAGAAGTAATTAGCACAGCTGTCTTTTTAGGATCACACTTTCACTTAGGTTAAGGTTTTACTGGTTTGTGTTCTTGGTACATATAATAATGTTATGTGGTCATCCATTTTTATGAGAAATGTTTGGTAGCATTTCTTAAGGACAGACTAAGCTTATACTTGTAAATTAAGCAATGGCAGGGAATGTTCCTAATTACTGGAACATGATCACCTGAACTGTTAAACTGTTAGAGCTATTGTGGCACAGTGGTGGCCAGTTAATTATCACTTTTCTAAAGCATTTCTGTGCATGTTTTTGCAGTTAACACAGGCTGCCTATTTCAAAAAGTCTGTTTGCGTGTGATAACACTGTTTTGTGCATAAAAAGGTTCAATACTGCTGTCATAGACTCTTCTTGTATCAGCTGGCCTCAGTGCTACAGGACAGTTCAAGATGTGCTAAATTTGCTAATAAGGACTCTGGCTTCAGTGAAATCCTTAGGTCCTGGATTCAGCCAGTCTCATATGAAAGATACATCCTTTTCACCAAGAACACTTTGTTTCTAATTCTGGCATGCTTTGTCAGGGGAATGGAAATGTTTCTGATGGCTGCACTGAAAAAATCTGTAGAAGCAGGAATAATCTGAGATTTCAATATCTGGCCCACAAGAAAAGACTAAGAGCTGGGCAAGTCTCTCTTCTTAAGGAGATTTCTAACCTATCAACTTGTAAATCTTTGTGCCAAAGAGAGAGGAAATGTTTTTCAGGGCCAGTGAGATTAGGACAAGAAGTAATGGGCATATATAAAAGTGAAGGAGATTTAGATCAGATGTTAGGAAAAGCAAAGTAACTGAAGGATTTCAGTGGCACTAAAATAGATCACTCTAGATTGCTGAATGTTCATTGCTGGAACTTTTGAGAAACACTGCAGAAAATATTAAGGATTTTTTAACTGATAAAATGTTAAACAAAGAAACAACGTAGAAGGCACTGAAGGTGCTTTCCAGCCCAATTTCATTAGAAATTTCTGATCATGCTAACAGCATATAACAAAAAAGCAACTATTAAATATTTGATGTTAGAGAATTTTATTTTGCTGGAAAAATACAATAAAATAGAAAACCCCTTATTATTTGTTGACTGTAAGTATACTTTTGTTTCAGTATTAAGTAATGGCTGATGAGGGAGGTAAAGAAAATAAAAATAAATTACCTAAATTAAATTTTATACCATATTTTTGCACATATCTTAAATGTGAGTATTTATGATGATTTTTTTCCAAGTACAATAATAATGATAGGGTTTTTTTCCCTTCTTCAGCATAACACTAAATTTAAATGTGTTCTGTCATCATTGTTCTAATCACTTTCAAATTAATTCCTTCTCCACATCTTAATATTCTAGAAAAAGACCTCAGGTTCCATTACTATACTTTCTTGCTCAGTTTCTTTGGTTATCCTGACTACTTCAGAAAGAGTAGCTAGAAATTCCACAATTTCTAGCTTCAAATTTCCCTAATTTCGCATTCAGTTAAAGAGATTATTTTACCACATAATGTCTTTTGTAATAAAGGAGAAAACAACCGTATTTCCCACCCTGACCCCCTCTGTCTAGGTTTTTATTTCATTGCCCTAAATCTGGTATGACTGTTTATAACAGCTGTTCCACTTTTCCTTTCTTCAAGTACTGCAAGCTATAAAGCCTCATTCTAGGCTCTTAATGCAGTCAATCATTTACCTAGTAAAATAAAGAAGACTAATGAATCCTTCCCATATGAAGCTTCATTTATCTGGGCTTGACAATACAGCAGTATTGTTCAAAGACGTGTGAACAAACAACTGGCATACCTGGAGCCAGATACATTTAAGTAGTTCACAGTAGGTCATATATAGGAAAAGGATTACAACAGTAGAAGGAAAAGCAAGAGGTTTTTGCCTCAGGCTACCTCTGGGGCATTTGAAGTAGTGAAATTCTACCAGGACCAGAGTGGTGAAGCATATATTGCAACATAAGCTGTTCATAAAGTAGTTGTAGAGATTAAATGTCTTCTAAATGCTTAATTTTAATTGGAATGTGATTAGCCTGAAGGCATAAAAATATGTCTAATATTTTTCATAAATATGTCTAATATTTTTTCTTTTAACAGTTTAATAAACTGTTACAGAAAACACTTAATGAGAATTTCATAACAGTATTAAAAAATAGCTAACTTTTGAGTTTCCTCTTCTAATAAAAAAGTTACAGAATCAAAGTTTTAGGCTAGTATAGAAAATTCTTTTTAATTCACTGTCTCACAATTGATTGAAGCGGAATGTTGAAGATACTGATTCAACTGAGTATTTTGGTATATATACAGAATCTTTGAAGAGTAAAACAGACACAATTGTAAATATATATGTCTAATATGTCCAAAAGAATATTCTCTTTTGAATGAAATGGCTGTATGCAATTATTTAATAGGAGAACACTGTTCATCTGAATAATGCCTTGAATAAATGCATTTTAATAATTTAGAAAGAAGTATCTTTTTTTCTGTCCCTTCCCTTCCCTTCCCTTCCCTTCTCTTCCCTTCCCTTCCCGTCCC
>JAVJGJ010000014.1:59376768-59388316 GCA_035590215.1 Microhierax caerulescens
CCTTCCCTGCCCTGCCCTGCCCGTCCCGTCCCGTCCCTTCCCGTCCCGTCCCTTCCCTTCCCTTCCCTTCCCTTCCCTTCCCTTTTTTCCTTTTCCCTGCAAAGCAGTACTCCAAGTCATTTCTCTGAGAGGGAAAAACAGGCAAACACTCTGGGGTCCCCAGTAACTGAATGAGCCACAGTTCCCTTTATGCCAGAGTAAATTGTATTTCTCCAGCCCTTTTTCTTGTTTTCTTCTGTGTATTACATAAACTAAGCAAATTACATGACATTTTAAAACAAATTAATTAAGGCTCAAGAATTAGCTTTATGAATTAAAAAGCAGTCTTTTATACTTGAAGCTTAATACCAATATAGACAGCTCCTTTAGCAATTTCTGTGCAGATATTGGTGCCACTCTTGATATGTATGATGGGAATATTTTTCAGACCTTTTCCTGTGATAATGATTACCAGTTCTGTGGAAGTGGAGGCACCCTCTGTGTTCCTTCCACACAATAGAGAACCAGACCTACTAGATCTCTAGGAACACCTGTCCAGTTGTGATAGATTGCCATCCAGATCTAATCCATTAACTCCTGTAAGGAGATAAAACCCCACCCATTTTGCTTTTTTGAAAAGGCAGTTTCTGTGCCTCCAAACAGACTCTAGCTGTTAGGCTGACTCCTGTCTTATCGACAGGAAGAAGGAACAAAACAATACTCTTGGTTCTCATTTTAGAACAGTAATTATCACTATAAAACAATGCCACACTTCTTTTAGGGAGGAAGGGGCTTGATAAGTTAACTTTCATTAATGATTGATGTTTCTGTGCATCTGAAATATCAGCATAACTAAGTTTCTGTGACAGCCCTCACCCCTAATCTTATTTTTGGTGCTTTGTGTCAGACCTAAGTTGGTTTCCTGAAGGGCACTGTCTCATTCATACAATCTAAAATCCATCTTCAGGGTACAAATGCTTTCTTCCTGGTGTTACTGATAAATTTCTTCCCAACTCTTTCAGTCTTGTCTTGGTTGTTTAGTTGTTTGTTTGGGATTTTTTTGGCATGTATGTTTAATATTACTTCTGGATCTCCCTAAATACACTGTCATATTTTAAGGCAAACATATACTGTATATTTCCAGCATAGTTCACTTAACTTCCTTTCACACCTGTGCTAACAGTAATTGCTAGTTTACCTCCCTGGCTATAAACATTCATAGTCTACAATTACTCTGTGCACTAATTATGTTGAATAGCTGGTTTGGGGCAAGGGAAGAAGTCGATGGGAAAATACATATCCTTGTTTTCTAGCACTGGAAATATATCGTCTTCCTGTAACATGAAGATGTTATATTCATTCTGGTTTTCTGAAATTAATTATCAGAGCCGTCTCCTTTTTTTTTTTTTTTATTTTTAATTTTTTTTTCTTTTGCCTTGATCTAGTCCAGTCAGGTAAGTTGAGATATCCATGAAAGACATAATGTTTGCAATTCGTATAGTGTACAACAATAAAAGCTTTCTTGAAATCTCTAAAAATCTTTTATTAAAATTCACAAACTGATCCTTGACTGAACTAAGTGGCAGAGTGGGAGAATAGATTTCAGCTTTCAAGGTTAATTAGGTTATGAGGAGTTTTCAAAACTTGTTTCATTGGCAATTGGAAAATATGAAAAACTTTGAGCAAATGCAATTGGCACGAAGGGTGAGATATACTTTTGCAGATCTTGAGGTCTCCTCTGTCCTTCAGTCAAAAGGGAATATTTAAGCTTTTACCATGAGGAGCCTTTAACATGAATTAATTAATCTTTGTTTCATTTTGTCACTGAAAGACTTCAGTCACGCTGGACAGTTGCAGCCCCTGCTCAGACTGCCTAGGTGATGCTGTCTCGCTAACACGCCTGTAGCAGAACCTGAATGTAGTGGCCTGAATTTGCTGTCAGATGCTCCATGCTGTAAGGATCAAATATGCACCCGCCTTACAGCTTTTTCATGCTAGTCCAGGTTAATTAGCTGTCAAGATCATGTAAATCAGGCTGACTGTGAGAAACATTAAGGAATATGATGCTAAAGCAACCTTATTTTGACAAAGCCTTTTCTATACTTCAAGTTTTCCTCTTCTCCATGTTTTTTCCCCATCTTTTTTTCTTGTTTGCTTTCTTTCCCAAGTAGTAACAGAATGTACAGTTTATCTAACAGTTTTGGAAATTTCTATCAAGAAAAAGTTTAAGTTATTTGCCAGGTAAAGGTAACAGAAAATGAAGCAGCAGCTCCCTAGATTTTGTGGGAATTCCTATTATTATTTGGAAAGGATAGATGTACATTTACAAGGAGGAAATCTTAATCCACTTGTTCTTCTGTTCCATTTTCCTCCTAAGATTCATACTACCCCTCATTATCTTTAATATGTCTTCATAATAATATTTTCAGGGTTCTTTGATGCCTTCCACCTCCATGAGTTCATACAATCTGTCTTTCTGGTGTACAATGCTATATGACACCATGTCGTGGGGACTGCCATGAAAACTGCTTTCTTAAACATCAGTATCTGGTTCTGCCTACCTGGCCTCAAACATTTTTTGTTCTATTACTCTGAGGGTTTGTATTTTTTCATATGTTCATAGTTTATAATGCATTTATTAACTCATCCCCTCAATAATGCAACTGACTTTTTTATGATATTTGTATTAAAGTTATGTTCAGAGTTTTTTCCTGCATGAATTTGTCCACAGCTCATTTGTTCCCTTATTCTTCTATTATACTAATAACACCTGAAATAGTTGTTCTTTGACATTTCCTTATATTTTTCATTTATGAAATGTGCCTTTTAGGCATTTCAGAACAGATCAGTGGGAACTTTCAGAAGGGGTTGAGGGCCAAATAAGGTTATAATTCCAAAATGAAATCTCCTGATATTCATTTGTCTTATTTTCTTTCTTCCTCTGCATACCCATTGGAGTATTGAACTCCTGTCCACTATGCAATCTTGTGCTTCATTTTAGACAAACCATTTTATTCCTTTGTTATAATAGTTTATGTCATGTAATTCTTTGTAAGTGAAACTTGTCCCTTTTGGGAGGACTTAAGCAGCATTTTCTCCATGGGTGTAATGAAATATTGTAAATCTTTCTGCAGACAGAGGGCACATAGTATATTAGTGTGATACTGACCAAAAATTAGTTCATGCATGTTCAGAAAAACATGAGCTCAGTTATTAATTATAGTCATTAAAACACAAATCTACAATTACTGGAAGCAGTAACAAACATAAATCAGATTAAAACCCTCTGCAAAATAATCAAACATTTAATATTCTCTTTTATATTTCTGTAGCTTTCACCTCTCACAGGAATATTTCTCTCCATCCTTCAAACTTGGTTGAATTTTTTCAGTACAAAGCATCTCTGTTTTGCTAGACTTCTTTATTATAGGGAAGGTTTTCTAATTGGTTCACATCATAAAACAAATATGACTAGTAGTTCCACTTCACCAGACATCAACACTGGCACAAATGTTTACATTTTCCTTGGATAGCCAAATCGGCCACTAAGGCATTAAAAATATCTTAGTCTATAGCCTACTGCAGACTTTGACTATCAGAGAAAACTAACAATCTGTAACTTTGCAGAGTTACTGCCTACTTAGGTACAGCACCATATTACATTCAATTGCAAAATACATACAAATAAGGTGTTCCCTTTGCTTTATATAACGAATTTGTTGGAGGATGAAAAACTGGAACATGTCACAGTGCTTCGTAGGATTGAATCCCATTAATTTTGCTTATTGTTACTTAACTTTAGAAATAGGACAAAGGAAATATCATTGTTTAAAGAAGAACCAAAAGAGCCATCAAAATAAAATCACTACAATTCTTTTTTTGCTAATTAATGTGGGTTTCATAATTTTTGTTATGAGTTTTTAGTTTCATTATTATGAAGGAGAAAATAGGATGAGACCTTTGAAAAAATCATCAGCTATTTTAAGAATACTAGTGTACTTCTGATATATAATCCTGTATCATATGGGATGGTTCATCTAATTGAATAAAAAGGGTAAGTAATTCAGGAAAATACTCTACCCTTTTATACTCACCATAAAATTGTGGTGGAGGAAGTTCTATAGGTCTCAGGAAATATTGTTACTTTTTTTGGCAAATAATAAATTGACCATGAGAAAACAGCATTACTGTTATCTGAGCATATATAAATAATATACAGTTATTTTCTTATGAAAGAAGAATTATAGTTGTCGTCCCCCCCCAACATTCTTGCTGCTAAATTGGAGAAACAGGGGCTTCACAGATGGACTGTTAGATGGATAGGGAATTGGCTGGATGGCCCTATCCAAAGAGTTATAGACAATGGCTCAATGTCCAAGTGGAAACCAATAACAGGTGGTGTCCCTTGAGGGTATGTACTGGGACCAACACTATTTAATACCTTCACCAATGACATAGACTGTGGAATTGAGAGCATCCTCAGCAAGTTTGCAGATGATACCAAGCTGAGTGGTGCAGTTTGCTGGAGGGAAGAGATGCTGTTCAGAGAGACCTTGACAGGCTGAGGAGTGGGCCAATGTGGACCTCAAGAAGTTTATCAAAGCCAAGTCCAAGTTCCTGTACCCGGGTTAGGGCAATCTTCAGTATCCATACAGACTGGGTTATGAATGAGTTGAGAGCAGCCCTGAGAAGAAAGACTTAGAGATATTAGTGAACAAAAAATTTGACATGAGCTGGCAATGTGTCCTTGCATCCCAGAAAGCCAACCAGATCCTTGGCTGCAGAGAAATGATCATGAAGACAAAAGTGCGAATGCTAGTTTTCTCAGTTCACAAAAATGTTCCCAGGGCTAAAGAAATAGATGATAACTGTGACAATCTAGTAAGAAACCCAACCACTGATAGTTCAAGGCCATGAAAATTCTTTCCAGTTTGTAAGCAATATGAAAATGACACCTATTTTACCAGAAATTGGGGGAGAAAACTCATCCTTTTATGTATATACATATTAATCAGATTCCATTTATTATCAAACAGTGTTTTGGAAATAAAAGTTCTCATTTTCTCTGTTCTGTGTTCCATAATGGCTGCAACTGATTACGCCTAAAATTTGTAACATTGCTGGTTATATTTGGTGCATCAATAGGAAGAGAAAGTGAGTAACTGTTCAATTTATTAAATGAACACCAAAACCATGAATATGCTGCATTGTCAATGCATAAACCAGCACAGGATATATAAATCTATGGCAGAAGGCACAGAGTTCTGTTGTTATTATATCACTGCTGTTATTTCTTTTGCTGCTCTTTTACTTGCATCATTCCTCCTGGGTCCCAGAGCCTTCATGGTTCATTTTCTGTTGATTCTCAATACTACTTCTAGGAATTGGAAAGATGAAGAAATATTCAGAAGTGAGCAACAAGCAGTCAGAAGCAAGTAAATTCTTTATGATGTAACTTGAAAAGATTTATGGCAATGTGCTTTATATTATATTAGAATTCTTCACTTAGCTCTGCCCTGAGTTCCATTTCATATATTTTACAAGGCTTGCAGTTTATCTGTTCATATCAGTAGACCTTTTTATTTAATTTTCTCAGACACTTTGACATTTAATAAGACTGAATAATGAGAGCTTCCCACAATGGATATCCTGTGGTTATTTATGATCTCTGTAAACATACAGTTTTAGCTGTTACAGTATTCTATGAAGCACTCTCAAAGTCATAACAGGCATCCATAGTTACAGTTTTCTTCCCTTTTCTCATATCTAAATCTTGAGGGGACTGCTCGTCTCATAAAAACAGATGAAACCTATCCTTAGCCACATCTTTGAGAATTGTGTGTAATGCTAACACTTTTAAATTTTCTTTACTACCCTTAATCAATTTTAAATGTTTAAAGGTCTTATAAAATTGCCATTGACATAATAAAGCCCTCTTGACTACTGATTTTCTCAGAGGTGTTCCACACAGCCAGTAAATAGCCAGTGAGAACAAACATCTGTAGTGACCCAAACAACATCTGTAGCAGCAAATCAATACCTTAAATTTAATTTTATTTAGAACAGCAGGACATTAAATTAACAGCAATCATTTAGAGCAGAAGCTTTACTGTAGCAAATGTATATACTTACATATTTGCAAATGTTTGCAAATGTATATACTTATGCACAGGCACACAAATATATAGAGATACATGTATATATACAGATATCTAACTTTTACATAAATATACCATACAGATCAAAAGCCTTAGTATTCAAAATAATTGGCTAAAGTTTTAAGCAGTTAAAATTCATTCAGCAGTGCCCATTAAGAGAGCTAGGCACATCCACCTTAGCTAAAATAAAGGCTTTAGCTTATAGCTTAGCCCAGTAAATATTTCTAGAAAATGCCATATCATAAGTTGAGATATGCTCATCTCAGCAAAGACCATTCAAAGTATCTGTAGTAATAACTGGTCTGTGTTGCAGCTTACTGGAGTAGATTTTTTACAACATAAATGATATGTGAGAATGCATAAGAGAAAAAATAAGCAGGATAACTTTAGAGTAATACTAAGCAAGAAAGGAGGCAAACCCAGCAGTGTAATCCATGCAGCCTATTGAGAGAGATCTCTAAAAAGCCTTTTCCCAGAACTTCACCTAGGATTAATTTTAAAGAAATGAGTTGTCTTCAGAAGACACAGAAAGTGTGCTAAAATGTTCTGATGTAGATGATCATAGGTCAGAATGAAATCATCTTGTGGAAGATAGGTTGTTTAAGAACACAGATTCTGACTATCTCAGAAAAAAGAAAAAAGAAAAAAGAAAAAAGAAAAAAGAAAAAAGAAAAAAGAAAAAAGAAAAAAGAAAAAAGAAAAAAAAAGAAAAAAGAAAAAAGAAAAAAAAAAAGAAAAAAAGACCTTTGGGATGCTCTAATTATTTCCACCAATATTTTGCAACTGACTTATTCCCTAGTACCATCTTCAAAGTTGGGTTATCTATGTGATGCAAAATGAGAGGAGAACTAGTATAATTAGGGAAATGAAGAAATAAGAACCACAATAGAGTTAAGATACAGACTTGTTCCAAATGAGATAACTTCTAGTCTTCTTGCCTCTTGATTTTAAGACTTCTCATGCTATCAAAAACTTCTTAGAAGTGTTACACTCCATGAAAAAAAACATCTTTTGTGTCCTTCTTCCAGTTATTTTGCAATAATTCTATGATTTGTCCTAATTTAGTTTTTAATGAATAACACCTGAACATATAATATAAAGGTACTGAGTAATCTCCAGTAGAAATTATTCACAACTGTCCTTAAGAAGTAATAATCCTTGTTGACAAACACTTACAAAACTTGTTGACTGACTCAAACCCAGTTTCTCCTCCCTGATAGTAGCATCTGGTCAAGTATGTTGTGGTTTCCAGAGGAAACAGAGATTATACCAGGGACAAATCTTTCAAGCAGTAGTGGCTGGATGAAAGAATTAACTGCCTGCTCCCACTCATAGTCAGCAAAGACAAACACTATCATATTATTGTATCAAATGCATGTTTTGCAGACTAAAAATAAATCGGTGTAGTTAATTGACTTTTTTTATATTTTTGAGAAAAGGGTGAGTGTAACAAACTGTTTCCAATTATTTACTGTGGATTAAGTTTTGCTATTCATATGCCATGTAATGTTTTTCTCACTAAAATGTGTTTTCACAGAGGAAAGATGCTATTTATCACATGTAAGGGTAATAGAATCCATTCTTAGACTAGATTAAAATTAATCAAGCTGAAAGCTTAGGTTTCTGAACTCACTAAATGCTGTTTATTTGGTACCTACTTCTCCAAAATCATCTAGTACTTTATAAAGTTTCTCTTCGAGATTTTGAATTTAATTGTGTGTGTATTCAAAAGGTAATTATATGCAGCTACTTGATTAATTGTTCATTCACATAATGATTAAAAATGTCTTATGATGACAGTTGTAGTAAGTCAGGTTCAGAACTGAACGATTATCACCTACTGATTGTAGAAGTGAATGTCTATAATGGGAGTAATTTTATAGCAGCACTTATTACAAACTAATACTGAAAGTATATTACAGTGATTATTTTGTTTTGTCAGATACCTATTTGAACAGAAAAAAAATATTTTCAGCCTTCATTTACCTATTGACAGACATAGAATTAGAAGGTAAAAATCAGAGTATGTTATGCAGTTTAAAGTATTATGTCTCCACAGGGTCAAAGTAAGCACTCTTAGAGACAGCCCAGGAGCATTAAGGATATTTAAAAGAGTGTTCTTTTTTTGTAAATTTTGAAAACAGAGACGAGGGAAATTGTGTTAAATGGTATAGCTAATGATATTATAACTGTATTGCAAAACTGAAAACAGTTTCCACTATCAACAAAAAATTATTAAAAATATTTAGCCTTTTATCATTTTGGTTAAAATTATTTGGCCTTTACCACAGCTTTTCCTATTTCAACACAGATTGACAGCTTTTCTGGTTTTATGTTTTTTGTAAGTGGCAGGAATAACCTAGTTTTTGTCCATTTTCACACTTAACTGTGAAAATTCAGGATTCTCAAGAATTTTGAACATCTTTAAATGCCATTATTGTTAGCTGAAAAGAAAGATGTATTAAGAAGGAGAAAAGGGTTCAGGAATGGGTTTCAAACCAATAAAATATACATTAGGGCTTACATTAATAATATTTGTATTAGTATCTAAACCTGTTCTAATATAATGAGATAAAAATGTATTTCAGTTGCTGGTTTTCATTCCTGAACAACAAAGAGATATTCAACAATCCCCTAGATCAGTACATTGTTAGCAACCTCACATTGGAGGAACACAGAAAGCCCAATCGATAGCTGGTCAATAGAAAGTTGCCCTTTGCTGGAAGTTGTAGAATGATTCCCTTGTGGAAGGTTAGAACCTCTTAGTGCTGAAGCTACTTAATTATAACAGATAATTGGAATTTGGCCTTTCCTGAAATGGTATAAAACAGAAACTGAGCTCAAATTGCTTGCACTGCTTATTCTGTTTTATTTTACTGCTTCTCCAGAACCATAAGAATAGGATATCAGGACACTTTGCAACTAAACATCATGAAATGCTACTTCTTGGGTCTTGATCATAATTCATTTATACCTTCTTAAATTAGAAGTATTTCTATGGAAATCAATTGATTTGTACCAGATTTATACAGCTGACAAAATCTGTCAGTAAGGAATGTTTGGCTTGGTTCAGTTTGGTCTGGTTTTATGCATGAATATAGCACCTGCTTCAGCAGATATTGTCACATGACCTTTCCCTTGTTTTTGGGAGTTGGTTGCTTTTTCATTATTTTTTTTTAATTATTATTCTTATAAGCACTCTGCATGGCCCTAGATAGCTAATTATATTAGCCTGTGGAAGCTATTTTCCCACATTTGCTCAGCTGGTGATATGTATCATTTCAGTGAAAGAGGGATAATGTCAAGGAAAACGAAGGGAGAAGTCCTAGTAATTTCATCCACTGTGAGCACTTCTTTTTTCCTAAATTAAGTGTGTAATTTTAAAACTTTATCTATACTGTCATATGTTTTAACCTTTATTGAACTAATTAGGATCAAGCTTAAAATTGCTTGCTGATTAACTTGATGAAACAGCTGCAATACTTTTCCCTTTAAAGAAGAAACAGGGGGAAACATAGGCAACTCTGTGTTTAGAAGTTATTAACAATATCACACAAGACAGACAGATATTACAAAAGGATCAGCTACTGAGATGACCTATACAGAAGAACTTTTTCTTCTATGAATTTCAATTCATCCTAATTTCTGAAACTGGATAAACATGTATGTAAAATAGGCAATATTGTACTACTGAGAAACAGCGGTGAAAAAGCAATTTTGTGTATTTATTCTGATGTCTCAGTGTTTTTCAACTATTTATCCTATGAAATTTGCAAAACTTAATTAAGACAATAATATGATGACATGTGCTCACCTCCCACAGCAGCCGTGAAAGTCAGATGCACCTCATTTTCATTCTGAACAAGTTTGCTCAGCCTAGAACAAATTCCCCAATATGTAGCCATCATTTCTAACACATAAGTGTAAACGTATTAAGTAATTGTCAGGGAATGAACTCCCAAAAATACTTAATGAATGCATGTGACAGAACAGTTGATTCCTTTTGTCTAAAAAACATGCTGGCAGTAAGTGTGAACATATTGACTCTCCTATTAGGGTAAGTTATTTGAACACATGCAACCACAGCTGCTAATCAAACTTCATTAGGACAGCCTTTCTGGTTTATCTTGTAGTGATGATGAACATTCATAGACACTAAGTCAATATTTTGAAGATTATTAGAAAATAAAGCACTATGCTTTTACTAGTCAGACAGCACTCAGTTATGATCCATAAATGTAAGATTTTACTAGTTCTGAACAATCAAAACCAATTGCACCTGGAGTCATTATTTTGCAAAAACTGGCATTTTCAGTGCACTGCCAACAAGCAAGAAGAGGAAAGGATCACCTTCAAAGTATTAGTATTTTTTACCAACGTATTTCATGGTCCAGAGTCTCCTAATTTCACTCCGCAGAGACAGCCAAATATCTATGTGAAGACAATCTGCCTGTGTCTAAGTGATGGAGAGGTTCACTTCTGGGTGGAGTCTGGAGCCCTGCAGTCACCTAAGCCAGGAGATCTAGGGGAGCTTATTGCTCTCTGTATATCTTCATTGCTCTCTATTGAAAATTGGGACATAAAGAGATGCTAGGCAAATGGTGCACATCCAGACCAGTAAATACCCCATATCCACAAAAATATTGAATTTGTTTAGAAATTGACATACATTTCCCACTTCCTGCTGGCAAGCTACGTTCTGTTCTTCTTCTACAGACATCACCACCCGTGAAGCAGGATATTATTACAGAGTCAGCTGTATCTCATTTTGTATGTGCATCATAGGCATGTACACTGATAAAACACAACACACACACACACACACACCCAAAAACCACCCCCAACAACAACCAAAAAAACCCAAACCCCGACAGGCTTTAAATACATTGTATTCACATGCCAGTAAATCAATGAGTTTTCCTGGTTTAAAACAGATGAAGACCACAAATCTTGAAAACTATGCGAACAGTTTCTATATAAGCTTTAGCACTGTGGATGTGGTATGTAAGATTCTTGTTACTACATAGAAACAGCTAAGAAAAATCCCCCCCTCCAAATCACTAAAATATTTTTCTTTTTAAGTACTAAACATTCCAGTTTGCCCTGCAAACTTCTAACAGTTCAGGGAGAATTAGATGCCTTAAAAAAAGATCTTCAAATGCTGGTCAGTTGACAAAAAATATATGTAACCCAGAAAACAAATACAAGTATAAATTATTTTCTTATCTTACAATAAGGCACTCTAAGAAAATAGCTAAATTAATTAATTTTGTGCAACATGGTTACAAATTAAATCTGGGGAATAAATAAAAAAACAAAAAACCAACCCAAAAACCTTGAACGAGTATCCTTGCTTTTTAGACAGCTCTGGATGTAAGCAGTTTATATCAGTTTAAGGTTCACAATTACCA
>JAVJGJ010000014.1:59388375-59426820 GCA_035590215.1 Microhierax caerulescens
GTTTGTGAGGAGGCAATGTGGTATTTTCTACCGCAGAACTATGACAATGGTTCTAAGACTAGAACTATAGTATGTATCTATTAATAAGATAAAACCTGATAACTTTATTTCAACATCAACTGGCTGGCCTGAAGAGCACTGTAACTCTTGAAAAGTCATTTGAAGCTGAAACATTGCTTAGGTTATATAAAAATAATACTAAATATTTTCTAGAGATTTTTCTTCCTTTCCCTTAAAGCTTGGGATGAAGTATTTACTTCCCTAAAAAAGTTTTCAGTCACTGGATGATTGTTTTTCTTCAGACTGAAGACTTGTGCTTCATCTCAAATAACATGTAATGTTTTCAGACTTTTCCTTTGAGGAAAAATTGAGTCTGTTTTCAAAGCCACTTACTGCAAATGAAGTGTGTTGGATCATTCTTCTTTCTTTATTGTATTGGAATGTTACATTACAGATTTAAACAAGGATTAAATGGTTCCTATCAGTTTGAATAGTGCTTAATCAACGCGAATGTTTAGCATTTCTCTGAATTGCAATTCTTCATGCCTTCCTGAAAGAAAAGATTTACTCTGTTTTCTAGTTATAGATGAACTAGAACTTTGCAAATGCATTCAACTTACGTTTTTATCTGCTGCTTGTTATTACAAGATACAAAAAATCTGAGACTGTTCCCATTAATGATTCATCTGGCATCAGAAAGTCGGAGTTATTTCCTACTGGAACTTGAAGTATTTGGTTGAATACCTTTGAGATAGTTGTGAGAGAATGGCTGTTGACTGAGCAAGTATTTCAGAGGGGAAAAATTCCCATAGGAACTCAAACTGCAGACTTTGCCTTAAATGGAGGGTCTATATTGTAATACTATGTGCAGTCAGAAAGGTTGTATTTTTATTTGGAACATGTAGTTTTGTATACAATCTGTGAAGAGGAGAGGACCATGGAGCAAAAAGTGTGCTATAACAGTGTTCAGTATACTAGATATGACACTCTGCAAAGCACTATAGAGTCACATTGTTCTGCCTTGATGCTGCTGTAATAACTCCTCACAGAAAGTCCAGACAAGGCAGGAAGATGTGGTGATCAAGCTAGATGTTTAGCAGTCATTAGTGGAAGCTACTGGGAGGTGACTGCTTGTGAGAAGCTGCAAGTTCATGACTGATGTGTTCAGATGAATGATTAAGGAGAGCAGCACTGGAATACTGATTAGAGAATAAGATAATGGAAATAGATGGTCAGGAGTGGAAGGAACAATAGCTATGTGAAAAATTGGTAGAGCATTTTGTGATGTGGAAACTATGGGGAGCGGGAAGCTCATTAGATACAAGAGGAATAAAAACAAATGAAAAAGAAAAGAGAAAGCATTGGGAGAGTATCACAGCTAGTAAAGGGATGAATGTTCATGATAACACTTGAAAAACAGGTGAAAAAATTGGAAAATATAAAAAAGCAAGGAAAGGTGGCTGGAGTGAGAAAAGTAGGAGAGAATACATTAACTTTTCATGCATACAGAACAGAATGTATGCATCACTTTGTTATAATCAAAGTAATTATTTTATCTAAATAATACAGAAATACAACTATAGCAAACATTCTGGAATACAATTTCAGTGTAATAGGTGTTGCTAATAGGTGTTCCACAAAAATGTCATTACTTCAAACAACAACAAATGTGAAAAAAATCATATAAGTATAGGTTAATTAACACTGTTAATTTAAAATGTAAATTATGAGAAGAGGCTCAGAAGAGGAAAGCTCCCTTCTGTTGGTATGCTGCATCTTTTTTTTCTGGAAAACTGCTAACCAACTCTGACAGAAATGTTTTAGAAGTGTTTTTTAACAAAGATTAATTATTTATTTTTATGTTGAAAACCACTGTATTCTACCAAGCTATGTTAAAATACTAATATAATGGAGAAAAGATTTGAAAAGTTCTCACAAACTTATTAACACTGTCTCCACCCCCCTCACCCCCCATTTTCTCTCTAGGAATTATACTTTCTAAAACATTTTAAAAACTGTCCCTGTGTATTTGGTCTTGCAAATCTGGATTTGGGTGGTGTATAATTTGTGACAGGAATCTGGACATATCCACCCTACATCAAGAAAGGTGACAGATTATTTAAGAAATATGGGAAAAATGTGTTGGAAAAATTATTTATGAAAAACATATTGAGCAGTATCATGAAATTATAGCATCTGAGCACTTTTAGGTTGTAGATTTTTTCTCTAAAAGAAGCAAGAAGTGAAACCCACAAGCAGCCATCTTCAATCAACACATTTTATTATTTGTAGTATCAGTAGAGCCACTTCTAAACCGATTTAGTCACATGAAAGCATTTTTCTTGTGTAGACAAGGCACACACTTTAATTTACCTTGTTCCCCACAGTAACTGATTTATGTGCTGAGGACTCCCAATTACCTTTGAAGTCATTTCTTATTTCGCAGACATCTGTCAATTATCACGGTTGCTTACCAGTGGAACATCTGATTTTTTATCAGATTTGGCCACAAAAATTTTGCGACTTAACTGAGAATTTTATTTCTGCCCTTGCAGAGAGCTTAGTCCTTTGACAGATGTGACTGCTTTTTGTGTCACTTTCTATGGCCTTCATTTCTGTCACCTTGCTGTAGGCTTTTAACTGAAAAACCTGCCTGAGGAGTGGAGCCATTAGAATTTCCTTATAGGCAATGATCGTCCGCAGGGGTTGAAACTGCCCAGCCTCCGAGAGGTGCAAATGTATCGCTTCTCTGCATGAAGGGCTTAGTTCAGTTGGGCTTCTAACTTAGGTTCAAGCCTGGGGAATTTAATCTGGTCCCATTGTCCTAGGGACACGTAGTTTTGTAAGCAACGACGAAAAAGCCACAACACAGCAACACCCATTTTATGCTGCACTTGACTGGATCAGCTGGTCAGATGATCCTCTGATAGCTGATCTTCTCTTCCCTTCAGGAACAGAGAGCAGAGGATAAGCTGCTGTGCTGCTTCACTACTCTGGATGTGCCCCAGAGAGGCTTGCTGTGTGTGTGGAGTGGCCTTGCTGGAAGGAGTGTACAGAAGCTGCTGCTTTCTACCCAGATCATTATGAGGTCTGATGCTCAAAAATGTCTGTCTTCACACAAGAAAACTGAAGTGGAACACAGTTTTACAGGGCTCTTATAAATCCCAAGAAGCAGAGCCACATTTTCATTTTGTTCCACAAGTGAAACTCTCTTTAAGTAAGTACCACAGTACATGATGCTAACTATTTTGTCTGTGCTTTCAGAGGATTTCTTCTTTCTTTCCTCAGAAACTGCATTTTCTAGAACATTTCCTAACAGTCATCTCTCTGCACTTCTTTTGGGAGAAGTTGCTTAGCAAAAACAGCCAAGCTTTATAAAAACACACAGAACCACAAACCAAAACAAACCCACACATAAACCACCAAACAAACCAAAACAACCCCTAAAAATGCTGCCACAATCACTAATTTCCTAAAGATGGCCCTAAACCTGGATTGATGGATTTTTATTTAGACAGTTAAATAAGTGGCATGATGTTAGTGTGAGCTGCTGCATTCTCATGTTTTCTAATTTTTGTTTTGGTTAAGTCACTTTCTCATTTAGGAATCTAACTGTTGTCTTCTAGGAAACTTGCCATATACGCTTAAATTCTTGACTGGCCTCCCTGGCTATGAACAGTGGCTGCAGTTTCACAATTACAGTATTTTTTTCAAAAGGACTTGGGCTTCTAATTGCTTGAGGGGACGCGCTGACTTCCTTTCTTCTGGGTGTTAAACAAGAGAAATGGGAGATGATTTACCTGGCTTTCAGTCAAATTAGTAATTACGCTACTGTCATATAATAATTAGGCTATGTGGTGCATAAAGAAGGAGTTTAGGAAAATAGAATGAACTGGAAGAAAAGATACATGGGCAGAGGAAAGACGTCTTCTCATTCTGCCACTGTGGTCCGACTTGGGAAATGAAAGTCTCCTGGTGTCCTGAAACTCATTACACCCTTCCACTATGGTATTGTCACTTTGGAAGTAGGTAAACTAATCTAGTAAGTCACAGTCATTTCAGTTTATTGCATCTATGTCTTCCTGTAGTATACAACATATCCATACACTGAGAAATTCAGAGAAATAAATGTATCTATGACCATATTAATGTATTCTGCTGATGATGGTGCTGATTGTATTTAGAAGTTTAGTGCTTCCATTGAAGAGCTGTAAAACAGAGATGCAGGATGGTGGTCTGATACAGGACAGCATCCTTCTACATCCTTGCATGCATAAATTACTGGGGTTTTTTAACATATATAAGCAGCATTCAGATGCAACCAAAGATGCATTCTGCATGTCTTTTTATCCTTTATATATAGAACACATCTTTATACAATGTCAAAGAAAAGCAGAACAAACTGGGAAATTTTAATCTCTTCTCTACCTTGGGCAGCTCTGTACAACTCTACACCAATGTCATTCTTGTAAGAAAAGTAAGTGAAATATGAACTGGTTCTACTTCAGAGAAGTCAGAAGATGAAACCGTTCTTTAGGAACAGCAACAATATTATCACTTTCTATAAACAGCACATGAAATGGTCCAGTTCTATTACCTAAAGACATTCTGATCATGCAACGTCTGAGAAAAGACACAACACAGCTATGCCACATTGTCCTTCCTGCACAAAAGTCATTGTGCCCCATACACCTGAAAAAGGGGATATTTTTTGTATATTTTAAACTCAGAAATACTGATGGATGCTTGGATATGGTTTTAACCAACTAAAGGATAAAAGTGGTGTTGTCTATGACTGCACTTACAGACGTTGTTTACCTGCAAAAGTCACAGAAATCAACAAATTAGGAGGCAGACATCCTTAGTCTCATTAGTAAGATAAACTTTCTTACTGAAAAACCCAAAGCCTTACTAAACCTCTAAGGACCAGCTTGAAAGGTGAGGAATTAATAAGTCCACATCCCTCCAGACAGTGGAGGATCCAACCATAATATAGTAGTTCAACAACAATAATTACAATAATGAAGAAAAAAAAAAATCCAACCCTAACCCCCAAAAAAAAACAATTTGAAAAATTTCTGTTGCTCGCCAGATTATATTTACAGGCATTAGACCTATTGCATTGTTTTCCTTTAAATTTGGAACACATCCCAGTTTGGATGCTACTTAGGTAGAACAATACATTATTCTATAATTTGTCATGAGTATGAGTCTGCAAGGATAACCCTTGTCTGACCAGTCTTGGACATCAGCAATGCAAACTGCTACCCTAATGCTTTGCATTCTAGATTACCCTCATAATCAATAGAAAAAAATCAATAGAAATAAATAAGCAGTTCCAGGACATGACACATCTACCTACCACAGTAAACACAGAGATAGAAGTATAGATACTACATAAAATATCTATTTCTCTGAGCTGCCTTCCCTAATTTTTCCCCCAAAAGCCATAAGGACCTGACGATAAAGTGATAACTCCTAATTTTTTCAGTCACTCAGATTCTGTCCACAGTACAGATAGGATCACGTTACGAATGTAACTGCATTCTTCAAGTGATCATCTGACATGTTCAAAGCTAATATGATTCAGCTTAACCAAAGAGCAGCATTTATTTCTTTTTCCTGGCAGAACCATGTGTTAACCAGGTTGGCCTGTCAACACCTACTATGCTAAAGGACTGGTTTTGTTCCAAAGCATTCTGGTATAACCTGGGCAGCTTTCCCAAGCTGCCAGGTGGAAGAGATGGAGAAATGTGGGTGTTGGAAGACTATAAGCCAAATCGTGTCAACTGCTTCTTACTGTATTTTTTTAACTGGAGGAACTCTAAAATTGAAATGGAACTTTCTTGATTTAAAAATAAATAAATAGATACTGAACATCTTTTTTCCTCTCAGAAAGTGTATGTGAAAAAATTCAAACCTAGTAAACTTCCTATTAGGGAACAGGGAACAGATTGGTTCCTGGTGATTAAATTGTTTGAGTTTGTATTTTTTTAAATGTTTTTAACTGATGAATGGTGAAATTGTGGTTTGTCTCCTGCCTCCATCTAATTCCAAGTCATCGCAAAGATATAATTTCTTAACTCACCTGCATTATTTTCTTGTATATTTCTTTTCTATCTGGTCTTCAAAATGGAAAACTGGAAAAGATTATCATAATGGTACTTCTGTGCTCACTTTAATTGTGCAACATTACAAACATTCTAAATTCTGAGCAAAAAGTGGTGGATATGTTACGGTAATATGTATAAAAGTTATTGGCCCCTTTGCAATTCCAATTAACTCCCTAGATTACTTATCTACAGCTGTGTTAAACTTCTGGATTTATTCTACTAATTTCGTAGTTTCATATTAATTTTTAAAAAATATTTTAACTGCTGTGTAATTTTTACTGAGTAATTAACAAAATGGAAGATGTATAGTAGAGAGATAAATGGTAATCTAATATGCTAATTATCTCTTTAATCTAATATTTCACAGTGGTATTACACAAGAAAAAAAAGATCATGCATTTGTTCAAATAATATCAAGAAAATAAGCAAAATAAAAACCAAAACAAGATTAACCAATGCAATGTAATAAAATGAAATCTATTCTCTGGTCCTCAGGTGGAGAGCTGAAACAGACAGCAAAAAGAATTGCTGAGATTATAATACATTTATTATCCTGGATATAATAATGAAAATCTATGGAGTATGCTTTCATCTGAGTTTAGGCCAATGGCTTCTTTATTGTATCTTGTGATGCATCCTGAGATACACACCTTCCCATCTGTATTCCTTCTTTGCAACAAACTCAGAAAAGAAGATTAAAAAAAAAACAACCAAACAACAAACAAGCCTCAAAAAACCCAAACCAAAACAACAACAAAAGACACTCCCCACCTTCCCCTGCAAAAAGCTCAGCATGGAAAAAAGGAAATAAAGCAACAAGAACATTAATAATGAAGCAAATCCTGATTCCATAGAAAGACTGAATAAACAATTTTATATGAGGAATCTATTGCAATAGGCTGCCACTAGAAATAAACCTTGGAATTAATGACATGGCTATCATGGCTAAATGAGTTCATCATGATCCACGGTATCTTCTTTCAGCAGAACACTTAAACAGTTGAAGACATGCCCTTGGCCCATGGAAATATAGGTTTAAAATCCCTTCAAAGAAATGAAAACTGTATTTCAGCACCAACTTCTCAGAGAGTATGTGGGACATCTCTTTGAACTCTCATCAGCCTTGTGAACAATTCCCATTCTATTTCTAGGTAAAGTCCAATCGGTTATTTAAACAACCTTCAATAATATTAAACAGTTTCTTTTACTTTTTTAAAAATGGGCTACAGTTGTTCCATGTATCACTTCTTTACTGGCTAGATAAATTAGTAGCTAGAGATCAGCTACCAGGACAACATTTCAGGAGAAGGTTTGTTCCCTCCAGTGTAATATTTTAGGCTACACTTTTGCCTTAAATCTTACTGTAATGTATGGTGTTTGGATGCCTGGATTGTAAGGCTGGTGAGTAGCATAGACTTCAGTTTAAGCTGGCTGTGTAGACATAAATGAAGCAAATTCAATGTCTATAAATATAGTTTCTGATGTTTTTCTAATTCTTAATCCTGTTTTTCTCAATATGAATAATTATCTACATTGCTATATAGTGTTATTCACTAATTCTGATTTAAAGCCTCTGAAGTCTAGGAACATGATTCACTTAACTTGAAATACTTTACATTAAGCATAAGAATATTTACACTCTTTAAAATTTGCAGATCCCAAAAGGAGGACTTAACATAAATATAAAAGGACATCTTTAGTTCCTAATTTCTAGGGTAACATTAACTATTGCTGTTGAAACTTTTACACTGAATTCCTCTGTCACTACTATGAGATTTCCTGGCTTTAAATAATTAATTCAAACAGTATAATCCATATTATTTAAATTTCAGTTTAATAGAAAGAAGTATAATCCATTTATAGTGATACAGTAACTGCTTATTCACACTTTTATGAGTTTATCTAATAAAATACTGCAAACCTTTTTATGCAAATAGGACTTTTCTGTATAGATCGTATTTACAGCTTTTTGCCTTTGCTACAATTCTGCATGACCAAACTTCATTTTGTGAGGGATCTTCATAAATGTGCACCTACATGATTAGTAGAGTAAAATGATGAGTATACGTATATATATTTATCGCTAATTATTTATGTTTTATTGTTTTAATTATAAGGAGAGGTCTTTGCAGTGGCTGCAATGCAATATTCATATGTAGAACAGAGTTAAAAGAATTAATGTACTTTTAAATTAAACTACAAATTAAAAGATATTTATCTGGCATTAATTTTAGGTATCACTTAGGGGAGCCAAGATGTATTTTTATTGCAGAGTAAACCAGAAAGTAGAAGTTACATTTCACTGTTAACCGACTGTTACATGACAAGTAAACAAGTTTAATCGTGTTATTCACCTCATTGACTTTAATGATTCAATAATAGATGTAATAGGCACCTCAGGACCAGATGGCTAAGGGAAAAAAAAGTCCCCATGAACTACCACTTTTTCATCTCAAGTATCTGATAAATATGTTAACTCCCCACACTGCGCTGACAGCCGGAATTTCTCACCAGCTGGCCAGTTGCTCTGCACAGTGGGTGCTATCATCCTCGGATGAATGTTGAATTCTCAGCTCTGTAGTGAGGTCAGAACTTGTGGGGATTTTTTTAAAAACCACAGTTCTTATTGATTTCACATAAACATTGTAATAATCGGCCAAAGGATAAGTGGATAATGTCTTAGGGAGGGGTGGATCATGAGTTAAGGCTGAATTCAGCCCGAGCTGTACTTGTAACAATGCAAATCAACCACGTGCATTAGCAATAAGTGTTGAATGTGTAAAGAGAAAGTGGGGCCACAGCTACCTCTCATCAAGTTCTTTTACTACCCCAACCTTTTGCTCAGTATTGTGCTACCTCTAGCAGAGCCTGCATATGATCATGACTGGCAGATATTTCAGCCAGAAAACAGTGTTTATTTCTAGCTGTCATCTGTGCTGCTGCAAGAAGTGTGCCGAAGAACCCCCCCCCTCCCCCTTTCCCAGGAATGTCAACGAAATGGACAGTTTGATTATCTACAGCCTGTATCAGCCAACACTGTTCAGATCTGAGGCACTATACAGCCTACTGTCTGCCACTACTGCTTGCGTTTGGACATGTTCTTTCTAGCACCCTGGCTTGTGTCAGAACCAGTGTGGCCAGCAGGACCAGGGCAGTGATTGTCCCCCTGCACTGGGCACTGGTGGGGCCGCACCTCGAACCCTGTGTTCAGGTTTGGGCCCCTCCCTGCAAGACATTGAGGTGCTGCAGTGTGTCCAAAGAACAGTAACAGAGCTGGTGAAGGGTCCAGAGCACAAGTCTTCTGAGGAATGGCTGAGGGAACTGGGGCTGCTTAGCCTGGAGAAAAGGAGGCTGAGGGGAGGCCAGGAAATGGCCTCAAACCCCTCTCAACCTCCCTTGAGGTATTTAAAAGATGTTTAGACATGGCATTTAGGGACATGGTTTAGCGGTGGACTTGGCAGTGCTGGGTTAAAGACTGGAGCCTGCAAAATCCAACCATGGTAAAGCCTAACAAGACAAAAAGTTGGTGGGTTTGGGTTGTGAGTTTTTTCATATGCCTATGTGTGTGTGTGTCTTCACAGAACATAATTTCCTTTTTGCTACCTGACTTCTGATTGGCCTTTGTAAACTTGACCATACTTGGTTCTGCATCAAGGAGAAATTTTGTCCAGCATTTTGGAAAAGAAATTGAAAATTACATAATGAAAAGAGAAAGGAGGTAAAAAACCCAAAGCCACAGATGCATTAGCCATCTTGTCAGCTAAGGGATTCTGAAGCACAACATAATTCTGAAATTTTGTGCTAAACTAATAGTATATGTACTCAAAGCCCACTTTTAAATCAAATTGGAATTTCTCAGCAACTTTAATTACATCCAAGTAATATTAAAAAGCCAGGAAATCCAGAATAAATGTCATCACACAACACTACAAAACTTTATTTTTCTTTATTGGTGAGTGTATCTGTTACATGCAATTTATCTCACTTAAATGTACAGTAATAAGGTCTTCATATATGATAATAATAATAATAATGAAGAATAAGACTCTTATCCTACTATAACAATATATATCTTCCTGTGACAGTGTATAAAGCCACTTATTCTTAATAATTTATTTATTCATGCAACATCACTTTGTAAAAGGGTATTACTATTCCTCTATATAAACATCGTTGGTTTAAATAAACAAATCTGGAAGACGATGACAGTAGTCTTTGGACATTCTTAATCATGGAGAGGTCTCTATTCACATACATTTTTAAGAAGTATATATGTGCCAAAACAATATCTCTGGAAGAAATAGTTTGCTACCAAAAAGGAAGCAGGAGCAAGAAAAACAAGCAAACCAACCAACAATAAACAAACAAACAAAAAAAACCCCAAACAACCACAAAACCGAAAGCCAGCATAATGAAGTATTAAAGTACAAAGAAATTGACATTCTTGAAACAACAAATATCAATACAAAGATACACCAACTATAGCAAGTGAAGTGTATAAATAAAAACAAAAGAGAGGGAGGTGGGAATAGGAAGAACAGTAATTTAAAAAGAGCAACAGAAACAAAAATAAAATTTTCAATTATGTCAGGACCAAAAAGTCAGGAAAGAATTGCCAGCTTGCTTATTTACTTGGATATCGGAGGCTGAAAGAGCTGGTTAAGAAAATCAAAATAGAATAAGTATTCTCTACATCATCCTTCATCAAAGGAACAAAAAACTCTCTTTACTCAGGTACATGAACCAAAATACATGTATAAAAATTGTGATGGAACTACCTAATGAACTGATCTTAGGCCATGCTGAGAATTTACTCTTTAGCACTATACAGCTGCATGCCAGGCACACAAGCTAAATGGTTCAGAACAGTCCAATTCTCCAGGGAGAACTGATTTTTTCTACACCAGATAGCACAGAGCACTGGATTTTCTTCAGCACTATGTTGTGTTTCTATAACCGCCACATTCTATATATGTGGATTTTTACAGTTCAAAGTGTCTGATAGTAGGCAAAGTCTGTGCAGCCCAGATGGTTGCATAAACATCAGAGTGAAAATCCTATTGAATGAAATGGTTATATATACTTTATGCTTGGGAAGCACTTTGGAGTGCTTGGGGATGCAGACTGTTCTGGGAAAATGTTGGAAAAGTGCATGGGATAACAAATATACAAATCTCATGCAATTTTTTTTTCATATGGCCTTTCAGGACGACTCAGAAAGAATAATCTGGAGAATCATAACTAAGCTTTGATTTGAAGGAGCTAGTTGGTTCACTGCAAATGGGAACTATAAGTGAATTTACACTTACACAGGACCTAGGAGCAAATCAGGCAACTACATCAGCTGGCAACGTAAACAGACACTAAAGCCAATGAATACCAACATCTTCAGATTGTATACATCTTTTTCTAAGCAAAGGATTAATCCAAAAAACTGTCAGGAGTGAACTTTTTATAAAAGTAAATCACAAGAACATGATGTTAGTTTGGAATTTGGGTTGATTTGACAGAAGGAGGATTTGGGGATTGGTAAATGGTAAGTATTAATCCAAACAAAATCCAAACCAAAATGAGACAGGATCAGAACCAGTCTTTATTCAAGAACTCAATGGTTTTAATTCCTCTCCAGAATGATAAATTGAAGAATATAATATCTTCTGAAGTTTCCCATCTGTCCCACAGTGTCCCTTATGTTAGAATGCAGTATGTTCTGTGATAGGCTTCAGCTTCATTTATACTGAAATGCAAAAGTACTTCATGGTGTGCCATACATCCCAGTCTTCCAAGCATCTGAATTAGTCATGGGAAAGAAATGCACTGTAACTCTTCTGAAAATCACATGGTTTCACCTCTCCTAAAGCCCATATGGAATTTTCTTTACAGGGAAAGCAAGACATGGGTTGCAGAAAGAAGGGGGCTGTAAATGTTGGTGCCTTATTCTTACTTTGATATGGACTCAAGATACATCTGGAGAACCCAGGTTCTGAAATGTTCTTAGGTACCTTGTTAGACATCTTTGTCAATCAATCCTGTTTAATAACTCCCACTCTTGGCAGGACAACCATGTTGGAGCCCAAGGCTTAAGCCTTCCTCCTGCCTCAGCTGTCTGTTCAGCCCTCAAGCCCTTCTTCCTGAGGATTCACTTGGTTGTAGGGGAAAATGGTTTGGAAAACTAAATTGAGTTAAAACTAACTTTGTATGTGTGCTTCTATTTTAGTGATCATAAAGTTGCAGCCTTGGGTAAGAGGTGGTAGGCCATATGGTTCAAGCCCCTTCTGCTGTGTATACTTAATTATGTATACAAAGTGCAACAGCAAGCTTTTGGTTTGGTGTTTAATCACATAGAATTCAAACTTTTTTTAATGATGTCTGTCATGGATAAATGCTTTAGGATAATAAAATTTACTGTATTTTTTATTTCACTCTAGGTCTTGTTTTCTTTTGTTCCTGGTATGAAAATTTCACTTTCTATTTCAAAGTGCTCTTTGATGTCACAGTTTGGAGGGGCATAATTCCTTTTCAGTAAAAAATTAGTCAAGGTGAAAACATATTTTTCCCCAGGGACAGCATCAAAAATGAATTATCAGGAGTGCTTTCACCATGCTTCTGATAAGTAAGGATAACTGTTCCTGGATTAGTAACTAATGGAATATTATGTATGCGATGGCTGGATGAACGAACAAAATACACCTGAAGTGGAAGTTTTCCTTGTCCAGCCATTTCTAGTTTTAGTTCTTTTGTCTCCTGTCTACCAAATACTGATTACATAGTTCTTTAATGGTCAGCTGGGTTTTGTTAGTAATTAGCCTCAAAGACAAAGGCTAATTGCTCAATTGTCTTTCGAGACTCTGATGGGAGAAATCAGAACTAGTGGCCAACCACAAAGTGAAAAAGGACAACTCTCCAGAGTTAATAAAGGAAACTTGTATTAATGCCTTTTAACTTTCATTTAACAGTATATACATTTTCTCTTTTTAAACACACTCCCCAAAACCCAAACTACTCTATCAGATATTGTAAGTTTACACTAATTTGTAATATTTCTGGATATTTATGAGATAAGCTTTTTAACTGTTTCCTATCATGGTGTTTATATTTAAAAGAGGACTTTGTTTAAACTCTAGTGAAGATATAATTACAATTACCAGTGGGAGATTTCAAATCTGCTTTTAGTGATGGAAAGGCTTTCTAAAAATACAAAACTCTGGGTGGTCAGATGTACTTAATATGTCAGTAGTGGTACTATTACTGCTATAACAGAAAACTGAACAGATGTTACAGACAATATCCAGAAAACCAAATAATAGATTATCTTCTAACCTGGTACCATTATGTTTTCTAGGTAGTGGTAGAAAGACCTAGGTTACATGAACAGAAAAGAGCTGAATCTTTTCTACCAAGTGTACTTTTCTTTCCAGACAGGATTAAATTTAGAAGGTGGCTTTGGTTCTATTAATAAGGGGCTTGTGGTCCTCTTAATGTCTAAGTCCAGAAGTATCCTAGAAGTATTTGTATCATCTACTAACTCTTTTAATGACCTGTTATTCAAATGAGAGTTTCAACTGACAGAATTTATGTCAGATTGCTTTTTATAAATAGATGGAAAGGTAACTAAACTGCCTCAAAGATCCCAATATAATTAGTTTTAGTATCTATTATATTGATGCCATTTTTAACACAGCCTGTATTTTCCCTAACCAATTTTCCATATTCATGGTCTTACATCTTGCTGTGATTTTATAGAAAGCTGCTAATTAGTAAGAGATTAATTTGAATTTGTTCATTCCTTCCACACTTTATAGTAGCCAACAGACCTAATAATATTGCTAAAGTGAATCATCAGAGAGTTCAGTTTTATGATTATATTTAATAATGAAAGCACATTATCCCAAACCTTTTAATTTTCAGGCACATTCACAACATGTAGAAAAAGCAAATGAACCTAGACAACTGAATTCAAAACCTAGAAAGCCAGGATTTGTACACACACACACACACACACACACCCCAAATGGTGCAGATACTGAAAATAAAGTAGGTTAAACATATTGCACGCAACACTGCCTTCACTTTAGTCAGCGAGGCAGTGGGATTTTCATCCTGAAATTTGGACTGGCAAGGGAAGATAATAGGTATGGGCCGCAGTTGCACAACAGACATATTTCTCCCTTTTCCCTGAAGACAACAGATGAAACAAGCCATCGCATTTCCATCCCATTTTCCCCAAACCCTTCCTTCTGACCCAGACTCAGAATCTGACAAAATTAATTTGGTACATGGCTGATAATCCTTAAGATAGCACTAACTGTGGCATGCTAGAGAGGCCTCTTCTATCAGTTCAGTTAATAAGTAGATCAAGTAACTTTTCCAGATGAAATATACATCTTCCATTTCAAAATATACAGTGTTTTTCCACTGAAAAATTATTTTCTAAACTCTTCAGATTAACTGCACAGGACAATGAAGTCTAGAGTTTTCATCACACACTTAACTGTACCATGGTTCTGAGACACCCCTACAGGATACAGCGCTTAATACTGTGACTATCAAATCACACAGGGAACTTCTGACAAAAAAACCCCACGGGGTGCGAGGCAGGGAATTACAAAAAATGAAATTCGTTGAGGATTGGAAAACATAAATTGGAATTTGTTGCACTGAATTCTCGATATATGAAGTGATGTATGCAAATAACTGAGCAGCAAGAATTATTTTAAATTTTTTTAGGCTTACTTGTGAGGACCTTCTATCAAGCAGTACCTGTCTGCTCAAATTCTCCAATTAAGTTCATGGAGTGAGATATTATTCACTGAAGAAGATGTAAACACCTTTCTTTTCTGGGTCAGATGCTACCACTTTGATGGAAGTTATTAAAAATCCTCCTGAAAACACTGACACTGAACTATTACATCTGTAGAACGATACAAGTAGGCTTTGTATTATTATTATTAGGAGTATTTTAAAATTCAAAATATAATAGAAAAAAATATAGGTAGGAACATAAGTGTATGTGTTCTATGTCTTTAGGTATATAAAGACAGGTACATTACGTAGGCATGAGTATTTGTTAAGTATACAATATTGTTAACGGGAACAAGAAACCACTGTAAAATATCCTGTAATAAGGTTCAATAATTAAGATCCTTTAGAACAAGATCTAAGTTGTAGTACAAATGATACTAAAGGACTTAAGATCACTTTTCGCAAAACGTACATTATTATTATTTTCTAGACTACACAGTGTGCATGATCTATTTGGCAGGGAAACATAGTCTGTTATGAACGTCTGCAAGTTACCATTTGTTCACCAGATATGCAGCAACTTTGGTATTTCTGCCTTGTAACTGGTGTAGTGAACTTCTCTAGACAAACTTGAAAATGCCCAACAGTTTGCTATCTTCCTGGAAAACATCAGGAAATCCAAACACACATTCAGTAGTAGAGAAGTGTCATGTCTAGAAACTACTGCAGGAACAAGGGGTTATTAAATTTATGCTATAATTCATTGGATTCAGTTTGTGCAACCTCCAAAGAAGACATGCCATAAAGCAAAGTTGCGTCGTGTCATGTATTATGCAGTTTTGTATTACTGTAAGCCAGTGAAATATGTGTAAAGTATTATTTCTGTAAACAGTTATTTTTTCCCAAACCTAAAAACCCCTGTCCTTATGTTTTCATTCCTTTTCTACGTGAATCTCAGAACTCAAACTTTCACATAAATCAAACATCATCCATTTTTGGTTTTATTGCATTTTATGGTATAATACATTACCATAAGATAATCTATGTAGAACATTAAATGCTGTAAATTACATAAAGTAATGTATCACAATGTGATGCTGGGACTGTAAATCACTGATATTTCCTAGTTCCCAGATAGGTGTTGTTTTTGTTGAGCTCGTGGTGTCAGAGGTTATATTTTTCTAAATCACATACCTGGCCTTAAAGTATCCTGTTACCAAAACCCAGCAGGTATACGTGAGCATATACACACAAATATACATGTGAATATATATGTGAGCTATCATTTCTGATTTGAATGAAAAGAGATTTTGAACCAGCAGAAGTAAATAAAAAAGCATATACTATTTTTTATTTGAATTGGTCTACAAATATGGGTCATAGCTTAAAGTAATGAAGAAGAACCTATTGAGTATTGTGATAGGCTTTAAATAATGATCTTGTGCTACATCATTAAGCTGAACTGATATTATTACCTTCTCTGTTATAAAATCATTATGTAAGATTTAAGCATTTTTCCAGGGAAGGCAGAATTGCCAAATTTTTCTAAAGTTTCCTTTTCTGTGCTGCTAGATTGAGACTAAATTTACA
This sequence comes from Microhierax caerulescens, assembly GCA_035590215.1. Lineage (NCBI taxonomy): Eukaryota > Metazoa > Chordata > Aves > Falconiformes > Falconidae > Microhierax > Microhierax caerulescens. Next base: position 59,404,821 of record JAVJGJ010000014.1, read on the forward strand.
ACTGGGTATTTTTACTCTGCTTTTGGTTGTAATTTGTCACTGAAAATAAACAGTTTGACATTATAAAATCCTTAAGAAAACCTGCTTGCAATTTGATTTGATCTAGGCGTGTTTTCCTATCTTCAGTGTGGCAACACTGTTGACTTTAAGTCCATTTCTGCTATACACTGGTGTAGGCAGGAGCCAACAGCTCTGCAAACAGGCAAAGGCTCCATGCAGAGCTGCTAATCAACTCTGTTCGACAACTAATATTAGTTAGGGAACTAGTGGATTAGAACAACGTATTTGCAAAATGTCAGATCTGTTTGTTTTGAGGCAGCAAGAGCTACTTCTGAGGGAGATTAAAGATCAGCTGAGGTCCTGCGAGGAAAAAGAAACAGACAATTCAGTAAGAGCTCTGCGTTAGAAACAGAAAGTAAAATATATTAAATCAGCTTCATCTCAAAGAATCTCAATTCAAGGTAAAAAAGTAAAAATCTCTGCTTAAATCAAGAAACCAAGGGACATACCACATCAGAGTATACTGGGAAGGAATTTGAAGCACAAAGTCTCTGTGTTTGTGTGAAGTAGAATATGGGTTTAATCTTGCTTTATAAACAGACTTTGGATTTTATTATTTTAGTAAAGGCAAACAGGGCACATGCTCTCCTTACGGAGTTGGAATAGTGTATAATTTAGAGTGAAAAAAATGTTTGCATATACAAACCAGATTAACAACCTGTTAATTGTTTAAAAGGCCAGGAATATAAATGACTAAACCGCCACCCTGCTAGTATGTATTTTACACTGCATATCGCCTTTAAATCTGTGGCACAGCCATTAAGCGTACACGTGAAGGAACCATGCTGAACCCACAGAGGCAGGGACCAGGAGCAGGACAAGGCGGGGGAGCCCTGGCAGCCAGCTGACAAGAAGTGAGGCAGAGGCACCTCCTTCCTCCCGCCTGGCTCGTGCTGATCACAATGGGTACCAGCCTAAAGGAAAGACAGATTTTCCAGGATCGAGCGGGAATATAACAAGCCAGGATTAAGCCCTTAGACCAAATGCAGTTCTGCTTTAGGCCTGAACAGGAAAGAATTCAGCCCTCTCTCACGGGCTGTTGCTGACCTAACCTGCAGGCACCACGTTACCTTTAGGACGGCTGTTTGCTCTTCAGCCTGCAGAGGTAGTCTTAATAGCAAGGCAGCTAATTTTTAAGGGCTGATTAATTTGGTCCTTATCATCCATCTCCCAGTTGCATAGGTATCAGGTGACCAATTGCCACTCCCAATACACATATTGTACCTGTCCTGCTCTCGTAAGAACCTACAAAAGTGTATGAATGTTAGCATGAACTAGACATTCTGGCAAAATCCTTCCTGCTTCTTCAGCATGGGTGGGATCTCTGCTGAGTAATTTGCCTGGTTTTGGAGTTCACTTCTAAAAAAGCTTTAGACCAACCAGTGTGACAGGGTCTGGAGAGAGTTACAACTATAGCCAGAAATCTAGAAAACAACTGCCTGTAAGGAAAGTCTGAGCAATTCAGCTAGTTTAATCTGAAAACTAAAGGGAAACAAACTAAGAGCCTTCAAATCTGTAGCAGACTATGTCTGAGAAGAATAAATAAATGTCTCTCCGAGGAGAGAGGAAAAAAGAAATAGGTTGAATTGCACTGAAGGTGATCTAATTTAGACATTAAGAAAAACTTTCCAGCCGTGAGGATATATAAGCAACATGACTGATTGTTCTGTCAGGATGTGGGATCTCTCCCTTTAGATGCTTTTAAGAACAGGTTAGGTAAACATCTGTCAGGAACAGTTTAGACATAGTGGCCCTCTCTTCAGGAGGGAATTTCCATAGATGAATTCCTGAAGTGTATGGAAGTTTTTCAGCTTCATCTTCTATGAATTTAACACATCTCAGAATTGTATGTTTAATGAATTTACAAATTAATTAACAGAAAAGAACACATAGGTCTATCCTCTAGTCATCAGTGTTGCATTCTTTTAGGAGCTGGGGTGGGGTTTTCTCCCTCTTTGTTCTGTGTTATATTACCAGATAATCCTTCTATTGCTTAACAAATGCCATGTTTAAGAGGTACATAGCAGAGCTGCACATAACTGTAAGACAGAGCAGGACCCTGCTATTATTCTTTATGAACAGTAATACTTAATGTATTACACAGTTGTTTCACTTTGGCAGAAAGATAAGATTCCATTTACAACACAAAATTAACATTAATCCAATAAATAGAGTAGCTGAAATTTAAACAATATGCAGGCTCTTAAGAGTAAGTAAAATATTTCCCATTTTTGTAGTTGTAATCCTACTTGTTCCAGGCTTATTCCTGTAATAAAATCTTGGAATACCTGCCTTATAAATGTATTCTAGTTAATTTATATTCTGCTTAAATGCATGATTATTCTAGAAGGTTAGATCAAGAAGGCATACCTTCCTTTTATGATTAATGTTAACTCAAAACACATAAAAAGCCATTTATCAACAGATGCGTTTTGACACCTGATAAAGTCTGTTCATCCAGATTTTTTTTCCTAAAGCATACTTGTATAAACACTCTCTACTGTATAAAATATGGCAGTTCTGCATAGCTTTGAAAGTGAAAAAGGTATTCTATTCAGTAGATGAGAAATGTTTTATTTTTCCAAAAGAGCATGGCTATTTAATTTATGTTATTTATACAGAACAATTCTGCAGCTCCGTGTACCAGTATTAACAAGAAAAAGGAAAAAAGTAAAAGACATAGAGGTGTCTCTTTGATGCTCAACAGTGTTCACAAGATAGATAGATAGATATAAAATTTAAACACAACTTTGTCAGTAAGTTGTTCTCGTAAAAGTAAACTACAAAAAAATTATGACCAGTGAAATAAGGGAAAAGACAAACCTATCTTTCATACAGTATCAGGTCTGTTACTCTCTTTACAATAAATGTTCCATACAGTAAATCCCATAGATATTTTTCTTAAATACTGCTGTATTAATCACTTAAAATAAACCAGTCAGAGTGATTTCAAAATGGTCTGTGGGCCTAAAACAGTGGTGCAGGACAGATGTTTATAATGACCAGTGCTTCTTATTAATTTTTCCAAATGTTTTTCCAAATCAGGTACCTAAGAATATTTGTTTGGTTTTATTTAAGGGAATTTCAAACCCAAATGATCTTCCAAATTTTACAAAATACTTCTATTAGAAGGCTCTGTTGACAGAGAGTTTGTAAGGTCTGGCAAAAAGGGCAGTTCTGTATAGAAAACAGCAACATTCAACAACCACAATGCCAGTTAAATTAGGGTTGAGTAATGTTTTCTTTTGAATGTTGGGTAGTAGTTTGTGCCAGATATGCATAGGAATACTGATAGCAGAAACTAGGTGATACTGATGGCAAAGTGCTTAAAGTTTGTTACAGCTTTCATAGATTAACTATTTCATTAATCAGAACTTGTCCCCTGATTTTCCATACACTTCTCCTCATATGAACTGGGAGAAGTAAAAAGAATTCCAAAGTTTTCTATGCAGAAAAGAAATAAACATAAGAAGTCCGCTGAAATAAATTAAAACATAATGATGAAACTTTTTAATGTGTTAGGTTTAACATTAATAATAATACTTTAAAAAGACAAAACCGTTATTCTAAATATCAGGATTTTACATATTTTTTTTTTTTCTAATTGAAAAATCAAATCTGGACTTCCCCACTTTAAAATGAAAGTGAACTATAATTAACAAAAAATTTGCTAAAAAGATGAAAGTCTTACCAATTTGTCTTACACTTCTGGAAAAAAGTATACATCATGAAAAAACTAAGGTTAGAACTAGCTATGATGTAACTTTCTTATTAATAGCTGAAAGTTAATTAGCAACTGTTAAACAATGATATTTGGGTAGGTATGACCAATAGAGGACTGGTTATATTTAATTTGCAGTGGTACAGCATTATCCAGTAAAAAATGAGGTTTAAAAAACCCTTGCAAACAAGAATAAACCAGGTCCACGTTATTCTGGTTAAAAGACAAAATAGAAGTTTGAGAAATGTGACTGATGAGTGACTACTGATACTGTCCTTTTACTTAATGCAGTGGAGTGCAATGAAATTACTTCAATGATTCATGTGACAGATGCACTGTGGAGACTCCTGTGAGGGATGTTTCTGGTAGAATACCTAAGCTGGTGGGTCTCTGGTACTGAAAGTTAGCCTAGGGCTAGTTTCCTTCTAACAGGTGATTTCAGGACAAGTGTTATCCGCTGTTTGCAACATCCACCTGCTGTTGGTTTCATTAGGAAAACGTGCTTGGGTACCTCAGCTATTCTGTTTTCAAATTCTGGAGTAGAAGTGAAAGTTTATATTGATCTACAGTTTATGTGATTACAGGTACCAACATCCACAACAATTAAATTACTCTGCTAATGTAATAGAAGATAATTACATATAAGAGATGGTAAGTGACAATTCAGAGCATTCTTTTTACTCCATTTTAGTGCTTGCCAGCACCTTTTAGCTCACTACACACTACTATTATTAGTGAACACTTACATAGTAACTTCATAAATGAGTCAGGTTGTACTGTGAGCAAGTGCTGCTGGAAGGCGTGTAATGGTTAGTCCAACATGTCATCAGTCAGCATGAAGCTCTGGTATGTTTAATTACTGGGTGCAGGAAAATGACAAACAGTAGAGAAAAAATTAATAAATGTTATATGTATGTGTATAGATATCACACATACACATATGTACACGTTAATATGCACATACGCTACATACACCTTCTGTCCTGTTTGTGTTCTAAAACTGTTCCCTGTATTTTTTCTTGAGAAGAATGATAGACAATCTAAATGATGTTATAGACTTCTAATAAAAAAGACACTCTTTCTTTTGGAAAGTCCCACAGCATGTAATAATAAAACATTTTTTTAAAGGTTTTTTGAAATATTGTTATTAAAAAAAAATGTATGTGTGTGTGTATATATATATATATATATGATTTACTTGATAATCCCATAGATGTTTCCAAGGGATCAATGATTTTTAAAATATTGATCCACTTTATTAAAACATGGGTCATCTAAGTTGATTTGAATTAGACTTGAATGACTGTCATTTTACCCATAAACAATAGGCACAAACTGAATTATCAAGTAAAAATTTGAAGTGAAGAGCTTTTTGAAAGCATTTTCAGTGTGTCGTGGTGTAATCCCGGCTGGTGATGCAGTGCCCTGAAGCCGCTCACTGCCCCTCACCCGGAGGGATGGGGAGGAGAGTTAGAATGTAGAACTCGAGGGCTGAGATAAGAACAATTTAATAATTGAAACAGGACAAAAATGAAAGAACAATCATAACAACGATGACAATAACATTTACGGTGAAAAGGGGGCAGGAAAGACTAAACCCAGAGGACAGGAGGGGAGGAACTGGTGTTGCACCGAGCAGCTGCTCCCACCCAGTCCCCGAGCAACGACCCCCACCCCAGCCAGCCCCCAGGTATACACACCAGGCCCAGCCCATCCCATGTTATGGAATATCCCTTGGGTTAGTTCGGGTCAGCTGGCCTGGCTGTGTCCCCTCCCAGCTCATTGTGACCCTCCAGCATTTTCACTAACAAGGCCTGGGGAACTGAAAGGTCCCAAACCAAAGCCAAAACACAGCACCATGCCAGCTGCTAGCTCCTGAGAAGGTGGTTAACTCCATCCTAGCTGAAACCAGGACATCAAAACATCTTCTCTCGGAAGAAATGACATTATTTTGTTGGTGGTATGGATTTGCCAGAAGATGTTTTCTATGCAAAACACAAACACATACAAAAATATGAAACAAAATTTCAGAGAATATGTATTCTTATGCTTATATGAATGATACAGAAAAGTTCTACAAAATGGTTAAAGAGCAAGTGTGGTGTTTCTTATTGCTGCAGAAGCCAGTCTGGAATAATATGTGAAGTTCAAATCCAGAAGACTACATAAGAGTTTGGAACACAACTGAAGAAGACTTTTGGCATCTAATATGTTAAAAAAAAGGGGGGGGGGGAGAATAAACTTTATGCAGTTTATTTGTACAACCACATCTGTGATTCAAAATTATGAACACATGCCGATTTTTTTTTCTTTAATTGATCTAGCTGTTTAACTCCTGCCCACATCCCTTAGGGTATGACCAGTTCTGATGGACACCACCAGGACTAAGCATCTCAAAAAACGTTTATTTCTAATACAAAAGATGAGTAGAAAGATACCATCATCCAGACCTGGACATGCTACACTCCCTAGACTAAGGAGAATTCAGGATTCCCTTTTCAATAAACTGGAAAGAGGACTCCAATCAGCAGATTAACAATTAGGTAGGATTCAGCACAGATCTGAAAAATTACTCTTCACTTCCTTTCCAAAACGATGCTTTCATCTTAATTGTACTTCTGTGCTGCTATGCGGAACTCGTCCTGCACATGTAGGGCTGGAAGGGGAATAAGCAGGTGGTGAGCATTACCCTGCTAAGTCACTAGGATTTCCAATTGTGAGCAACCTAGTCCCTGCTTCCAGCTTATTTTCTGTTTTCGCTGTGTAATTTCGTCCCTACTGAGTAGAACACTAAAAATGAAGACTTAATCCCTAAAAACAGCATTGCAAATCTGCTAGACATTTTCCTGAACCTTAATTTGAAGCTCTTTTCTGTTGCACATAGATAACAAGCTTCAGAAGAGCAGGGAGAGCACTGGGTTTATACTTGTTTAAGGTAAGGCGTTCCTGATGATCTGAAGCTACTGTGCTTACTTAAACAAGGAAGAGAATCATGTTGCACTTGAAAAGTCGTTGTGAATCACTGAAACTAATGGTCCTGTAGGCCATAAATCTGTATTTTTTCTTCAATGTTTTCCAGTTTTGTGTAGGTGGTGTTACCAGGCATCCTGTGTTACACGTGATGTCCAATACTGCATTTTTAAAATCTCAGCCTCATGTGATAAAATAGATGAAGTTACTTTTTGTAACTGGCAACATTTTTAAATGCTCACCATGATGGAATGTCAAAAAATGGTTGTTTTTTCACAGACAAATAAATCATGGGAATGGAGTATCTCCCATACCGAAGATTACCGATCACCTACCAGGTCTTTGACCTGTACTGAGCAAATCTGATACATCTGAGTAAGAGTAATTTCTCTGAGACTGTCCTGATTTTCAACATTTAAAATTGTCAGTCATAACAATTGTAGGATAAAGAGATGTATCCAATGATTAGGACATTTTTCTGCTAAGTGAAAGATGACGGGCTGAATGTCTTCAGATTGAGGAGTATATTGAACCCCATTCTTTATTTTCCTGCAAAAATTCTTTAAACAGTATTAAAGAAAAAAGGAATTGGTGTAATGTCTTTTCCCTTAGTAGCTGCTGTGTCAGTCTTTTGAAGGGGGATTCTGAATACTGAGTGAAGAAAATTCTCTTCAGCTCTGTGAGTACTACCAGGATTTGTAGAGGAACAGAATTTCCTGCATAGCTCTGTGGTGAACACCTTGTAAAGGTTAAAAACTGCTCAGCTGCTGTGGCTGATGTTGTATATATCCTGTTTGAAACACCTAATGATCTGTCTCCAGGCTTTATATAAGGAATACAGACACTTAAAGGAGCTTTTAGTTCCCTAAAGGAGGCTTAGATTCTACTATAACTGTTAGGTAACTAAAACATACATTTTGTATTATGGGGCTACTAAGGCCTAAATCCTCTAATTTCTAGAGAAATTAAAACTAGTCCATATTAAAAAGAAAGCATGTTATTCTGAAAACGCAGTTGATGATGTGCATTTATTTGCTTTATAATGCTAACTGATTTAGGGGCTTTAGGTTTTCTAGCATTTAATAAATAGAAGGGAAACTTCTAGAGCTGTTAAAAAGGTTAACCCCTTTAAGGAATTCATATTTCAGAACTTCTGCTCTAGATTTGAAGAGCCAATCAGAGATCCTGCCAAGGTCCTGTGTTTCTTTTTGTGTCAAATACCTTCCCATAGTATTGTTTTTTCCTGGCTGTCCATCAATAACCTCATAAAAAGAGAAATGTAGGAAGTGTATGGAAAACACTGATCCTTACTCCACGAGGACCATAATGCTCCAGAGGCCACACGTTTCCCGTTTGCAGCTGCTCCCTTCTTGCTGTGAATTGCAATGATCTCTTACATTGGAAGCTCTCCCAGTCTTCCCCAGTTTTGATGAAAAGCTTTATTCTTAAGTTCATTTAATGTAAATTTTGAAACTATGTATTAAATGTGATATTCCCCATGTAATTAAGATTAATACCCATCTGTAAAGAAAAAAAAATCCTTATAATCCATTTCCATATTTTGAAATAAAAAATTAAATTTTTGTTTGAAGAAAAATACTCATCTATTGAATTATTTATAGGGACAGATATTTTCATGAGACACATCAACATTTTTATGAAAATCAAGGAGAGTTTTCTATGTCTGATAGCAAGATATGTTCATGATATTTTAGAGTACTTTGTTGCGTTGCTTTCTGTATGATTATGCAATATATATAAAAACCTATGCTACTGTTACGGATTTAACAATTTCACAAGCAACCCTGAGTGACCTTCATCATTCTGTTCAAAGTCTACTAGCTAGGTCATATTTCCTGATCCATTTACACTTACTGTTTTATCAGAAGTGACTGCCTAGCCACTTGTTGAAAAGAAATCAATAAAAATAAAATGAGTGTTTGTTTTAGAATCAGCTTTTGCAGTAATATTTTCTCCACCAGGAAAGAAAATTTAAAATAAAAAAACTTCATTACAGGGAGAGAGTGATATTTTTAGTAGAGCTCTAGCTTTAAAAAAACTACAACAACGACAACAAAACACCCACCCTCCCCCACCCCCCCAAAAAAAACCCAAAACAACAAAACAAAACACACACACAAACACAAAAACTATCCCTTTTCAGTAGCTATTCAAGCTTGTTGTTCACTTCCAAAAATTCAACATGATGCTAGTTTGATACTGCCAGGCTAAGTAGTAACAAATAGACCATCTAATAGACTTGAACTCCAAGCTTACAGTTCAGTGGAGAATGGAAGGGTCCTAGGGGTTAGAAATTCATTATGTGCCTAGGAAACATCAAAGCAAAAAAAGTTAGGACTGCATTAGTGGCTAGAGCCTTAATCCAGCAAAATCCCTAAGTGCTGCTATAACATTATGGTTGTGAAGTGAGCCATTTAATGTTAAAAAATGAGTATGCAGTTCAGTGATTTTCTTGATCATGAAGAATAATTAAAAACAAAGTTCATGCTTTCATGGTTAAAACATAATAAGAAATTAAGTTTGGACTACTTTTGATTAAGGAGATCTCTCAATATTTCATTGCTTTGTCACAGGTGTTAAGTGTGCCTTTTTCATATACGGCAGCATCAAGACCAAAGCAATCTTTCTGAACTCTTAACAGATGGAATGTGGCCATTCTCTTAATTTTTTACACATTAATTTTTTCTGTATTTATTTCACATTATTACAGTGTGTCAACCCCCATCATTGAGGTCAGACAACTGCAGCCTCCCTGTGTTGTCAATGGACAGCACAGCTTTCTTAAATTAGGTGAGACACCAACATTAAACACTAGGCAACCAGCACAGATATTACAACTGTTCCCCTTCTTTCTTAGGTCAGGAACTGCACTTCACATTCTTGGCTTTACATTCCATAATATGTGTTAAAAACAAAACAAACAGAAAAAAACCCCAACCAACCAAACATAAGAACAATGTTCAGAACAACAGGTACAAAAGCAAAGAAAAAGAGGTTCATTTTTATACTCTTAATTTATGAAACACATCACAGAATGTTTTGGGTGGGTAAAGTTTTCATGTTTCAAATACAAAGACACTGGTTTTGATTTAAGATGTGGTAACAAAAAGAAAAACTGCTCAAAACTGCAGGAATATCCTAGGAAAACTGTAGTCTTACACTCTTCCTTAGATATTTATAAACAATCATGGTCAGATAAATAACTAGAATAAATGGATCTTTGGTCAAAATTACTGCATTCCTACACTATATTGTTTACTTAAGTTAGTCACTTACTGTATGCATTTAAATTTATCAGGACACATAAAACTGATGACACCAATTTAAGGTAAATCTAATTTTAGTATTTCCTGGTTTTGAATACTTGACTTTGCATCCTTAATAATCTGTATTTGAAGTATTATTTTGCTTTTAGTGGAGGGTATTTAAATATGCTTGAGTATAAAATGTTGCAGAAACAGAAACAAAAAATAAAAAAGACAGGTTTTGTACCAGTCTTGTCATTTATCCTGTGGTAGTGAATTGTAGAAGACTATTCCCCCAAAATGTGAAGCCAAGGTCAAAAATTTTTTCAGCATGTCCTATGGATGTAGGAATAACAAATACAGTTTCTATTACCAGGAGCGTACTAAACTACATTAGTGTTCTGGAATACACAAAGACATTGCTTAGAAAAAGCACTCAGTTACTTTCATATTTATTGTCACCATTTTATCAATCTAGGTTATGTAGAAAATTAAATGTATTTACAACATTAAAACTGCATCTTTGTGAGATCAACTGATAGTTCCTTCTATTTCTTGACAGAAACATAGTCAAGTTTAAAATTTATTTTGTCCATGTTAAACTATGCTTTGCATGACAGTTATGCTTGTCAGTCACTGTAATGACAAATTTAACAAACTTTAAATCCATCATGTAGTTTAAAATGTAAGGTCTCATTTTACACATTTTAACTCTCAGTAATAAGGGAGCTACCTGAGACTCTTCAAGTGTTCTAAGAATTGAGATGTAATTGGTTTTGTAACACAGTAATGTTACAATCAATACAGATTTCTCAGTCCTTAATTTCAGCTGATACTTCTTGGCACTGAGGCAACTGAGTTGCTTCTAATAAAGTAGCAAGCAGCATTCGGGTTTCAAAAAGTACTGAGACAGTGAAATTACAAGCCAATAAAGGTTTATTCATTCTGTTCCTGCTTTTTATTGCCTGTAACATCAATGCCATCATGCTGTCCCCTAAGACATGACATTCTATTTGTAACCAAAGCATGTAAACTAGAAGCCATATATGCAGTATATCTTATTAATGTGTATGCTGCGTCTGTTTCTGCAAGAGAACATTTGCAAATTGCATAACTGGGCATATCTGACTAATCCTCCACACTCATAATTGTTTGATAATAAAAAAGGAAGAACTTTTAAAAACTTTTTATTATCTCCTTTTATAGTTGCACATCATTTTATGATGCTTCTTCTTTCTTCATACATTTTCAAAAGGGATATTTGGTAGAAATGCTACTTAAAAGTACATAAAGAGTCCTAATAAAGCTGCATAGTTCTTATGTCTAGAGAGGAATTAACACAATCTGTGATGGTATGTGTATCATATACTTCAAAAGTATATGATAACTATTAGCAGCTGTCCAAGATTATAAATTAGAACACTTGGGAAATTCCTATTGTGCAAAAGGCTACTCCTACCTAAAAATACATTCAACAGTCTCATGACAGTGGTGGTTGCACCTCCATGCAGCAAGTCCTTCTGGAGTATGAGTGACACACCTCACCCACTTGTGCAAACAAGGAAGGAGGAGGTTTTACTTTTATAAGAGTTCTGACAAAGTGTAAAGTCTGTCAAGAACTTAAGATTAATTAATTAAGACTAATCAAGGGGGGGGAGGTTGTTTTGGGATTTGTTGGGGTTTTTTGGTTTTTTGTGGGTTTTTGTTGTGTGGGTTTTTTTGGTTTTTTTTTAATTGCATTTCATTGAGTATATGGAAGCTGAAAATAATTACTTCCTGTTCAAAAGATTGTTCATAATGCACTGGCTTGCACTATACCATATAAACCAGAAAGAAAAATTCTGTCACTGACTTTGTAATTTCCTTTCCAAAATCCTTCACATCTTTCTTCCATTTTAGGCATTTTTACCCCTTCAGAATACTTAAAGTTTGCAAAATAAAAAATAAAGACACAAATAAAAAATAAAAAACAATCACTGGAAGGATATAGCTGGCACTCATTAAATAAATATTGCTTTGTTCTTTTATTCTTAAAAAAAAAAAAAAAAAAAAAAAAGAGCAACTTATTTACATTTGATAGAGTTTCCTGTATTGACATAAATCTAATTCTGTATGGGCTGAAAGTTTTCAAGAGTGGGGCACAGGCAAAAGTGTGTAACATATTTTACTTGAGTAAGGTATGAAAATATGCTAAACAAACTTAACGAATTTAAAGAAACCAAAATCTACATTTAGAGAAAATGAATAAATCTAAGCATTCACAAATGAAAATAATTGTGTTGGAATTTAGTATTCTTTTTGTAATGTTCAGTACTTGTGTTCTTTTAGTTAAGAATAGCATTTCATTTCAGCCGCCACACTGAGCTTGTATTATAAGAACACAATGCCTGATCCTGCAATATGATCCTCATGGGAAAGGGGAAAGCATCAAAAAAGGAAAGGTGATTTTGTTTCCCCAGCGAACCTGACTGAAGGCAGTAGTTCGACATGAGAGCAAAAGCAGGTCTACACAGACAAGAAATATATGACTGCATATCATTTGGAGATAAAAATGCAACCAAAATGAAGAAACTAAATATGAAGTACTGTAGTAACACACAGTAACCCATCAACTATTTCAGTCATAAGCAAACAAATTTAAGTTCCTGCTGATCTTCCTGTGTGCAAAGGACAGGACAGAATTAGTTGGGGTTTTCTTCCCTGTAATTCCAGCATTTTTGTATGACTGGTTAAACAGAATATACTTCATGTCAAATGTATTACTATATGATATTAATTATTTCTTTCTTGTGTTTCATATTTAAACATATTTAAATACAACAACAACTACTCTGTTAAAATGTTCTTTCTTCTTTCTCCATATAGGTTCCTGTACAGATATGTGCCTTCTTCTTTCTCATATATTTATTTCCGGTTATGCAAAAAATATCACTGTATTTCTTAGTGATTGTTATGGATAGCTTGTTCTCCAATGGCAATCAAAAGATTTTTAGGACCAGTTTGGAAGCAAAGAGGGATTTCACTTTAGAAATGATTCAAGAACCTCATATATGCGTGATGTAGAGTATAAAACAAATTTCAGGTCAGTGGAAGGGCTAGATACTCGGTAGCTGTACAGATTCACACCTAGTATCCCATTTTACTCTTTAGCATTCTCTCTTTGCATCACATCTCAATTTAGCATCATCTGTGACTTTCATTAACGTGATATTTGAACTCCCTTCTAAATTATTAATGAAGATGTCAGACAAAGAAGGAGGCTGAAACCTTCCACACTAGTATGCCTCTAGACATCTCTTCCTATCTGATAAGTTGTCGTTCATCATTAACTACTGTTTATGGCTATTGAGCTACTTTTCATGCTATATCATACGGTTCGTATCCAAGGAAATTCAATTTTTCAGAGTAATATTTCATAAGACCCTTTACCAAATGCTTTGCTAAGATGCAGATTTGTTTTGTTTGCAGAACTGCATTCCCTTCGAGTCACCCATTATGTTATTTCAACTCAATAAAAATTCATGGTTTACCTGTAAAAAAAGATAAAATATAAATCAATGTTTACTAGAAAACGGACTATTTTTCATGCTTTCGTTACCATCACTTACTTCAGTAATGAAGGATGTACAAAGGTCAGAATCCTGAAAGGCCTCATGTCTATCATTGACTTTTAAATTTATTAAGAATTCTTTTTAATACCAATTTCTTTTGGTCTAGCTGAAGAGCTTCATCTACGTAAAAATAAATTGGTAGTTTTAAGATAATTTATAGGACATCAGATATCCTTTAGTACTGAATGCTAGAAGATACTTGCATTTATAAAGGTATTTATTTGTATATAAACTCTAGAGGTAACTTTAGAACACTGAAAAAATTCTTATATGTAACAACACTGCAATTAAATAGATGATCATGTGGACTGCCATCTAACATCCTGCATTTTTCATTATGCCTCTTTTGAATAATCTTTTGAGACTATAATTTATTTTCATTTGTATTATTGAAAAATCAGTACTAACTTGTTTTTTAGAAACTAAAACTAGTTTCAAGGTCACAATATTCTTAAAACTGAATGCAGAGTAAACACTTTACAGCAGTAACCTCTAGATTTCTCTTGTTATTTTTTTAAACAACAGTGGCTATTGGTTCATTTTAATCCAATACAGTGAATTCCTTCCTGAAATCCACAAGAGGAAATAGTATAGATTATAAAAATAATATTTTTTTAAAAAAAAAAAAAGAGATTACAACAATTTTATTACCTTATTCAATAGTGGTACTTCTACTTGTCAGTTTAGACACATATGATACAAACATTGAGATCAAACTATTCCTACTCAGCTGTTGATTTAATACCTAAACTAGGAACCTAATCAGCTTAAGTTCACTCTATAGTCAATGGAAATAGGTAGAAGGGGCCCTTCAAGAAAGTACTTTTATCTCATGTGCAATCTGAACTTCTTCAATGTGCTTATCTCTCCCCATTAACATGAAAGGCAGTCTAAGCTGACTAGGCTGCACAGTTAGCTTCTGCAGTCAGGCAGGAATATTTTTGGGATCTATAATGTCCTTTACTCTGATGCATCAGGCTTTTAAGAGGGGCACCTAGGGTCCATGTTCAGTGGCAGCACCCAGTGAAGTTGGCACAGTCATTCTGGGTGCTGGCCTTCCCCTTTGCTTCTGATCTTGGGCTGCTTGGGGCACCTCTGATTTAGGCTGGTAGGTAACTGTTCTCCAGTGGCTGCTCCACTTGGCCTCTCAAGTTTTTTCTGTCTACATGCCTAGTAGTCGGTTGACAGTAGAGTATTTTCATGATCCCCATGCCATCTGAGTACCTCTTCAGCTCGTGGTCAATTCCTTACCAAGAGATGCCAATGCTCAGGATAAGAAGCTATAATGTATTAACAGGAACATATGTAAGGCGCAGTTAGCTAGAGCCCTGAGTAGCAATACTTCATTGTTTCCTGTGTCCTTCTGGGTTTGGGTTTGGGTTTTTTTTTGTTTGTTTGTTTGTTTGTTTGTTTCCTCAGTTCTGTGAAACACCATCTTTCTATGGGCATGTTATGTGGTGGCAGAGAACTTAATAGCCGAGAAGAAAAGCAGAGTGTGGGTACTGTTGCACTCAAAAGTACTTTTGAAATGAGTACATAGTACCTGAACCTCACAGCTTGTTGGTTTTGGATAACTTGTTTAGGGGGCTACTGTGGATAAAAAAAAAAAAAAGCAACACAGAGAGCAGGGAAGTGGCAATAACAGCAGTTTCTCTTCTCGTTTCCAGTCGTGGGGAGGCACTTAGGATAATTACCAGCAAAGTGGAAAACCCAGCTGGAATTCTGAGCAATTTCTTTTTTCTATACTTTATCTTTATTAAATTGTTATATTTACACCAGGTTTTTGCTGGCATTAGAAGAGAGAGCAAAAAGGACAGAAGTGAAAATTGTCATAGCGGGATGCCTGAAGTTGCGTTCCTTAATCTTCATCTGGGCACCCAACTAAAAGCAGAGCGATTTTGAAAGGTGTTGAGAATCTTTAAACTCTGCTTCTGCTATAAATTGAACAGATCAGAAACACCCCTGAGAGTCAAACTCTTAGGCTTACTTGTCTTTAGAATGTGGTATAGTATTATAGCTTCCAACACATAGATTTATACAATTCTCATCAGCTGATTTTTGATTCCTTGTATTTAGCCTAAATCTTACTTAATTTTCTTCTTTGCTTAAAGTTAATCTTTTGCTATAACAGTAAAAAACTCAAACAGAATATAAATGATAGGTACTCTAATGCATATAATTAGTTTATCGTAATTACCATTGAGGCAAAGGTAAAAGTATATTAACTAATGTAAATGCTTGGAGAGTTATCAGAACAAAGGTCAACAACACAATACTGTGCATAATGAATGTTTTAAGAGTATCATCCAGATTGCTAAAAAGCATACTTTTTGCTATTAGAACTAGTCTTTCTAAACATGATTGGTAACAACTTAACAACAGTCTCCTTATTTTTTTGTGGTTATACTATTTAGTTGCCTAAACACATTTGTAATGAGCCTGCATTAATCACAATCACTTAATGAAGCTATGCACTTTATTTTTTCTTTTGGCCCATAACATCTTTCTAGGTTTAATTGCATAGTTACAAGCAGCTATTCAAAGGTCTTAATATGCCCTTGACACCATGCTTCAGAGTAATGCTTCATAAAATGTCTTGGGGAATCTTACACTTAACAAGAGATCTGTCCAGCTGCGTTATGGATGCACATAGAACAGCTATTTACCTGTACCTCTGAAAATATATTATACTCGTGCTATTGGAATAAAAATATTTTCAGTGGCCTATAGTCCTGCATAATAGCGTTTTTATTCTGTTCTAAAAGTACAAAACAGTAGGAGAGCAGAGTGTTACATGAAGGTCAGTTAATAGGCCTTTTGATAAACTCTTATTTGAGGCAACTGCTGACAAAGAGTTTAGAACCCATCCACATGGCTGGGTGGTAGCTTGAGGCTCCAACAGAAAATTATGTTCAAAGACCTTTTCCTTCACTCAGTTGCTTACTCTGCAAGTGGAGAATGCTACAGAATGTACTGCAATTTAGGCAAGCTGAGTTAAGTGGGAGGGAAGAGTCTTTATTTGCTGATAATATATATTAGAATTATCAGAGTTGGCTGGGAGGGCTGGGGCATTGCTTAACTTTTGGGACATGGTTTGCTTCCTCTTTCATGATCAAACCACTTTTATTATTAAGTGTATTCAGAAATACTGAGCAGAAAAAAAAAAAAATGTTTATTCAGAAAAGGATGTCAGATGAACTGAGGGTACATTTGATACCATGAATCTGGGCCAAGTACAAACTGGACAGATCCAGGAATTTACTAGTTGTTACTAGGGAAAAGTGAGTAGTGTACCTGCAATTCAGCTTAGGCTTTCATTGCATTTGTTATTTCTGACTATTGGCTCATAGTGCACTTTCACTTAAGCATTGTTAAGCTTCCCCACGCCCCCCACCATCACCACCCAGAACCAAATTAATGAATATACTTGGGTAAAAAAACTAAAACAACCCCAAAATGCAGCAATATTAGAATAAATTCTCCTGATTATTAACTGCAATAAAATCAAATAACATGGAGAGTCTTGTGGGTACTAAACTCACTGAAGAGCATGACAGCTTGTGCTCATCTTATATTCAGTGAACTCTGCACAAATGTTGCTAACATCCCAGAAGCATTCAGCTGTTACTTTTCCCCAAGACTCACATTTTTACATTTTTTTTGTAATTCCAAACAATGGAAGCAAGGGGGAATTATTATCTGAAGGAATCAAAAATATTTGATGGTTACTCAGTATCAAGGAGCAAGGATAGGTGAAAATATTAGGTTAAAATTAGAATCCATTTGAAAACAGTGTTTCAATTTTATAACAGACCTCATCCTGCAAGAAACATGTTTTTCACTGCTAAAACCATGGTGCTCTGCAGTTGCATCATTTTTTCCTCTCTCCCTAAAAGAAAGGAAGAAATATTTTTATTCTTTATATGTTTTAATTTAAAATAAATACTTAATTCTTCATGTTATTTTTCCATAATCCAAATTAATAGGAAAATTCACCTTGAAAACAAAATACCACCACATTCTCCTACCCTCTGTTAAGTCATTTTTCTGCTAGGTCTCAGATTACTGCTACACACTTTTAGTGCTTAACAGCCAGGTTTGATGAAGAAAAGCCTGACCAAAAAAAAGGTCACTTTCTTTTGTGTATTTGTAGGGAAAGAAGAAGAAATTGTTTACCTTTGAGTAGACTAACATAAAAAGGTAAAATATTGTTTTTCTTTTGTATTCTTAACTTAAAAATAGTTATTGTTAATCTTCTCAAGGTGGTAGGGAAAGTATACTCACATTTACTAGAAGTGTATCTAATTTTCAGTGTTTCTCTTCATAGTTGTACAACATAGGATCCATCCATCCTGAAAAATGAATCCACTAAATCCATTGTCTTCAGAATGTATGGTAAATATTACTGTATTATATTTACTTTCTTAATACAGTAAGCCAGATGTTATTTCTTACTCAAAGTTCTACAGATAACTATGAATTCAAAATAAACAAATTAGTAATATCTGCAGATGTCTTTCTAAACCTCTTATTGTTTCATCTTTCAGTTAGGAAATTTAATAGCTGTTTTCCCATCACTTTTCCTTTTCTATTTAAAATTCACATGTAAAAGCACATTTTATGGCATGTTATGCCATGACATAGCAGTTATGAATCAAAATTATGATGTATATATTATGGCCCAAGACCTCACAAATATTGTGAAATTGTTTACTTTTAAAATAATATATATATTGGTTCAGTTTATTTTTCCCAGTCCATTTCTACAGAATTATAAAAGAGGTACAACAAGAAATAAGGATTTTCAACCCTTCTTTTTCAGGCTATTTAAATAGGAGAATAACTTCCAGAAGCAGTGCTCAGGCTTTTAATGATATCTCAAGCACATCATTACTCTATTACTGAGTCATGCCAGAAGGGCAGAATTAACCAGCAGCTATTTTTCATGGCTCAGGAATGTAGAAAATCCCAAGGTGAAATTTGTTACCAGGACAAGTCTATATATATTTTAAGGATTTTGTTCTTTTTATGCAAATTCAATTTAAACATTCAATGGAAGAAACTGTATCACATAATCACAATGAATATATTATTAGGATTATATGTTACTACCCTTCAGAATATGGTTTAATGTTGTTCATTTAATTATAAAATTCAAAACTTTGGTCCTAATGAAGTCCTGAGAATTTTGAGCCTTTTCTTGAGTGTGCTCAAAATATGATTCCACAAATAGATGTACATAGAAATAATCACTGGACAAATAAAAATCTTTATTTTCTATGGAACATACTTTAAAGAAAGGACCTTGTGCCAAGAAGAAGCAGTATTCATACCCCAAACAGTTTAGGCAGTAAACTGAGATGCCAGTGTTAGAGGACTTGTCAGCCTTAGCTCCTTGTGTTGTCTAGAGAAAAAGGTCAGCCTTTTAAGACAACCTTTAGCAGACAAAATCCTCTCTGCGAGTTGTCAGCTTCTGCTCAGTGAGTGCACTTATAGCCTGGAATGATCACACTCCAGTCACAAGCACTCTACTCATACAGCTCAATCTGTAAGATAAATCTAATCCTGATCTGTGCAGAAGTTCACCAATACTATAAAGTTGACTCACGCCCTTCCTCCCTTTTTTGCTGGTGCTCTGCTTGGGCACATTGCTTATACATTCATTCATACCGTTCTGGAGCAAAACATGAATTTCCTGCTGTGAACCAGATCACAGCCCATGATAGGACCCAGACCTTACAGCATGTAATTAAACCAGTCCAGAACACTTGACTATCATGCTTTCTGTTGATGACATCAGAAAAACCTAGATGCTGCCAGAGAGATAAAAATTTTCCCCAGTGACATGAAAAACACACCAGCTGGTTAAAACAGCTCTCCAGTGAGATAAGCTTAATCTTTCAAAGAGGCAAAAGCAAAGACATTATGTTTGAAAATGAGCCCTGAAACAAGATGACATTCATCTAGACACATTTTATCTGGAGATGATACATGAAGTAAAGGCATTTAACTCTTTTAGAAGCATGAAATGGTAATTTAGGTGCTTAATTTTGGCATGAGGTCTGAGAAGAAAGGGAAACATCTGAAAAGATAACAACATTGTTTGATTCACATGACTCACTTCGAGTGATTTAGTTCATCCTGCCAGGAATCTTGTGACTTGTCAGCTGGATCTCTGTGTCTGCTCTGTTGGCTCTAATGGGAGCTATATGTTACATGTAGACACCAGTTTGGATGTCTTCCACCTCAGCTACCCAAACCAGTAAGTAACCTAGAAGATCCTTGGAAAACTCTTTGGTCCCAGTTTAAGTGGACCAGCTCTCATTCCTTATTTGTAAGCATCTTAAGTTTTAATAGTATGTGTTGCTGTTGCATTTCTGCTGTTGGGCTTCTGTGTGTTTTGTTTGCTTGTTTGAATGATCAGAGTGAAGAGAAGTCCATACATGTTTTGGTTGGCTCAAAAGTATTTCTTGCTTCACAACGCAGAAGCAATCTGGTGCAAACTCTGTACAGTTGAATGAATACGTGCATTGTCTACATTGACCCTATTTTGCTTGCAGACATCACCTTTCCTCTTTTCAAGCCTCCAGTCTCTGAGTCCATAATTCAGAAGTGTCAAGCTACACATGAAGGATGATGGTTTATTAAATTTTCAAAATTCATTCCATATGTAACAGACCTGCTAGAAATAGTGAGAGTGATTATTTGAAGTAAGGAACTTGCTTGTCCTGTTCAATCATGACTGCAATAGCTGCAGGCAACTGCTTTTCCTATTGGCCAGTCTGCATTATTGACTGGATTAGTAGACTGGGTGCAAGTTAAGGAACTCTCTTCTTTCAATATTTCTGTAAAATGGCAAATGTAATTCTCCACTGTGGTTGTGGTCAATCCAATAAAAAATAAGGTTAAATAAAATTAAGTTTGTTCAGTCCCTGAACACAAAAGACCAATAAAATTCACAGCTGGGCTAGATGCTTCATTTAGACCATGCTACAAATGGAGAAAAATGAACTAATGGTAGAGTTAAAACAGTATGTCAGATTTAAGTTTCCCACACTTTGTCAGTTTGGAATTAGAAGACTTTTATATTGCTTTAGTGCATATTTTTTATTTGGCAGTAAACAGAATGCCATTGTTTTGGGACTTCTCTTTTTTCCTTGTAGAGGATTAAAAAACATATTGCTCTGTCCTTGAAGGCATAAAAGTAGGTACATGAATATTATTTAGCTCTTTCCTCAACTTGTCATCTGCCATCATTCTTGACACTGGAATCAACTCATGCTAATTATAGTTTTCAGTCTGGTTTTGTTTCCAGTAGAAGAAGATATTTAAAGCAGGACTAGACTCACTGAAGTTTCTTATTTCAGTATTAAACCAAACCAAACCAAACCAAAACAAAACAAAACAAACACCCAACAGAAAAAAAATCCCACAACAACCAACAAAATAAAACAACAAACAAACACACACACACACAAAACCACAAAAAAGACCCCAACATAAACCCACAAAATCAAAAAACAGCTCAGAGGTTAGCTGACAGGTACAGCTTGACAAGTAAACAGTCAGTTACAAAGCTCATTGCATTTGCCACATAAAAGAAAAAGCAGAAACAAAAAAATTATCTGAGATGCTATAGCAGCTCCATTTATGCTCACCACTTACGAATTATCACATTCACCACAGTTTATACCAAGGTAGATGAGTTACTGCAGTTATTTACCCGTTAATTATGAGAAAGTTGGCATGTGCAATCTCATGTTGTATTGCAGCTGTTGATTCATATTGATCACTAAATGGTGAATGCCATGTCAAAATTAGGTGTTCAATAATTTTTGCAGCTGAGATGAAGATTGTGAGCATTCTGCAAATCAGCTCTAAATATAGTTTATATGGGACTGGGTAGGATCCACCTGAGGGTGATGAGAGAGCTGACAGAAGAACTTGCCAAACCACTTCACCATTTATCAATGGTCCTGGCAAACTGGAGAGGTCCTACAACACTGGAGGTTAATAAATGTGATGCCCATCTACATGGGCAGGAAGAAGGATCCAGTGAACTACAGGCCTGCCAGCCTTACCTTGGTGCTGGGGAAGGCTATGGGAGCAGATCACCTTGAGTTCCATCATGTGGCATGTACAGGACAGCCAGGGGATCAGGCCCATCCAGCATGGGTTTATGAAAAACAGATCCTGCTTGACAAACCTAAAATGCTTCTACAACAAGATGACTCGCCTAGTGAATGAGGGAAAGGCTGTGATGTTTTCTACCTGGATCTTAGTAAACCCTTTGACATCATCTCCCACAGGATTTTCCTGGAGAAACAGGCTGCTTATGGCTTGCACAAGTATATGCTACACTGAGCTAAAAG
>JAVJGJ010000014.1:59426920-59477871 GCA_035590215.1 Microhierax caerulescens
GATGCTCTGAGTGGTGCAGCTGATATGCTAGAGGGAAGGAATGTGAGTCAGAGGGGCCTTGACAGCTTTGAAGAGTAGGCCAATATGAACTCCAGAAGTTCAACAAGGCCAAGTGTGAGGTCCAGTACCTGGGTTGGGTAATCTTTGGTATCAGTACAGACCGAGTGGTCAAATAAAAACTCAGAAAGCTTACTTCAGTACTCCAAAGTGTTTGGAGAACTCTATTGAAGGACTTTTATTAAAAGCTATTGGGAAAAAGCCAAAACCTGTCTGGTCAAAAAGATCTTGAAGAAAAGCTCACCTATGAGTGCGAAGAGGGCTTGATTTACTGAAATGACCACTAATAATTTACATTTTGCCAGTAGGAAGGTTAGACCTGCAAAACTGGTATCTATCTGTCCTGTCTTCTTCAGCTTAAAAACCCTGACATTTTCACTGATGTAAATACTGGGTTTGATTTATGCAGTCTAATGGCAGACAGTGATTCTTCTTTCTCTCCTTTATTCTTCTCTGCAAAGCATTACTCCACTTTCATTCTCACCCAAGAGAACACAGAAATATTTCATCTGAAAATCCTCTAAAGTGTGCGTAACTGTCAACTGATGCTATGGGTACAGAACAAAAGCGGAGAATTTGTAGTGTATGTTAGTGTTGTAACTTCACTTCTCTCCCAGGTGAATTTTTCAAATAGCATAGAGTTTAGAGAGTAAGAGGCTGACAGCTTTTTAGCATAGCTGAAATCGTTGGCAAACACATTTGCTGAACTTTCAGTTTTCAACTAAATGCTTTGTCATCTCATAATAAGGACAAATTCAGTCTCATTTTCAAACTTGTCTCTTCAGGAGCTCTTTAAGAATTCTGCTGTGTGGTTAACTGTGGAACTTTATCTAGAATTATTGCTACTGGGGACAGAGGAATGAGGAAGGCAAAGTTGAGAATTTTTTCTTATATATTTCAAGTGTATGTTAGAGGGGACTATAACAGACAAATGTTTATGAAGTGGGATTTGGTTGCCCAAAGGCTCATCAGCATCACTGTTACACAATGTAAATGAAGTATATCTAATGAATTTAAGGTATGCATGTCCACAAACTGAGAGGTCTATGGCATCAGTCAGCATTGCTTTCACCAATCTCTGGCCGATACAGAAGCAAGTGTGTGACTGATGAAATGGAATTAAACATTAATTTGTATGACTTGAACGGTGCATTTTATTTTCTTCAGTAGCTATGTAGGTGGTTTAATCATGGTTTTTATTTCAAATAACTAGCTCAGTAATCTTGCTCAGTAATCTATGAATTTGCTTATGATGTTTAATTCTAAAGGGTTTTTAATTATTTTTGGGTATTACAGGTAAAACTTTTCACAGCAACAAAGTTAGTATAAGCAAGAGAAATAATGAAAACTGTATTGATGCTAATTTCAATGATACCGGAAATATTTCTTTTTTTGTGATGTTTCCTACTTTTTCTCCAAAAACTTTCATTTATATGTAATAAATAGTTAAATGTTTGAAAATGTATGACTGTTATAAAATCCAAATGAACATTTACAATGTTCTGCTGTTCATACATCCTCTTTAGCTATTTGCACAAAATGAAATAATGGGATTATTTTTTACAGCTTTTGTTGCTGAGGTGACTAATGTACTGTTGCCCTTGCATATACTTTGCTAGACATGGGAACAAGCTAAAATATCTCAAAATTAGAGAAACCTTTCTTTCCTGTAATTCACTGAATGTTCCTTCCTCCTACCAAACAATGAGCCTGTGAAGAACCCTTTTCGATATCACCATCCTGAATTACTTCTGGGTTGCTTAATACATTATGAGATCAATTCAAAATCTATTTAAATATGTCCCTCTGCATACAGTTGTGCATCATCACACCTAATCTTGTTTATATTACTTCTCTAAACAAAGCAGTTTTTACAAAGTTCAAGTCCTTTTGATGCCCTTGTTCCCTGTGCTATGGAATTACTTACACCAGCCAGTGTAATATCAGAAGTTAAATGTATGCCACTCCCATTAGCAAAAAGAAGCATGATTTTTTTCATGCTACACAGATGTAATCTTAATATGTATTTTTTAAATGTTTATTTTGCTGGTGATCTAGAAAATCAGTTTAAATATGTTGTTCAATAACTTCATCAGAATAAAAAATGCATGGTCATGACTTTGTAATACATTTACAGTAAAAAAAAAACCAAACCTGCTTTCAACTCTAATTGTGAAGCTTCACATACTTCTCATGTTATATTGGGAAAATTATGATTAAAAAGTCAGGTTCCAATGCTTTGTTTTGAAAAGAGCTCTACAATGTCAGGTCATGACACAATATTTTCTCTAAAGCTCTAATGTCTGGCTCTATAAGAACCATGACTAGTATTCTAATAATGGAAGGAATATATGAGCTCTATTGCACTGGGCTCAGTCACAATATTTAGACCCAAGGTGACAAATCCTTAGTATTAGTCATGAATGAGACTGCCTTGCAGCAAAGGAACTTGGTAAACATCATTGCAACAAAAATACCTGTTGATGAGATAAACCACTGAAGAATCCAAGTTATGTTAGTAGCGTCCACCTGTGATCTACATATGAGAAGTACTGAGTTGCTAATGTATTACGTTATGTATACATATGTGTGATTCTGCATTGCAACTTACAGATAGAAAAAAATATTGACATAGATTGCTTGCAGTGCAGAGTTGTAAGGGTTTAGTTGTTAATAAATATGAAATTTTGAGGTCAACAGATGGTAGTTACTCCCAAAGTGCAAAATATCTTCATTATTTTGAATGTAGAAGACTATTACTCAATCTGATTACATGCATATTCTACTAGCCTCATGACCTGGTAATCAAACACTTCTTGAACTAGGAAGATATGCAATGCATCTGTTAATATAATACAACCTACTGAGCTTGTAAGTTGTATACAAACACTTATGCATTATTCAGAGTTTTTAGTAAGATTGCTAGGCAACACAACCGCTTAGTGTAAACTCTAAAAAAATAAACATAGCAATGTAAACAACAAATACTACTCTCTTTAGTTAGAATGAATAAATGTAAGGGGATTTTTATTAGTGTTTTCATCTCATTAAGGTTGCAACAAGAGTTTCACTCACAAGAACCAGCCTAGTCTGATAGTTTAATGAGGACCCAAGCAAGAATCCCAGAAAGGCTATTTGGTACTTCTGCATTATGTCCTCATAAAAGTTTTCTGCATAAAAGATAAAGGAAACTAAAATTCATTGACCTGGGTTTGGATTCCTATTGCCAGACTTCAAATGCCTAAAGTTAGGAGGATAATCATCTGTGGAACGAATGAGTCTAATCTCTCAAGAAATTTAATTCTCCCCATTGCCTATAGGGAAAATGTCCATATTGAGGTGTGTGTCACAACACATGCTTCACAAGAAAAGCCAGCTGAAGGGGTTACTGTTTTCTAGTACACACTTCAGTTCTGCACCTCTTCATTTATTTAACATTGCAAATTGTTAATGGAGGTGGTTACCTGTTTCACCTATCAGTTTTAAAAGTCTCCCTGACAAACTGAGCAACTAAATTTTTAGAGGGTTTTGTCACACAACATACCATATCTTAATACAGGATTTACATCATGTAACATTCTGTTCAGAATTTCTCTCGCTCTATTGCAGAAGCATGTTTGAAAACACTGCTAACAGAGGGTGTGACTTCCACACTACTCCACACAAAGAACAATTGTAAGGCCAGTGCCACTTTTCTTGGTTTAATGAATTCCTTGTTTGTTGTTGGAAGAAATACCTCAGATATTTTTTTTAACATTCTAATATGAATGTTAGCTGTACCTAAAATGGGCTGATTTCTAACTCAGACTAAATAAGTAATAAAACAAATGCTATATTGACTAAGTTCTCAACCTTACGTAGCAAAGCATGCCTGAAAGAAATGTTTACCATTTTACAGATTTTAGAAGAATCTTAATACCAAAAGCAACTACAAATCAATTAATTTATGCAATAAAGAGTAAATATGAAATATTCATAAATGCGAAGAGAGATTAATACAAATTTATCATCATTTTTGTTAAAGTAGTTTAATTGAATAAACCATTTCTCTCAAATTTGGTTCCCAGAAAAGGCATAAAAAGCTGTAACAGCCATAAACAAGCCAATGAAGAGATATAAACTGAATAATTTGAATACCAGTAAACACCTAAGACATCATTCAGTGTAGATGATTTTTATTATAATAGAGAAGAGAAAATAAAAAAAAAAAAAGGTGCTCTCTGATTCACTGAACATCTTTCTTTAAAGTTTTCTTTGGTTTTCTTTCTTCTGTTTCTTGATGTTCCTGAAATACAGTTCATATCCTTACATCCTTCCTGGCAATTTTTCAAAAGGAATACTTTAAGGAATGGTTTACTATTTGTTTCTCTTAAGAGAATGTACGTACCTTAGATTGCTGGGGAGGGTCAGGGGGACAGTATTAAGGGGCTGGGGGTGGGAATGAAAAGCACACATCCTCACTACTTCTACTTATAGTTAAGGACAAATTAACAATTCCACTATTAACATTTTTTTTTTCCAGAAGCAGCAGATAATTCCAGAAAAATATAGCTGCTGAGCTACAAAGTATTTTGGAATGTGGTGATTTTTTTCATAGTTGTCCAGAAAATTCTACACCTGATACTGAATTGATTTTGCACAATCCAAAAGCAGTCCAACAATGTAAATAGTTCCTTTATTCTCAAAAACATGGAATTAATTAAAAAGAAGTGTGTTTCTCAGGTTATCTATACTCTGTACAACCTGAGATTCTGGTGTCCCAGCTATCAATACCAAGGAGCAGATCTCATTTGCACTGGTTTCTGTTAAGCCTAGGTTATGTCTACATTGGGAAACAGAACTGGAGACTGCACAATGATATTGTGTCAGAATGAAGCTGGATGTTCAGTAATAACCTAGAGCTGAAAAGTGGACAGGATTCCCCTGTTCCACCACTGGAGACATACTTTTATGCTATTACTTTTTTGCTTACTTTTTCCTATTACTTTCTCCTCACATTTTTGTATGATGGAATTCTAAATCTCCCATCAAATCATTTAGGAAGGGTAGGAGAGCAGAATGGGACAGGAAGGCACAACTGCTTGAACTTATTTTGTAAACTGTAGTTCAAACTTCTCTTTGAGGGTAAGACGACATCGCTACAATGCAAGTAGCAGGGTTCTCATTAAGCTGAGAACTGGAAGGGTCCACAGAGGCAATGCAGCACATCACAACCCTTGAGTCACACAGTGCACACTTCAGGAGCTTTCTACACCTTAAAGTAGAAATAGTGGTTGTTAAATATTACTACATAATTACAGTTTGGAATTTGAAGTACAAACCAAATTTTGTAATGTACACATTTTCTGGTATTCCTTGAAGCATTTTGTTAATGAGAAGAAAATTCTATGTCATAAAGACATTAAACTATATCACATTTCAACATCTACCTGCAATGATGCTAATACATTGGATATTTAGTCATGACTGCCTTCCCTACAGGCTACAATGATCCCATCTCCTTGATAAATAGTTTATTTTGCTTCTGTTGCTGAAGAAGGGTAGTTGAGGAAGGTAATGCTAGTTTAGAATTAAAGTCTTAGTCCCATTTGAACAAAATTAATTTAAACAGTTACTCACTCACTCAGTTTAGAGTTTCTGATATTTATAAGTGGAAGGGAAAAACATTGTGAGCTTCAATGTGATTTTCCAGGATTGTATTGAATCTTTTTACTGATTTCTAGTACTCAACAAGCTGGTCTTTTTTGTTTTGACATTACAGAAATTTTCATTGCTAACAGTCCACCTTAAAAAATCTGCTGGAAGTAACTCTGGAACAGAAAATCTTGGTCAGAGCTAGGACACTGTTAATCATAGGCTCAATTCCCTTCCTTTTGTACTGTTGTAAATCAGAAGTGACTGTACTGAATTCTATGGATTTCCACTAACATAAATAGAGTAATTTAAATCCTCTAATGCCATCATAAGAATAAGGCATTTATTCATTGCCTCATGCGGAAAAGCATTAACAAGGACAAGGGAAAAAGATAACTAATTTTTTTAATTGCAAAAATAAAATTTTGTAGCAGCACAGGCCCATTTTATTACTAAAAACCAAGCCAACCTTAAAGCAAAACTCGAAGTTCTAAACCAGTGCTGGCTTATGTAAACTACTTATTCAGAATGCACATTTAAAATTTAATCTAGCAGGCATTGTTAGGAATAAGAGCTCTACTTTACCTGTTTTTGAAAACTGCTGAGTGCCCTCTTTTTCTACACTGAAGTTGAAAATCACCCTTGATGTTCCCTGTTTTAACATTCCCTTTGTGTGAAGAGATTAAAGTACGCAGCAGTGGCAAAGATTTAAAGAAGATTTAAATGGAGGTTGTGAATCCATTAGGGATCCCAAAATCTTAGAGTATGTAAACAACAAAACACATTGTCTAATCCCCTCCTTTCTGTGAATAGGTGAACTCAGTTCTCTGTATGATAACTGTTTATCATAACACAGAGATTTAGCATCCTATTATCATCCAGTTATTATTAATCCATTTTTATTCTTGTTGAGTTGCTCCTATTTTTATTTCCATTCTATAAAGGGAAGGCAAATGTTTCAAAAATATTGTGTGTTGCTCTTTTTAGCAATTCACATGAATGCCTAAACATTCATAAATAACTGACAGTAGGAATACTAGGGTCTATATCTGCTAAAAAGTTTCAGGTAATTTAAGAATACATAGATTCTGTAAGGAGCCTCTAAATCTTACACACAAATACACATGCACACATATGCACACACCACTCCACCATCCTCCCATAAAATAAACGTTTCACTTTTTGCTTCTACTTATTACAATGACCTGATACTAGAGCTACATGCTGCCCAACTCTCAATAACTTTGAAATCTTATTCAGGGGAAACTTTAAGCATAAAAATCACAAAAACTGAGTGGGTTCAGAGAACTCATATAAATACCCCTTTAGTGAGGAACCAGGATTAGATGAAGACATGAGAAGGCTCAATATAGATGTCAGGAAACACAAGGAAAGGACATGTACAAGACAATAACGGGATAAATGGGATTGCACTTCTGAGAGAGAGGAACCATGGAAATGGGTCAATGGACACAGTTAGGAAAGAACTGAACTTGGGAGAAGCAAGAGAAAAGTGTAGTTACTTTCTGGATCATTTAACAGAAATTGTTTTAAATATGACTAGAGGATATAACTGATTATAAAATGTTGATAATTTTGGATTTAATAAATCATAAAGACTCTCTGCAAAACAAACAGACACTCCTATAAAAAGCAATATTATGAGTATGTGGGAATCACAGAAGGTGCACTATCTATGGCTCAAAGGGAGAAAGAAATAACTGTTAATGTCCCAACTGCATAAAAAAGATTGAGAGTGGTTTCTAGCTGCTTCTCACTTAGGCACAAGTTTAATGAAGGCAGTCTCAGGAAAATGAAGTGGTGCTTATGTGAATGTATGAATATTTCTATTATTCATTTATTTCTCCTAATATAATGTTAAGGGTTTTCTAACAAAGATTTGTAGGCATCCTCCTTCACTGTCATTTTAAGTACCATTTTATGTTTTTGAGATCATCTCAAGACAAATTTCCTCAGAGTGCAACACCTACAAATCTAATGATCACAGTTGTTTTGTTCCAGAGAGTCAGAGCCAACTAATTAGAGATATATCTGGAATTTGTCAGTCTTACTGGATGAAGGCACACCTAATTCAAGGCATATAAAACCAGGAATATGAGGAACATCAGCCTTCTTTGGAATAGGGGAGTGTCCAGCCAGAACTGTCTTATTTTTCTACCACGTTTAGGAAGATGTACATTTTCATCTATTATGTTCTTCAAGACCTGTACAGAATTTTAATGGCTTGTTGTTTTCCTCAGATAAAAGTCTTCGAGACAGTGAGAACTGGAAAGATGAGCCACAGTTAAAGAAGTCTGTGATCTAGCAAAGGAAGGCTTTCTCTAAGAATTGTGACAAGCTAAACTGTCTCAACTTGGGGAATTTAACAAGTTAATTTATTGCCAATTAACATAAACCTTATATTACTGATTCAGGTGTTGAGGAAAAAAAAAGAAGATATAAGCAGTTAAAGAAACAGTGAAGTGCCTTTTGTACCCCACCCCTGGGCTCTGCTTCAGTCAAACACATCTCCTCTTCCACTTCATAGTCTCAACTTCCTTTCACTTTGCCATGTTACACTCAGACATTTCCAAACCCTTTGGTGAGATGACAGGCAGTGCAGGAGGTTGGGGGTTGCACTTAATAGCTTCTTTCTGCTGCTCTTTGTTTCTTATTTATTTTCCTCCACTGCCTCTTGCTCCTTAATACTCCTCTGGCACAGGTCACCTGCAGTTGGTCCCAGCATGGGACCTCCACAAGCTGCAATCCCTTAGGGGTGTCCCTGCCCTGGTGTGCATTACCCGTGACCACAATCCCTTGGATGTATCTCCTCCATTGTGGAGAATCTTCTTCCAAGGTGGTGACTCCAGCTGTGCCTCCTGTCCCTTGCTGCTACTCTTTCTTAAATATCTTTGAGTAGAGGCACCATAAGCTTTTCTGCCGGATTGAAGTTTTTGCTTTCAGTGGTCTCTTTTGATCTGTTTAACAGCCTTATGGGCTAGTCTGGGACTGGAACAGGGCACGTCACTGTCTCCTTCCACGCAGCTCACCCTGGCAGTGCCCTCCTACCAAAACTCTGCCATTTATGCCCAATATAAGAACACAAACCATAATAATAATGATGGAGCACATACACAGCTCCAGAATGGAACATGATGCCTTCACATGTAGGCTAGGTGTATTAGTGCAAGGACATGAATAATGACAAAATGTTTTGAATTTGATCTTTGTTGATACCTTGAGGTTGTGAACAGACAGGCTATTCATGAAATAAACTGATTGTATTTGTTCATGGTTTCCAGAGCCTGATGCGCTCAGAAAATGTGGGTTATGTCTACTAAATGAAGTCACTTTGCACTTTCAGATTCAAGTAATCTTTTTGAAAATCAGTAACACCTCTAACCCTTACGTGCACCTCAGAAAGGGATTTGTGCTTATTCAAGCTTTTGATAATGCATTCTTAAATGCTTTTGCACTCAGATGATTTTTTTTCCAGTGATAAATTCCTGTCAAATTAAATATTTCTGTGCTATATAGTGAGGTGGCTGTTCAGAGCAAATTCCTAATCTGATCATTTCCAGGTTCTCAGTTTAATATGATTTATCTACCTGAAAGAAGCAGTATGGTTGTTATCAGCCACCACCAATCAACATATGAAAATGACATGGTATGTACTTCTACTGGCCAGTCATGCAGTCTAAATATAATCATATAAACCCTGCTACAGCTCTGGTACTCCTTGCACCGTGATGAAATGAAAAGTCGCCAACAGATATGAGTGTGCAGATTTAGTATAAAAGAATGTCTGTAAGCCAGCTGGCCTAATGTTTGTGCACTGTAAGGAGGTCAAAGGCCTTGTATGGTCTTAATAAATAGAATCAACTGACTTCATATGTATTTTGGCACTAATATGTGGCCTATGGCATCATTTCCTGAGGTTTAGTACAATATTAATAAAAAGGCTATTCCAGATTAGGTCCAAATCACTGTTATGGTGGAGAACAGTTTTTCTCTTTCCTCAGTCAGAAAAAAGAAAAAATAAATTAAAGGAATAAGGCACAGCTGCTCATGGCATTACTTTGAAATACCCACACAAACACAAATCCTCAAGTTAAGTTGAAGCTTGCTTCATTTTATTTATTTCTCATTAGTTTCTTTTAAATCACTGACTTTTCTGGGAAGGAAAATAAGGAAAAGAAAAAAGAAACAAGTCCTTCCCAGGCCAGAGAGATGAATAAAGCACATGCCAACAATAAATCCAGGTTTAGCCTTTGGCTTTGAAACACCCTGAATTCATTACATTTGTTTGTGCAGCCACTGTTAATCTGTTGTGACAACAAATTAAATTCTGATTTAAATTAAAGCAAATCACAAAATCATTAGAAGCTTCTTGCCTCTCATACCACTTTCCACCTCTTCATCCATTATCCATCCAAGTTAGGGATTCACCACCTGCTATCTGATGCTTCAGAAGATTTATCTGTTAGGCTGATAAGAGAACTGAAATATCCATATTTTTCACAGCATCATGTGGGAAACTTACACATTAACCACTGTTTGACCTGCTTTCCTTCAAAGACTGTTACTTTAGATCTCAGAGGAAAATACAGCTCTTGATTTCATCTTTAGCAGTCCTAAGTCCTTGTTCCACACCCTCATTAGTCATTTCTCTGAAAATTTTTACGAGAGCTTCTCTGAAAGACATTATTTTAAATAATATTTTTTCCACTGTAATGCATTATATTTCAGTAATGAGTTGTGCTATGGCTCAGTGTGCAGCACCCATGCCCACAGGTGTGCTCCTCATTTAAGAGAGCCTATAATCCTGTTTACTTATTATTTTATTTCACTTTTTCTTATTGGTAAATGTCAAAGACAACTTTGTATTTAAATATGGAAGTGGGTGTGGGAAAAGTAAGACGTTAAAAATTTGTATCCAGGACAGTAAGTACAATTTATTAACCAATAAAATGTACAGTTCCTCTCTATCTGAATCGTACAAGATATCTATGTTTAAAATAGATTATGTTTAAGACTCATTTTGAAAAGTGAAAGGATCGTATCTTTTCAAACCCTTTTTCACCAGGATGGATTTCATAGAGTGTGTGCATGCCTGTGTATGTGTGTAGGAGCTTGTGGTGGCTGAGGAAGGAAGGACAAAGAAGTTACAATTTCAACATTGACAAGTGAAAGATCCTACTTCTCTTCAGTTAAGCTAAGGCAATACCTTACACTCAATGTATTTTTTTTTCCATGCTTTTCCTTTCTTTTTTCCCCCAAGAAAGAAATATTTTTTGATTAAAAGGGTGGGGTTTAATTTCCTATACTTGATTGCCTGGTGCCTTTTTATATGCTATAATGTGTCCTGTTTTGCCTCCAGCTGCAAATGAATGCTAACATGTTTTTAAAACCATTTAGAAGTGAGAAGGAAGTGATGTTGCCAGTAGTAAAAAATATTAATTAATTTTGAATTTTCAGTGTCTGTATGGTGAACTGGTATTATTAACACATATTCCAGTTTTGGAATGATGTAGCTTTCAAAAAGTTGTTTTCTAGCTTTTGCTATATTAAGGTATGACTTATTCTGACTTGCAGACGAAGCTAAGATAATTTTAAAAATATACAGAAAACTTGGGAAACGGCAGCAATCTTTTGAACGATGCTTTTCAAATCATAAAAACTTGAACAGATGCAAC
The DNA here is from genome assembly GCA_035590215.1 of Microhierax caerulescens. Lineage (NCBI taxonomy): Eukaryota > Metazoa > Chordata > Aves > Falconiformes > Falconidae > Microhierax > Microhierax caerulescens. The sequence goes on from JAVJGJ010000014.1 coordinate 59,438,308, forward strand.
ACATTCCTTTTTTACTTCCACAGATTATCATCACATTTGAGGTCACACATAATTATGATATCTTCAGCACCCTTACTAAATCACCAGAGTTACGGTAAGGATTTATAAAATCAGCCCTTCTAAGACTTAGGCTACGGCATGTATTCAGACTATGAACATGGAACAGAAAGATTTTTGTTAAACTTGATTCTCAGCTTCTTGAAGAAATATATTACTTAATACAAACACCTTGTACATGTAGAGTGCTACATATTCTTGATTCTTTAGTTTTTTTAAACCTTACAAATAAAATTGAAATAATTCTTCAAATATACCTGCAGTGAAGTATTTTCAGTAACACACAGCAACTGAAACACTTTGATACTAGTTTGTTATGTAGCACATTTCTTGAAATTACTCGCTTCATGGAGAATACTGGTTTTAAGGATATTAGCTAATAAGTGGTAAGGTGAAAAAATGTCTCTCGTCGCTCACAAGGAGTGCACTTCTCAAGATTAATTAGCAAATTGATTTGTCAGTACTTACAAGGACATGAAATTACATCACAAAAACATGTTTATATGCCCTAGAAAAAAAGATTACACTGAAAAGAAGCCAATATTGGATTTTTAGTCATGTGCAATAAGTGAATTAAGGATTAGCAATAAACTGGCCACACACACACATTTCAAATGTTCAAGTGAGTGAGCTTGTGTACTCACTAAAGTATACAGCTCTAGTGTTAAATTCCCAGATAAATGTTTTTCACTTTCTAGCATTCCTAATTATGCTATGATTTCACCAATCCACTTGATAACCAACAACTTTACTGGAGCAAATAAAGCAGGTTATTCCAGAAAACAGGAGAAATTTAAAAAAATCCTGCCCATAAATTTTGTAATCCTCTCAGAGCTTCTCTGGTCTGCTTTCCACTTGATATGGCATCTGAAATGGCTTCATATCTTCCAATAATTTATTGAAAAATGTAATTACTTTCAGAGGAGAATAGAGATGTTTTCTGGGTTAAGAGATTTGAAGCTCAATGGAAACAAAACAGAAACCAAAATGCTTTTTGAGAAATTGTAATGAAATCTTATGGATTAGGTATTCCTCTGACATATCAGAAATAATAACAGCAATGCCAGCATTTTATGATGCTAACCTCATTTAACATTAAAGTTAATTCCTTGGTGGCTCTGTAATAGATGAAGATAAATGATAAAGGATCATATTATGGAGAAGAGAAACACATGAAGTCATACTTTAATAGATGGTGCTTTAAGCACTGTATAACTCATTCTCTGTTTAGCCATAGATTATGTTGATGTTGAAGGTAAAGAAAAACCCTATTTCCTTTTTTTTGGATCTATTGATGTGTGTGTACTTCCACTAGGTAGAGGTGAATATGCTGCCAAAATGTTCCTAGTGCTAAAAAGAAACATTTATTTCACTTGTCCATCTTGACATTTTAATTTTTCTTAAAGAGGTCAAAATACATTTAACCTAGAAAACAGATAAAATTGCATTTAAGCGCCTTGCTGTACTCATTTCAGAGCTCACAGAATACCACTAGGAAATTTCTCAGCTTACCTGAGTGCTATTCATGTGAACTATGAGACAGCTCAGCTCTATTAGTCTTTATTCAAATATGTCTGAAGTCATTATGGAGATCAGCAAAATAGAATGAATTACAAGATCTTGAGAGTGCTCAAACTCTCTGTGATGTTTCTACTACTTTCTGATGTTTCTGATATTCTGTATTGAACAAGACCATTGACTAACCAGTTGTCTGAGAATTACTGTTCAATAAGATAATGTTATGGTAAAAGTTATATGCAGGGGAGTCCAAAGAATATAGGTATCAAATAAAATATCCTTCTTCTTTCAAGTAATGACTGAAGAAATAACATTAAACATTGAGATACAGATTTGTCATCTATTTTATATCTTCCTTTTCTGTAAATTGAATGATGTTCTGGCTCTGTAGGAAGATGGTATTAACTCTCTAGGTATGTTATTGTTTCACAATTATACATGAGGATGTCCTTCATTTGTGTTTACTGGGGTTTTATACATGGGTGAGACTCCAGCACAAAGCACAGATGACTGTTTGAAAAGCACTTCCTATGGAAAAATATTTAATTTCCATTATAGAAATATTTCTATGCATTTTTCAGGTAGTTTGGCAGGCTGGTTTTGCACTTCAAACCTTTTGTTGTCATTGGTTCTATCTTGAAAATTAAATGGCTTCTTGCTTTTGTGGAAAGGGAAAAGGCTGTCCTTCCAAGTCAAAAAGAAGCAGCATACTATAGGAGAAAATGTTGATTTGACAAAGCATCTTCTTTGGAGTATAAAATTATTTCCAGATGTCTGATACACAGCTTTGGTAAATTACAGTTATTCACTTTTTACCATAAGAAAGTATCCTAAAGTTGAGATTTTCTCAAATAACAGCATAGCAAGCAAAACAGAGAGGTTTTCAGTTTTGATAGAATAACCAGTAAACCAGGAATAGGCTAATTGGATTTCACCAGCTAATATATAAGACAAATAATTGCAAAATTTATTATAGATTGGCTTTGTGTGCACTAAAGTAGCAAAACCTATGTAAAAAAAAATAAATAAATAAAAAGTCTGTATACAACACTAAAAGTTAATTAAAAAGCTACACTTTCCAATAAACTTAACATCTGTCTCCCAAAACTAATAAAAGTGTACCTATGGCTATATTTAAAAGAAATGCAAACTACCATCTATTATATTATCTTTGTGACAAAAAAATCCATTAGCATTATTTTTCTTCTTAACTTAGCTTATTGATTAAACTGTCCTCAAGGAAAAGTTTGGGGGTTTATTTGATTTTGTGGGTTTTTTCAGCCCATGAATGCCACTCATGCAAAATTTCTGGTAATTCAGATAAGAAAGCTATTTTGCCAACAATTATGACTCCAGTAATATGACTCACATTCATAGAACACTTAAGTGTTGGAGAACTGAGGTAATTTTAGACTTCTGCACTGCCTTTTCGTCAGAGCATTTCAAAAATTTTGATGTAAGGTTTACTTTATCCAATTCTGAAATTTAATGAAGTATTTGACACGTGGTAGCTTTTTTTTTTTTTTTTTTTTCTTTTCTTCCTGGCAAAAAGGGAGAAACAAGGATTGAGATACACATTGAAATTAAGTCACTGATTTTCAGGTAAGTCTTATTTTAAGTTCCTATATTTTAGTGGGATCTAGACTCTTGTAAATGATAGATATTCATAATTAATGTGTTTGGTGATGGAAAGGAGAAAATAAATGAATATGCATACGTAGTATAACTATGTATAATGCATAGAATAAAGAACATGTTGCACAACTGTTTTTTTCAATAAAAACATTACATTCCCTTAGAGAAGTTAATGCTCCTAGCACGTGGATTGGCTGATGTTAATCAAGACCATATCAATTCATTCAAATCATATCAATCTTTCTCCTTCTCCTTTCTCCTCCTTTTTAATTCCCCTTGTTTTTTCAAAGATAGAAAAGAGCAGCAGGTCCCTTTTTACTAGATTAAACCACCACAGTCATTCAAGAAGTTCTACAATAAACACATTGGCACAAATGACAAACAAAATTTTAAAGTTTAGTATTTTAAGAGATATAAACCCTAATATAATAAAATTAGAAAGCAAAAAAAAAAAACCAAAACAAACAACTCTGTTCTTTCAGTATAAAACTGAGTATTTGTCTTTGAAAATGCCGCTGGTTCAGCAGTCATCCAGAACACACAGGCACTCAACACCATCCCAAGACTGAATTGTTTATTTAGGTGGCTGAATACAGACTGAGGAATTTTCAGTCCCATTTCTTGCTGATTGGGTGTTCTTAATGTCACCTTTTTGGCCAGCTGAGTTTCTGGAAGAAGACAAAGGAAGATTAGTGGTCAAGCCATGGCAGTCATGTTTGCAAAGTTCAGAATACAGCAGTGACAGCAACGATACTTTCTGTAGATGGAGAAGACTGTTCTAGAGCTCATCCATAGACCCTTGCCTGGTGTTGATCTGTGCAGTGCAAATCCTCTGCAAAGCAATTTAAAATTAAAACCAGCCAGATCCAAAGAATGGTTGCTTCCTGAGCTGACAGGATTTGCTGTTTGTTTTGGAAATGCTTTGGAAATTTTATTGTGGAAATGTAGTTACTGATTTGTTTCTAGTGATTTAAGCTAGCAAGAGAGCATGGTTCTAAGTATATAACAAGGATTAGTTCACCCATTTGATTTTCTGAAGTTTAATGTGGGAAGAGTGCTTGTAAAATCAAATTCTTTCTGCCAATTTCAGTCAATCACTTTATAGTGCTTTTATTTATAAGCTACATTTTATTTTCCTCCTGTAGGAAAATGAAAGAGAAATCTGTTGAAGACTGAAGAAGTTTGTGACCCTGCCCTTTTTTATTAAGAGCTCGACTCCAGAGTGATTTATATCTCTCCTTCCCCTTCTAACATTAAGAATCTGTGCCCACATTTCTGCACCGGGATGGGGGAGAGAATTGGAAGAGTAAAAATGAGAAAACTCATGGGTTAAGATAAGAACAGTTTAATAATTGAAACATAAATTATTGTTAATAATAATAATAACATTAATAATAATATGATAATAATGATAATAATAATAATGGAAAGGAAAATAACAAAAAGACAGAGAAATAAAACCCAAGAAAAACAAGTGATGAAAATGAAAAACAGTTGCTCACCACCAACCGACCAATACCCAGCCTGTTCCCAAGCACTGCCCCCCAGCCAGCTTTTCCCCTAGTTTTTATGCTGAGCATGGCATCGTATGGTATGAGATATCCCTTTAGCCAGTTGGGGTCAGCTGTCCTGGCTCTGTCCCCTCCCAGCTTGTTGTGCACTCCCAGCCTCCTTGCTGGCAGGGCAGCATGAGAAGCTGAAAAGTCCTTGACTTAGTGTAAGCACTGCTCAGCGACAACTAAAACATGAGTGCGTTATCAACGTTATTCCCATACTGAATCCAAAACACAGCACTGCACCAGCTACTGGGAAGAAAATTAACTCTATCCCACCTGAAACAAGGACAATGTAGGAAGCATTAATTAACAACTAACAAAAATTGCCAGAGCAAGGACAAGATAAGCACAACAGAATGTAAATAGGCAGGACATTCTGCTACATACACAAGACAAAATAAAAAAAAAGCAGTACTAGAGGCAGAGGAGACACACTACCCCAATCCCCCCTTTTTTTTAAAGGGAGGCAAAAGTGGCATAAATTAGGAAAGTCAAGGAAGAAAGAGAAGACCACCTGAGTTCCAATTTCTCTTGCCAATATGCTCTTAAGCTTCATCACCTCGACCTTGGCACCTAAGGACAACAAGGATCATCTTCATCAGTGCTATGTTTACAGCATCAGCTCTGTGGTGTTGCATACTCACCATATGTTTGGAATACGGTTGTTAAATACTAGCAGCTTTGTGTACATAGTGACAGTTAATATTGTGTAAGAATTGGCCATAGCAAGAACTGAGGTTTCAATGACTAAATTTAGTGAAGTTTCATTTTGAAGATTATATCTGAGCTGATTCATCTCTTAATTAATCCATCATCAGCCTTGGCTAAACTGAGCATATTAAGTGAGTTAAACTCCATAATTCTGGTGTGTCTAGCAGAGCGTCTTGAAGTTTATGGCATCATGGTATCTATCAGTGAAACTTTTGCATGCCGCAAAGGAAGAGCTGTCCTCCCTGACTTCATTCATGTCTTATTTTTGGTAACTAAGTGATGTGCTTTGCAACCACTTATGTCACACTAGTAAGCCTTTAGCTCTGGTAGCCATAAACTCAGAGAATAAACTATTGGGGGGGTCTAATCCCGAGAGTTATGAGACAGCTCATCCTGACTGAATGTAAAAATTCAGGAGGAAGTCAAGGGAGATTTCAACAGTTAAAGAAACTGTAAAAATGAGAAAGCTGAGGCTAATGATTGTAGAGGAGGAATACTGAAATCTGGAGATGGAAGAAAAGCTATTTGAGAAAATATGGAAATACTCATGTCCTTTAAAATGGGAGTGGTATATGTAGCCTCACAAATTGACACTCTCTGTTGAAACCAGAACCAGGCTTGTGTGATTTCACATGCTGTTTTATTCTGCTTACCCCTCTTCTGATGAAAGGAGTCTCTGCCATTCTCGCAAAGATAATATATCTGGATTTAGAAGCTTGTACTTATTACATAAAAAAAAAAACAAAACAAAAAAAAAAACCCAAAAAACAAACAAACCACAAACCTGACCTGCAATCTGAATGTATTTCCTACTGCTGTCATGCAACAGTTGACCTTGAAGGCTGGCATAGGTAGAATTGCTTGAGTAGAAACACTAGACAGAGCAGCTGAGAGGAAAAATATCACTAAATCTCCTCTCTCTAAATCAAATAGATGACTGTATTCTGTTCCTGGCTGAAGAGGCCCAAATTTTTAAACATCATTCACAAGTAAGAAATACTAGACCATCATTGAATCCTAGAACGGTTTGAGTTGGAAGGGACTTTATAAACTCTATTATGAAAGTGGTAGTTCTTCTTTACACAGATGCAGACTCCACTGGATCCAACTGAATACTGTGCGGACACCCTCAAAGCACTATTGGGGAAGATGTGCCAAGCCAAGGCATGGATGTCTTTGGCAATTCACTGGTGCCCAACAAACCTTAACTACTGTATTATAATTACCCTAAGAAAAATCTATCTTGTGAGTTCATTGGCCACTCCAAAAGGATAGATAGATGCCAGTGGGTGATGATAAACCTCTAAGAAACAAGTACTAGAGGCATAAAAGAGGTCTGTTGACACCCTTGGGCCATGCTGGCACCACCTAGTGATTTACTGGCTGTAAATTAAAACATTTCCAATAGTGAATCCTTCCATGTGGGAGTTTCAAGAATGCTGTTTATTAACATGAAAGATCAGGTAACATCACTAGTGCCTGATACATTCTTCCCTATCAATTTCTTCCCATGGCTTCATATTTTTATATGGATAGGTATTTTTAAAAGCAGATGCCTCATAAAAGAAAGGAGGATAGAGGCCTAGGAATGGCTCAATCCATCGCTTCTTAGTTCATTTAAAACCTTTTAAGTGGGGAGTGTCGGTCTGGCAAAGGTCCTCTGGGTCCTGGCTAAAATTTAGAATGACAGGAGCTGTAGTGGCAGCCACACGGAACACGTGCTCACACACAAAGTTGAGTGTGGAAGCTGACCGACAGAGACAGGCCCTCCAAAGAGCCTACTGGAGAACTGTTAAGTGAACACTGACAAGAAAAGACAAATGCAGTTGGCACGCTAGAAGAAATGATCAAAATTCAAAAGTGGTAGTTTAAAACCCTACGCTCATGCCTGTGAAGAAAGCACGGAGTTGATGCAGCTTGAACAAAGGTCAGCATGTGCAGTCAACTAGCTTGAGCAAGCTGAAACTTGAGCCCAGATTCATTCCACAGATCTCACACTCTGTGCTGCATCGTTATATGTGTTATCACTACGAAGTTGTCCAGTATGTGTAGTTCACCATGCACCTTCTCTGACTAACATAGTGTTGGAGGCAGAAAGATTACTTTCGACCATAAAAATAATGTTAAAGAAAATAATAAAAAGCTGAAGGCGTAATACATTCTGTTATTTAAAAAAACAAAGGAGTGGTTTATGCTTAGCCTGTATAGATAAACTTCACTGAGTCTTCAGACAGTTAACACTAATGTATTTACAAGTATGCCTTTCATTCTGCATGATGATTATACAGAGAAAGGATTCTTCATTAGCCATGTATAAAAGCCTTGTAAATATCTAAACAACAAACCATTTTGAATAGAACGCTATATAAAATGAATTAGTATTTGCACGGTGCAGTGACACATACTTATTCATCTATTCCAAGCATGCTCGGAATTATGAATCCTTTACTATAGGTGTTTTTTGGGGTATTTTTTGTAAAAAGAAAAATATATTCCATATGAGTTGAATTAAATGGAGAAAGTCTTTGAGTGGTAAAAGATTAGGATTATCCTTTAATATATGCATTATTTTTAATGATATTTATACATTCTTTATCTTACTTTATCAAGTAAGAGTATTAAAACTTCTCAGTTGAAACTCCTGGTAGAAAACCACCTGCATCTGTTACAGTGGGAGATAGTGCAGCCTATTTTATGAATCCATTTGCAAGAAGTAATAAGAACAACAAATGGGTCAATTGAAAAGTTGTTATATTTTGGTGTTTGGTGTTGATGGGGGTTTTTTGGGGTGTGTGTGTGTGTTTTGTTTTAATCAATGTTATAGCTAACAAATTCCTTTCACTCCCAATTTTTCTTTCCGTTTTGGATTCTTAAAATTACCTAAAAGTTTATTTCCTAATATGCCTGTGACATGTTATGTGAACAAATATTGACCAATATAGGCAAACTTGGCACAAATTTATTTTTCAGTTTTCTGTTATACTTAAAAATGCTTCATTCTTATTTTGACTAGCATGACAGCCTCAAATTTGATGTTAAGAAATAATATTAGATTTGTTTATTTGTTTTTTTAAGTATATCAGCAGGTTCTGTGCGAGTATTTTAAGTATATACATCCCATGCAAATTATCTTTCTGATCCAGTAGCAACTTTTTTTGTAATAATATGTAGAAGCTTTGACTCTTATAGTCAGGTGGGGTTTAACATATTTTTTTTTCCCTTAAGTTCTCAGTTTTTATTTTATCTGCTTCAAATATTGTGTGCTGTCAGAAGCAATAGTAATAGAAGCTAAAGTTTTGGAAGGTGGAATTATCAGTGCAGGTTTGCCACTTTTTTCTTCTGTTTACTATATTAAGTAAAAAATTATTGCAATGAAATTACTATTGATCTCTCTGCATGGTGCTTTTTACAAAAATTAGATTGGGAGAGGTTATATTCTGTAGCATGTCTTCTTTGTCTTGGGCATATAGAAACAGGAACACAATAAAGATACTCAGATAGTTTTTCCACTGCTCAGCATTTCTCAAATTTGAAGGACAGTGTATGCTTATGCAAGTATTCACATAGTTTGGGTATTTTTTTAATCAATATTCACCTTTCTTCCCTTGGACAAATAAAGAAAATAGGAGTTATGAAACCACAAACTAGTATGAGAAAAAGTATTCTTTCCTCTCCCATTTGAAAGATTAAAAGGAAGGACTCTCACCCCGCTCCATAAACCTAAAAAGCAAATGGATTTGTTGAGACTAATTCTTGCCCCTTCACCTGGCCTCTAATGGAAACCATACTTTGTGCAAAATATCTCTTAATTTGCTCTTCACTTGAAGATTGACCTAAACAAAATAGTGATTTCATCCGGGAAAATGAGAGATATAAGAAAAATCATTTTTATTACATACTTCCTCTCTGTAATTTCTGACTGTAAGTAATGAAACTGCAGAAATAGAACAACTTGGTTGCTCCCTTTTCTGAGTTCAGAAGAGTTGAAGCAATAGCCAAATTAACTGATACAACTTGATAGATTTTTTCCATGCTTCCCATGATGATTGGCAGAAAGGATGAAGAGAGTTCTCCCTTCTCTCCACTGCAAACAGTGAGAGGATCACCTGCTTAACAGGAAGCTAAAGAAGAATAAGTTCCACTCAGTAATTTACATGGAAAATTATACCTACTCATTATACCCCCTGAACTTCAGGCAAGGATCCAACAGTTCATCATTTCTTCTTGTGTATTCCTGGAATGTATTATAGGTTCTCATCTCTATACATTTTTTATTATAGTTAATGATCCTTTCTTCCTCCTTTAAGTATCAATATAGATTAGTAAATTATCTCGCTCACTCCCTTTTGAAGACAAATTGCAACATGTATAGCCTCACCTTCCCAGTGAAAGAAATGGACTCCAGAAACTCTTTTTCTGATTGTACTGTTTTTGGTCCTCTGAAGCTGATTTGTTCAGATAATTCTTATATGTTTGGAAATACTCTGGTGAAGTTTTGAATAATAGCAGACTCATTCCTGAAGAGGAGGGTGGAGAGATATGTATGATTCTCCCACTTACAAGTTGTCTTCCAAACAGACTGAACACACTAAACCAAATGTATTTTGATTCTTTAATATACTTAAACATATAATTATACTGAGATTAATGGAATCATCCCCATATGTTAGCTGGATAGAAATCTAAGTGAAGAATCAACTAACTAAAAATACTTTCCTATTTGTGTCTCAACAACTGCACTTGTAGATAACTTCTCCTTAGAGGGATTAGAGGTCAGAAAATCATGATGGAGAATGGTTTCATGAGAATGAATCGCATGTGACTTCCTCAGCACAGAGAAAACCTAAGAAGGCTGAAAAAACCTCTCCATCTTTTTGGCAACTGAAACTATCAGGTACCTTGTAGCTCATAGAAGCGTCTGTGTTTGAGACAGTTATATACTCATGTTTCCTAAAACATTTAATGTCTATATGAATAATATAGTTTCTCTTTAGATATAAATTTTTACACAACCACAATCTCACTAAATATAACATCACATCTCCTTTGCCTTTTCAAACCATATACCTTCACAAGTTCTGGCAGATGTCATATCAAAGTCAATGAAAAATTTAGTAAAACAGTATTTCAGTTCCTAGTCCTTTAAATAGTCCTGTGTAGCTGGATAAAGATTTAGGTACTATCTGATGTTTTAAATGACAGAACTGCTGACGATAAAATAATTGATGTATACAAGAGGAGCACTACAAAACAAGAAAACAATCAATATGGTTTAAACAATAAAAATTTTAAAATGTCATTCTTTAAGGAAAAAAAAATGTTCATTTGTGTAATAATTTATTGGTGGAATCAGAATTTGGTCCAATTTAGTTGCATTCACAATTTAAAGCACAATTTTCAAGTGTAATTCAGACTACATGGATTATTCTGATTACATGCACCTTGATCTTTTAGAGTATTCCATTAATTGCAGCTCTGTAGTTTTTCCTTCCCATCTGTTTTGTTGGGGAGAAAATGGATTTCAGATGTTATAAAACAAGAAAGAGAGCAGGAAGAACACTGACCTGGATTAATAAGAATTGAGTACAGCCTGCTAGTTCAAAATACGAGGTCATATGTTTAGAAACTAATAGACTGACAAACAGTTGCTGTAGTCTTGGAAATGATCATAAAGGGCTGACATCAGAAGAGTCATCACAGAGTGATTAATATTGATCACAAGGTAATGAAAAGGCAGAACTGGTCATAATGTTTCAGAGAAACTTCTCAGGAAACAAAGGAAGTAGAACTAGGAAGTACTACTTTTGATTCATAAGACACTGTCAATGTTTCTTCTGGAATTTTACATGTTTTCTGAGTCACTTATATTCAGAAGGCTAAAAGGTGAATATAACTGAATGAAAATACCAAAGAGTGGACAGAAAAAGAGCATAGTTTAGTTATCTTAAGCAGAGGAATTGCTAGAGAGATAAACAGTTGAGAAAATAACTGAAAATAAGGAAAATTGCTGATCAGGGAACAGGTCGGTATGGATTAGCGAATAACTTTGGGCTAGACATTCCCAGTTGTTCAAACCATGAAGCTCTGACATGGGTTTTCAGTGAGAGCAGGGGAGTCAAAACCCCTACATTGTTTTAAGATGGATCGTGATTGTTATATTAAATGGAATATATTGTAATTATTCATGAGAGCATTTGGATTTAATAAGCCAGGAGTTTCCTCCAAACCGTAGCACTCTAGCCTGAAGTATGACCCAAATTTAGAGCAGCCTAGTCTTGTAAACTGTCTTCTGATGCCATCTTTATTGCCAAACCTTCTCAATTGCTTCTGCACCATCATAGTAGGTTATTTCACCTGCAAATGAGATTCAGAATCCCTAAAAAATTTTCAGTACTTGAAATGCTTATGAAGGACTTCACTGAATAAAAAATAGCACTGCTTCATCATTAAAATTCAGAATCAAGTGACACTTCACACTTTATTCTGTTAATTTTAACAGAGTTACACTGTTATCTTTAAATGTGTAGAACAGAGAGAATTTTACATATTCTACAGAAACAAGTATGAGACATCTTAATCAGGTGTAGTAGTCCATGATAATCTATTCCTACTTTAGTTTTGTTAACATGATACATTGAAGTAATTAATGCTGTCATGGATTATCTACGTACACTCCTCATGACAAAACTTATTGATATATCCATCATTCTTCTGAAATGTACTCATTGTGAATATGCTAAAACAACAGTGCATTAGCAGGTTTGCTAAATAAAATAACGTCAGCCAGAGAGTTTGCAGATTTCTCAGCTCTTAAAATAACTAATCAAGAGAACTGCACTCATGCATTTTGGCACTAGAGTTATAAATTATGCATAACACAGAATAACATTAAAGGATTAACATAATTTAACAATACCAATCTATCAGTTCTTAAGTGAAAGAAATAAAGGTGTTGTATCAGAGTGTCTCGACTTGATTCACCTAGTTTATACATGCTTAAGATTTATAGTAGTAAGAATGATTATTTAAAAGTTTTCAGTCTTTGCTAATATGCCCTTACTTTTTTCTTTAACTGTGTAATAGATTGTTTACAAAGAAGCCTTTATGTGTATTTTTTTTTTAATGTGGTTCAACCAGCACAGTAAGTAATGTCCTTTTTTAACTTACATAACTGTACAGTTATCTAAGACTAGTTGCTTCAAATACAAAATCAATCTGTGAATTACATCTAATTTCATTCTGATCATTTATGAAGTATTAAAATATGTGTAATAGCCATCACCATGAAAGATAATTCAAGCAGTTTAGCTAACATTTAGCAGAAGAAAATAGATAATACTTTTCTTCATGTGTGATGATTGTCACAGTACTAGCATTCCTAGTGGTTTTAAATTCTCAGCTGAATGTTTTTCCAATTCAAGTGTCTACCCAAGAATATGGAAGATGGTGTGATCTTGTGGATTTTTATTTTTTTTTGCAGACTTGGAAACACAGACCTTGGATTAACATAAGGATTGCTGAAAGCTCACCTGATCTTTAATAGATATTTTATTTTTTTAATATTGTGCTACTGTCTTATCTCATGTAGTCATAATTTACATATACACTGGGAAAGACTTTCCTGTTACACATATAAACATAGTAACAAAATGAAATATGCCTGTAACTGATCTCTCAAGATGTGTGACACCACCTCACAGTGCTATGGTCTTAGAGAATCAGAGGAGTTGCTATACTAAAAAAAAACCTTTTTTTTCCAAAGGTAATTAAAAAGACTTTACCGAGAAATTAATTTCTTCTGTACAATTGCTCTTAATGCCAGTGTTTTGAGGAAGGTGTTCTGTTGCCGTGTATGAAGCATTACATATAATGATGACAAAAAGTTCAAACTAGTATAACTAAATATCACCTGACCATATATGACTTACCTTTATTCTCATACCTGTCTGCAATTATTTTTATTTTAGATTAAGAAGAAAACAAACAGAAAGGCTAAACTTTCATAACAGCATTAGGTTTTGACTCTTCTCTGACATCTACAAAGACAAAAAAGGTAAAAAACCCATCCATTTCTGCCATGTTTTCTCTAGAATGAAGAAGCAAAGAAAATCATCAACTATATATGTCCAGCCTAGGTACTTACTCTTAACAATTTTGATTTTCATAATCACCAAGGTTCATCTAGACACCAAGATCAGTTGTCCACACTAAGAGCACAGATTAGAACTCAGCATCTTCTATGACGTTATGCAATAACCTTACACTGCCTGGTGTGCTCTCAGGCACTCAAATCCTCTTGGTCTGCCTAAAAAAATAATTAAATACTTTTATGTGAAAATGGGAATACATAGCATGATTATGCAGCATAACATTAAAAAGTACTCTTGCTGGAAGTGTTCTTCAGGAATAACAAGTCCTCAGTTTATGTCCTTGTTCTAGATTGCTTCATTATTTTTCATTCAGGATTGATTTTTCACTCAAGACTGATGAGATAAAACCCAGGAGAATGCCCTCACCAGCATGCAAGGGTCATGCTCCTTCTTATTGCTTTTTCAAAGGTTCATGACTCTTGTATCCTCAGCTGCATTGTGGGCTAGATTTTGCAGAAAAGGTGGCTTACAAGCCTAAACTATAGCTCAGAAGATGGATATGAATTTGTTCAGGCAGAAGAGGGCACTGAATGCAAATTTAATTTGTTGGACAAGTAGTGTAACTTTTGCTGTATTACAAAATGTAAGCAGGAGTAACAACACAATAATTACACGCTGCTTTCATGTTAAAAGAAATGGAAAACCTACTATTTTTTATAAAAAAGGATACATTCCATCTGTAGACAAGTGTCTTAAGTTCAAGGGAGAGGCAGAATTTCAAAAGTGTTCTTCTCTTCTTTTGGAGTTATCATGTCATCTGTTAGATATCTCTTTTATACTAAGGGTGCTGTCTTCTATGAATCATGTAAGTAGGTGTCACTATAGTTGAAAGTGAGAGATAAATACCTCCATTTGGGATTTAGTCCAGCTTCTAATAGATGTACAAGGCAGGGGAAATAAATCCTTGAAAGTACATTTATTGAAAAAACCCAAGATCATTAACTCTTAGATAGCTCCAATTAGGTATGATGAATGTTACCTTCATTGCACAAGGAATTCAGGTTCATAATTCATGTTTTTTAAATTTCATTTTCCAAAAGAGGCACCTAAAACTGTGCTCCACAACATCAAACCAGAGGCTGTTGTGGGAAAAAAAATACAACTACAGAAAATCCAAAATTAAAAATGTATAGCTCCATGCTCAGAGGACAATTAGGGGAGTAGAAATGGTACTCAGGATCACACCCTAAGTGTTGCTAATGATTCTATGATTCTTTGGTTCTAACTTGAAGAAATATTCAGAAAGTATCACATAATCATAGAATCATAGAAACATTTAGGCTGGAAAAGACTTTCAAGATCATCAAGTCCAAATGTTAAATGAGCACTGCCAAGTCCATCACTAAACCATGTCCCCAAGCACCACATCTATGTGTTATTTTAACATTTCCAGTGATGGTGGCAACCACCTCCCTAGGCAGCCTGTTCCAATGCTTCACCAACCTTTCAGAGAAGAAATTGTTCCTAATATCCAGTCTAAAACTCTCCTTGCACAACTTGAGGCAGTTTCCTCTTGTCCTATTGCTTGTCACTATTGATGGGAGAAGAGACTGACCCTCACCTGCCTACAACCTCCATCCAGGTAGTGGTAGACTCTCAATTCTTTGCATACAACAAAGATTACAAGTTCCAGTGGATGGAAGATGAGACATGGCCATACATTAAAGGATTATATCATAATCCAGGGTGAAATGGACCATGGCTGTACAGTGGCATCATTTCTATTTATAATTTCAATATTTTGAAAACTTCACATACAGCTTTAGTACATAAACAAATATATGCAGATAGATTCCCTAGACACAGTAGGATAACAAAGTACTTTTTCAAAATTCCTACTCTATCCTTCTGTAAATACTTTTATTATTAAAATTCTGTTTATGATGAATTTTTTGTATAAGATGTGGGGTACTTTTGTCAATGAATAAATGCATTTTCAGTATAAGTTACGGACTATTGAAATGCTGTAAATGAAGCTTCAAAATAGAGAATGAAATAGAGAATTAATAGAAGCAATTTCTATCCCTGAAGACAGTTTTCTAGTCATTTCTTCTTGTCCACTTTGCATAAAAACTACACACAGTGGTATTAATATGCTATATTTCATTGTACTCTCACAGCGTCTTTTCTCTTTTTAAATTAACTTCTAAGTTAATGTTCCATTACATACTTGGCACAGGAAATACACAAATACAATCAGGGGAATACATTTCTTTAAGCCTCCAGTATTTCTGAACTATGTATTAGCCTTAGTGACTCTCTAGTAGACAAATGTTGATCTAGCACTGAGTTATAATCAGCACAGCACATAAGGAGTAATGGAAGCCTCAACACTGAAACACATTGGCACAGAGACTTATCACTACTGTTTCTGATATGGTGGCAGCTTCCAATATAACTTGACATATAGCATTTGATAGAAATTCCAAATATAGCTAAGTGATTTGGAGTAAATTGCTGGGACTTTTGAATTGCAGTTTCTTATCTGTATCTGCTGCAGTCCGATTAACCAATATCGGATTTTTTGTAGAAATGCAAAGGTCTCTAAGTGTTATGTCAGCCGTGCTAAATTTATAAACATGGTCCTAAAAACAGTTCTAAAAATGAGATCTAAACCCAGGTCATCTTCCTACTTCACTGGCTTGGTGAGACTTGCCTGTCCAAGTACAAAAAAAAAATTAGTTATATTTTCAGTTTGAGCTGTAACTCCATTAATACTAGAGAAAGTCTTTTAATACATGGTAGATGAGGATGCTGCATTGGCCACAGGCAGTGTATTAACAAAAAGTCTTAAAATAAAAACAGAGCATTGAGACTTGTTTTGTGTAATCTAAAGCTAAGGCAGCATTCAAAAAGCAAGGGAGTTTTGGAAAAGGAACTGAGAAATTTAAATTGAATAAAACCTTCTGTTACAGTAATCTTTCTACAGGCTTCCTTACCTGCTGGGGTGAAGTCTGTGCCGTAGATGTGTTTGAGCTAGAGGGAGACTTGAGTACAAGTATGTGTGTTTAGAACTCTTTCAAATGCAATTTGCATATATAGGACAGGTTGTCATTACTGAAATAAGGTACACCCTCCTCCTACGTATTCCCACTTTAAGTATTACCTATGAATATTTATGTAGCATTGTGTTTTACAGATTCATATAGGAATATTGAAATTATTGGAAGAAGATAAAATATTAATTAGTTCTTTCATATTTAGACTTCTACATTAGTCAACAGAGGTTTAAAAACCCTTTTCAAAACCGTTGGAAATAAAGCTATGTTTGCAGCAGACATGATTAAAATTATGGGAAAGAAACACAGCAGGTGTGAAACTTAAACAGGCAGAGTCTTATGGTGGTAACTACAACTTCTTTACTTTCAGCCATAGGCAGCAGTTGCATTATATTAGGTCATAACTGGAAACCTAATACAAAAGAATCACCAGTTCTGCCTCACAGAGATTCCACTCCTTTATCTACATGCCCCCCACCCTCACCCTGCAACATAAAATCTCTGGTGTTGCTATTGTGAGTTCAATTTAATATATTTATCTTGGTTTGTTTGTGAATTTATCCATATTTGTCTGAACTCCCAGGGAGTAAAAACCTCCAGATTTCTAATATCAGAAGAGGTGAGCCACTTGTTGCTAGCAATATTATCATTCACAGAATTTAAAATTGCAGACAGTAATCTTATCTGTACTATTAACTTCTAAAAGCCTGAAGGGAAAGTTTTATTTTTGTGACAGGTTAATTGTAAAAGTGCAATTTGTGACATCCTTTTAATTTCCTTTGACTTATCCTGTATCTTCAAAGTTTTTCTAACTTCTCATAGTGAAGTTCTTTTCAATGAGAAAGCATATTACCTACTTTGGTCACATTGTACAATAATCCCACCTATATTAAATAGCCTTAGATCTAATAAAACCAGTCTACCATAGAATGAAAAAATTTCTAGGGCATTATGACACTAGATTTATTAGATCAGCTCATAAAACCGAAAAAAAGCATGACAAGTTTTTGGGTACACCAACCATTTTTAACTCTTATACTCTTATACCTGCAAATAATCAACACTATTTTAACAGTGAATCTAGGAAGTGCCTAAGTATTCTGGTATTCCTAGAACAAAAAAAAAAAGAAGTGACTCATCAGAAAAAAAAGAGACTATATTTAGCAAACTTTTTTTGTTGGTTTCTTTAATGGCTCATGCTTTTCATCTTTTCTCTTTGATTATTTGTCTTTTAATATATGGGATAATCGTGTAGCCACAGGACCCCAAAACCTGAAGCAATTATTTTCACATTCAAACTTAATTTGAAAACTTTACAATTCTGATAATACTATTTTAAGAAGTAAATTCTAAAATATTTAGCGTTGAAATTAAAAATCAATAACTATAAGCAGTAAGGAAAAAACCCTCAGAAATTAAAAAGCATTTATCTGATTGTGATAAGTAGAATTAATCATACCCACATTTCAATAAAAGGGCAATCATAGGCAATCATAAACATAGGGAGAGTACATTCCCATCAGTTCAACAACTTTTTTTCTGCTTCAGACTTTCTGCTTTAGACTACAGAGTCTACTTTAGTCATAAAGTTTGTTTTTTGCTTGGGGAAAACCTTTAAATTTTGCATCTCTTTTGCAAATCAAGATGGCACACCTTTTGGTCATTCAGTGTAGGTTGTGTATATGTATTTATTTATTTATTCTGTCTGGTAAAGTTATTCTTTAGCTAACTGGTGTCTACAATGCTCTATCTCCAGCTGTCATACTCTTAGGTACTGTTCAAGCTCCTATACCTACAGCTTTCACATGTTGAATCTCTCTTGCACTTCTCTTGCAAAACTTTTTTTCTGTGCCAGACTCAGAATTTTATATTTTTAATCAGAGAACGATAACTGTGATGAACTGTTTTAAAGATACAGTTGCATAGATGCTTTTACTGATTCACCTGCCATCAAAGTAACTCACTAAATTTGTTACATATCCAATTGCCGTTCTATAGCTTTCTTGATTATTATAAATAATCTTGGTGTACATAACTTTAATTCCTCTCACTAAAGGTATACAATTCCCTTATAGGTAGTGACTTAAGGAGTATCCTGTATCACCTGGATTGCCCATTTCTGAATAATTAATGCAATAGTTGTAATAGCTTCTAATACAAATACAAGAAATGACCGCTCATATAGACTGATTTGAAGTCTGAAATATTGGAGTGATAAGAGCAAGCTCATTCCCTGTTGTAATTCAGCTGGCCACCTTCAGTCACTAATGTGATACACTATATGGCTGGGAGAAAAGGAAGGGTAGGTCCTCCTGGCATATTCTGCTCCTGTGACTGGAAGTTTTCTTCCTCTGGCCATTGCCAGAGTATGAGCTACACTTATCTCTGATTATGAAAGCAGCCTCAGGTTCAGTGCTGATAGCATTAGCTAAGCATCGTCCTTTCAGGCATGTACATAGTTACAACTCCTCTGGCTTTGATTGGTTTCAACATTAAGAAAGGAGAAGCTATCCCAAGGGAGGCATTTGTTTCACAAAACCTGTAAGTTAAATGCTTTTCTCGATAAAATTGGTGTAAAGTAGGATGAAATCCTAGTTAAATTCACAGGATTAGATCTAAGTTTACATCTCAATAGCGGTGATAAGAATTTGGCCAAATATTCCCTAAAGCATATTCTGGAAATTAAGTTTCTAAATTTATTAGTTACATGAAAAGTAATTGATGAATTATGTTGATTGAAATTGCTAGCAAACTGTTCAGAAAAAGAAGTGGTTTTGATCAATGACATGCAATGTAACAGAATGGATATTTTACTTACAAATAAAGTAATTTGAAAATGCTTATTATTCTCTGACTTTGGTGGGTCAAATATATTGATGGAATATTTTCTTTCTACATTTACTCCTCTGTTCCCAAGTGAAACCATCTCAAAGAAAGAACAAAAGGAAAAAAATATGCTATGATCCTTCCAAATTAATTAGTAATTTAATTATTTTTAGCAAGTTATTAAATTAGCTCAGCTGGTTTTCATGTTTAATTATTATTTTGGTTTTGCTTGGGTTTGGTTTTGGGTTTGTTTTTTTAAAGCATCTGGTTTCAGTCCTGGGTCTATCGCATTCTTTTTGAATTTTTAAAATATTTCTCTTTGCTTGAACTGTTAAAATCTCTATTTATTTTTTTATGATAAAAATTTAAGTATCTGTCATATCAGGTTAGTAATTATTTATTAGGGAATCCTGAAAGATCAGAAAACTTTGGAAATTATTGGGTAAGCTGTACAAAATATTTTAAGAACAGAATTTGGTATTACTCCGAAGATTAATCACCATTTAAATATTACATCGATGTTTGTAATTTTCACTACATTACTAATACTCTTCTCTTTAAAAAAGAGCAAATGTAATAAAAGTGTATATGGATAGCTTTTTCTAAGTATCTCAAACACTAGGTGTCTAATGTAATATCCATGTTTGCAAAAAAAAAACATTCCATCGATAGCTGTTAGCATTCATATATTTAAATCTCCATATATTGACAATATTTCCCTATAGCTTTCACTATATATTCTTTGAACACAATTTCTAATTGCCAGCGATGTGACTGATATATGAAACTCTCAATGGGATGTTTTTATTTTGGGTGTACCTTAAACAGACCTTACAGTATGACTCACAGGTTTTTCAGGTGTTAAACTGAGTCTGGCCACAGAAGATTTATTCAAGAGGCACCAACTATATAATCCTTGCAAAGAGCTATAATATGTGTTAATGGTGGCATTTTCAGCTCACAATAAAATGCCATTATTTAAAATATCCAGTTATTCTGAAAAAAAAAGGCAGTTCATTGTAAAATATTTTTTTGAATTGTGCACATTAATACAAAACCACTAAGGTTTCCTACTACTTCTATTAAATCTGATATAAACCCAACTATTCATTTTGAAAAAAAAAATAAAAATGCAGTGGTATGTAGTAACATCACTATTCAAATACAGGTACATTCATGCTTTCTGTTTCAGGCATTAATCTGTATATAGCAGAACATTTGCTTTGTGCAAATTAGCCAAAAGAATGATCATCTCTCAAACATGTCTGTATGCAAATCTTTATTAACCAGAGAAAACTTACTTTATTGATCATGCTATGCCACGTGGATTCCTAACATGGGTGGCAGAGTTTTGGTTTGCATTCAAAGGGATAGATCTGTAACAATAGTGCAACGTAACCACAAACGATGGCTTACACTCCTGTAATCCCCAGATTTGATTCCTGAAGGCCTCCTATGCCTTGCTGCTTGCTGGTGCTTTATCGTCCCGCACGGTCCTGGGAAACAGGCAGAAGCCTGGGAGAGGCGGAGTAGATTAATAAAAGCACAAACTTTGGGCTCAGCACCACGTGGTCATGGGTGGTGGTAAAGGGAAAGAGATTAGTAGTGAGGCTGTGGTAGAGCAGCAGGTGGCTGGACGGAGCACAGCTGATTGATGCTCGCCAGCTGCCTGGTAAATTAAACTGAGCTGTTTAACCTGGGAGAAAAATCCAGAGCTCCAGTGTCAGGCAGATAAGAAGCATTTTGGGGGTCATGGGAAAGAAACAGTTTCTGGGGGATAACACTACATGAGAGTGGGATCCAGCTGGAGAAACCTTCTTGGCAAAGTTTGGAGTTTTGATGGATCCGAGCCTCGTTACCCCTAATTTGCCCGTCAGTTCCACTGTACGTGGGTTTTGCCAAGCCTTTCCAACAGACCTGATTCATACACCATTGCATTTCTTTCTCACCAGTGTCCTTTAGACTTCTGAACTTTCTGGAAAACTAAATAAATAAAGAACAAACAATGACATTTCGTTTATAAATTCCATTATATTAATACATTTTATACTGAAATATTTTAAAAATATTTTATGCACTGAGGAAGAAATTCTGTTGATCAATGAAAACCAATGTGTGGTTGTGAGCAACTCTATGCTGTAAGGGTTTCTTTTTTAAGAAATATGTCAAGATAGTCGTTGGGTTTACCGATATGATTTATTCAACAGGTACTGTAAAAGATTAATGTAGCGTACAGGCTTATACTGGGTTGTCAAAATCCTTAAATATGTTTTGCACATCAAATAATGGAATATGACTCAAAATGCTTTGCATTATAATTTGATCTTGTAAAGATTCTAAACCCCTGAATTTGGTTTTAATAATAAAAAAGCAAACAAGACTTTTCAAAGAAATATATCCCTGCTTTGTATAAGTTTGCTTGATACACAGGTGAAGAAAAAGAAAGCTTATCTTGCTTTTTCAATATTTGATAAATATTGCTAACAGATACACCTACTTAAGCAATAATTACAGTAAAATTAATTCTTATTCCATAGAATACTTGGGAAAATCTGTGTTTATGAAATATGATTCAGCATGGAAATATTTTATTTTTCAAGAGAGGGAGATTTTGTATTAAATACTTTATCTTCAAGCCCATGCTAACATTCCAGCAAGTCACCAAAGGACTACTGATATTCTTTAGTTTAAAAAGAAAGTCTGTAATTACAAATATTATTCATAAAAGAAATAATTCCTTTGCAGATTGTTAAAGACTCCATTCAGTTGACCACACCAAGGTTCCTCATGTCATTTAAGATGCTTGAGTTTATCAAAGATATCCACGTGATAGATAGACTGATAGATATTTCAGGAGAGAGACTTACTGGAAGCTGGATGCCAGAGAGAACATCCTAGAGCATCTTATATGGCAATAGACGCTACTGTGAAGCACCTCAATGAAACCTTAGATTTCACCAGATCATAACAGAAGCTTAGACATCTAGCAGTAGACATAGAAGCTACATTCACAGCATTGTTCCCTCCCTGTCCCCAAATAAAGTTATAGTGCAAATTTTCCATAGGTACTGACTTATATCCCTGAGAACCATGATCTCAGGTATCCTAGAGCACCTCAGATGGCTCCAGGTGCACACAGAAATATAGGCAACCAAACTGAGCCTTAGTCCTCACTAAGTGTAACAAAACCCCAGACATCTAGCTTACATACAGAAGTCAACGTTCAGATGTTCACAGTACGTAGCTGAGTACTACCCAAAAATACCAGAGTCAGGACTGCCATATCTCAGGATAACCCCTTCAGCAATGTAAACACAGATTATACTTCACGGTCCTTTGTGTTTTAGGTAATAAATAGTAATCACAGAAGACTCCACTGTGAAGAATTCCAGTAAAGTACAGAAAAATGCTGGTAGAGAGAAGAAAAGCAAAATGAGTTTTTTTCCTAAGTTTTAGTTTAAATGTTTCAAAGACAAAGAACATGTATAGCCAGCTTCTCACCGAACATTGCCAAGAAATGCTGACTGCACAGCCAGACTGATCCAGATTGACATCAGCAGTAGGAGAGTCCAATAGAAGCTTTCAAGAAACAAGATATTCTTGGCAATAGAACTAAAAATATGACTAGTTATACCAGTTCTGATATAAAATTGGCAGACGTTCTTCACATTTTTAAAAGGCATTATCAGTTCAAAGCAATCCAAATGGTGATGAGCAAAAGGGAGCACCTGCTTTTCATTGATAAACACGTACTGCTCAAGATACGAGTTCCTGGCTAAAGGCACATGTGTGTGCTTCTGTAATAACTGCCTGTTTAAGAAGTGTCTGCAAAAAGAAAGTAAAGAACAATCAGAACAACATGACTGCATTAAAAAGAGACTTTCACGCTGAGTATATATTAAGAGGATAATTTGTCTTGCCATTTTTAATCATGATCAACAATAGCTGTTTCTACAAGGCTTCCTTCCTCAGCTCAGCTGCCCCTCCTACTTTACTATTCAGCAAGACTTGATTTACATGAAGTTAAATTTTAAATAAAAATATTTTAATGATAGAAAAGAATGTTACCAGTCACGTAAATTGAGTATTTCAAAACTATAATGACCATGTTCCTTTGTTGAGCACTGTTCCAACTAGATCCCTGCCTGAAATAATACCTAGGGAACCTAAACCATAAAATAGAATCTACTATTAATATCAAGTGAAAAGATTACAGATATGTGGAACTTTTATTGCCAAAGTTATCTATCTTATTTTTTCCTTACAAAATTTGCCAACAATTGAATACGTAAATCCTCTTTGATGTGCTATTGAATACTGAGACAAATTTTACCAGAACATATGGAAATCAGCTTAGGTAAAAAATACTACTCTTCACATCTGAACTCATGAACACTGATTATATTTGCCCATATTAAAATATGACATATGGTGATTAAAATAAATATTAAAAAGTTGTACTAGAATATGCGTGATGCCTTAAAATATTATTTGCATTTTAATAAAAAACCATAATTTTAAAAATATAAGAACAAGTGTAGTTTAAAAGAGGCAGATATAAAATACATTCTTCTAGCACAGAGCAAAAAGATGTTGTTAGTACTTGTCATGTTGCCACCTTTCAATTAACTTGCCAAGAAAGTGACAAAGAGGTGATCTCTAGAAGTGCAAGATAAAAATGCACACAATAAACTTCCCAGAAGGCTTGTACCCAGTCTGAAAATGGTTAAATGTATTCTATTGGTACTGCAGGGAAATGACAGTTCATGCATAGATTTAACATTATACAAATACAGATAGAGTGGAATAGATTTCACACCAAAATAGGATAGAAAAACAGGTTTTGAATGGGATCAGACAAGCACTGGGAAAGACAGGAATTCAACTAGCTAATTTAATTTACATAAAATCCTTAAAAATCCCCTCTTAGAACAATGAATGCAAGTAAGCAAAACAAGACTTGAACGCAGCACTCCTATTTTCAAGTTGTAGAATTTAAGTATTTGGCTACTGAAATATTACATATATCATAATATAATATCAAACAAGCATTATATGATACAAATATAATTTTTTGATTAATTAAATATAATCATAGAATTGTAGAATGGTTTGAGTTGGAAGTGGCCTTTAAAGACCATTGTGTCCAATCTCCCTGCCATGGGCAGGGACATCTTTTACTAGACCAGGTTGCTCACAACCCCACCCAAACTGGCCTTGAACACTTGCAGTGATGGAGCATTCACAACTTCTCTAGGCAACCTGTTCTGGTGTCTCACTACCCTCATCATAAAAAATGTATTCATTATATTTATTCTAAATCAACACCCTTTTGGCTTTAAAACCATTACTCCTTGTCCTGTCACTACAGGCCCTGGAAAAAACATACCTCTTCTCTTTATAAGCCCCTTTTACGTACTGAAAGGCTTATTTATACATAAGGCCTCCCTGGAAGCTGTACTTCTCGAGCCTGAAGAACCCCAACTCTCTCAGCCTTTCTTCATAGCAGAAGTGTTCCAGCCCTCTGATCATTATCACGGCCCTCCTTTGGACCCACGCAACAGGTCAATGCCTTCTTTGTGCTGGGGACCACAGAGCTGGACACAGTAGTCCAGGTAGAGTCTCACAAGAACAGAGTAGAGGAGGAGAATCACTTTTCTCAACCTGTCAAGGGCCCTCTGACTCACATTCCTTCCCTCTAGCATATCAGCTGCACCACTCAGAGCATCATCCGCAAACTTGCTGAGGCTGCACTCAGTCCCCCTGTCTGTACCATTAATAAGATATTGAACGCTACCGGTCCGCATACGGACTGCTGAGGGACACCAGTTGTTACTAATCCCCATTTGGACACTGAGCCACTGACTGCCAGCCTTTGGATGCGGCCATCCAGCCAACTCCTCACCCATCAGACAGTCCATCCATCAAACCCATCTCTCTCCGGTTTAGAGAAAAGGATGTTGTGTGGGACTGTATCTAAGGCCTTGCAGAAGTCAAGACAGATGACAGCTGCTGCTCTTCCCTCATCCACCAATGCCGTCACTCCATTGTACAAGGCCATCAGATTAGTCAGGCGCAATTTGCCTTTACTGAAGCTGTGCTGGCTGCCTCCAGTCACCTCCTTGTCATCTGTATGCCTTGACATATCTTCCAGGAGGTTCTGTTCCATGATCTTGCTGGTTTCTGGGTGAGTCTGACTGATCAGTACTTTCCAGCATCCTCTTTTTACACTTTTTCAGAATGGGTGTGATATTTCCTTTTTTCCAGTCACTGGGGACTTTATCTGACTGCCATGGCTTTTCAAATATGCTACAGAGTGGCTTAGTGACCACATCTGCCAGTTCCCTCAGGACTCTAAGGTACTTGTCATCAGGTTCCATGGACTTGTGCATATTAAGATTCCTCAGATGGTCTTGAACCTAATCTTCTCCTATGATGTGTGGGACTTCATTTCCCCAGCCCCTGCCTGGAGATCTGGAGATTTGAGAGATATGGAAAGATACATACTAATGTACATCTACATAAAGCCCACATTAAATTCATTTTTTCTAAGTTTTAAAATGGAGCACCAGCTGAATCCTTTTTGTTTTTTTTCATGAAGGTTCTTGTAGTTGTTCTATAGCTGCTGGTTTTTAGATAAATGAATGTTGCTTGTAATTCTATTTATGCTCTAAGTAAAATGAAAATTAGAGATATTGACATCTTTGAGTAGAAAACCTTTGTTGCTAGAAAAACAGACTATTTTGAGGGCATTTTATCTGATATGAAATAGAATGGATAACTTACTAGATAAAAACAAGTTAAGAACAATGATTCCAAATTTAATTTGATTATGCCAATCAATTAAATACATCACAGGGTAGTACCTATGGAGCAGAATGAAGTATTAGCAAAGGTAAAGATGGTTATGTTGCTATCTCCTGTAGGATATATTTCTGCTGAAGATGGTTCTGGAAGAAAAAAAGGTGTACCTTAAAAAGCTTTGCTTTAGAGCTGCTCTGTCCTATGAAACCCTAAGTTTTACTATCCAATTGAATTAATAATTTAGTTTCCTGTCTTGTTTTTTAAACAGTTTGTATGTTTCCAGTTAAAAAATAACACTGAGAAGCTGTAGATGAAGTAACTGTTTCCCACTAGTAGAATATTTGTGTCTTTATAAATGGCTTGTGTGAATTCACCTTGTACATAATGGTATTCCTAAATACAATTCCAGGAGAGCATTTTATAACTCATACCTCTAAGAAACTAATTTTACATATGAATGAATATAATAAAATCTAAAATTTTGTATTTTATTGTGGGAAATAAGTATTCAAGGAAATAAAGAGGAGAATGTTTTACAAAAAAATATTGGTTTGATTTGCATTTCTGTCACATTAGCCTAACTGAAAGGACCTCAGGACATCTCATCTTAATTTTTGACAAGTTCATCACCCATAGGAAAGACCTAATACAGTTGATTTTTATTTGCTATCTAAAATACTCAAACTCTCTTGCAAGTTCTGAGGGATGTGGCCTAAAAATTGTTTCCACTACAAATGAATTTTCGTTCCTGCTTGGAATGAGTGGAGCTTTGAGCACCCTGGTCTAGTGGAAGGTGTCCCTGCCTATGGCAAGGGGTGTCGAAATAGATGATCTTTAGGGTCCCTCCCAACCCAAACCATTCTATGATTCTATATTTCTATTTTTTCATCGATAACACTAGAGTGGGTATTAGAGAAGCCTAGTTTAGCTCACAGTTACATAGATTTGATGTTGCCTCCTGAAAACAAGTGAAAGAAAACCTGCAAAATCATTAACCTTAGGTTAGAAAGTGTCACAATAATGAGGACAGGTAACACCAATACTCTTTCTATGTAGCTCTGATTACAGATCTGTATCACTGAATAAAGAGAAGGTGGAACTAATAAACAGGACACATTTATCACAGAAAATGGAATTTTGATCACATTCATTTATAGAAATCGATCAATTGATATGTTTGAAATTTATGTGCACAGTTTATTTTTTTAAAAAGTATTGACTTTTCCTTTTTGCCTTTGTTTTTGTGCGCTTGGTTTTTGTTTTTACAAGGACGTATAGGAAAGAAACTGGCTAAAACTAAGCAGAAACATAATTATTCCAAAATTTCCCTTAATTTTTTGAAAGTGACAATTAAATCCCTAAAAGTTGGAATCTTTTTCCCTAGTTTTACTAATAATGTTTGGCATTAAGAAAATAAATATTAAAAGTTGGGGTGGTTTTTTTTTTCAAATCCCCCCCCCCTCCGCCCAATGTTTTTTGACCAGGTTCCTCTTAAGTGCTTTCCCTTGGAAACTTTGACCCAAGTAACTGATTGCACCACGGATTTTTTCTTTGAGAACTGTTACTCACTGTATTTGAAAAGGTTGTGTGTGCATGTGTTTACACACATGTATTACTTTACATATATATATATATATATACATACACACACATACATATGTGGTTTTCTATATGTACAGACATGCATACATCTATCAGAGACCTATTAGGTTAGCATCACTGAACTATGTGGTAATGCCAACCCTAGGTAAGTTACAAATCTAAATCTGGAAAGGGCTTGCAAAACCATTTGCTTACCACCAAAAAAAACTAGTGTCCTGATTTATTGAAATTTATTACTGACCTTGGTTAGCAGGTGTGAAATGCATCAGGGAAGTGTTGTGAATCATCATCATGTTGTTTTCATCTATTGTGTTTCCTGTTTGCAGCTGAAATATGAATGAAATGTTGTATTTTATGCAGTTTGGGTTTTTTTTAATGATGGCCAAAGAAAATTCATATAAGGTAAAACACTTTGATGTTTCCTTTGTATTTTTTATACTTCTGGTAGGAAATATTGCCTTTCAAAATGTTTAGACACACTGTATTGCCAGGTTGTATGTACCTTTCCTGTGGCTAAGCAAAAGAAGCCATGGGAAGATTTCGGTGGAAAGATCACTCATTACCTGCCTCATATCAGACTCACTTCCCAAGCTTTTGCCGGAGGCTTATGTCAAATGCAGAATATTCAGTTAGATATAAACTTGACAGTTGCTCCAAACCATACAGATTGTTCCAGCTCCTTTGGCATCTCCAAACACAGTAAGATATGTTGTTGCTTAAACAATAATAGTTAGTGGGATTCCCCACACACAAGGTATAAAGACTTAATTCTAGCTTTCCTAATGAAAGATGAGTTCTGAATAAGGGATTCTGGCTGAGTCGCATTGGACCAAAGTTTTGCCTAGTTATTGCTAGAGAATTCTGCAATACCCTTTTACTAGCAGATCTCTTCCCTTCCACCAAATCTACTGAGCCTTACTCAGTGACGGAAGTATGTAGGAGAAAGTAAAACTTGTAATTTCATTATTTTTTCCACTGTCCCACTCCTGACGGTCTCACTCCTTTCAGGCTTGGGAGAATAGCAGCTGCACAAAGCTGCTGGCCATCTACCCTTTCTCTTAATGTCTACACCTGGGTACTAATAAAGCTACACCTAATACTAAATTCAGGTAAATGTGCAGTCACAGAAGATTTCCAGGAGGCTGGAGAGCCTTAAACTCCTAGACAACTCCCTGCAGTTGTGCAGATTTTCTAATACTCTGGTTTAAAATAAATAAAATCATTTAAAATTAGCTACTTTTTGAAATGTTTTAATGTTAAGAAAGATCTAAGAATGTGATGTTGCATTAATTCACCTTGCACAGCCGTAGCATCTTTGATATTTTTCTCTCAAATCAGTCTAATGTGCTATTTGTAAATTTGTGCACCAAACATCCTCATTTTGCCGTACATATTTTGAGATTATATTGTTTAAAAGTTTTTGTACTATTGTTCCAAAATACAACTCAATTCTACACTTTCTTTTTGATCTGTGTGCAGATGTAGATTTTTTTTAGATATAAAACGCACAAATACAATACACATATACATGTACATCAACAGATTATACATATACACATACCTATTTTATATAAGAAAATCAAAGATCATACTGGAATAGACAGTGGAAGATTTGCAGGAATGATGAACTTAAGATTGAGTCTTACATAAATAAATAGAAAAATAAAAATAAGTTTACTGCCCAGGCGAGGTTCTTGTATGGATATGCAGTTGCATACATCTTAGTGATTGGCCTGATGCAGCTCTAAGCTGAGACACAATGTACTGTGCCACAAACTGGAGGAAAATAATACACAAAAATACAAGCTAAAAGTGTAAATCTACAATTAACGCTGCAGTGGCACATGAGATAGTCAACTCAATGTACTCCGTCAAATGAGACTACCCACACAGAGATTGCACTTAGGGCACTGATTTAATAATTTTATCGTAAATGTAATTTCTTAGAACATTCAGATATGTATGACATTTTAGGAGACAAACACATTGATTTTGGGATGAAACACAAAAGTTTAATTTATTAGGCTATTGATGAATTGCTAAATTCCTAATACTGGGGAACTTATAGCTTTTCACCTTAGTGCAGTCACATAAATACCAGTTTAGAAAACTCTAGTTCTGCAATACTTTTTCATATAGCTGATACTTCAAGGCAAAACTTCTGGCATTTACAACTTAATACACATGCAGTCAAAATGAATTTCATTCTATTCTTAACTCCAAAACCACAAGCTTCAAAAGATTTAGAAAAGAAGTCTGTTACAGTGATCTGCTTCTGTAGTAGAATATGGCATAGCAACGATATACCTGCTGTATGTAAGGAATAGTTAATTAATTTGCTTGGTTTTTTTTTTTTTTTTTTTTTTTTTTGCATACTATATATAATTCTTTGAATTCAAACTCATAAAAAACTGTTGATGAGATTCAGCTTCAGACGAACAGTTTTTGACTCATAATATTTCAAAAAACACATTTCTGGAAACTTTGCTATATTAAATCTTATTAATATAGGGGTCTGGCACAGTCATTATTGAGTTGTCATCATAGTCTACAGGGTATAAATCTAAAAAAATGCCTCTAGTATAAAGAGAATTCTTTATTAAAACCACCTTTCTTTAAGACTATATTACATCAATATGTAATTTTTGTGTGAGCAGGGGTCCCTTTTATGTCACCATGGTTGGTCAACTGCCTGTTTGTGTTGCATCAGTAGCAGAGCTATTAGAGAATATAGAAAGCTGCCTGACAAAGTGACAGCCAAACCAGTGATCCCAGGAAGATCTTCATTAAAATGAATAGAGTATCTGCCTATTTCATTATTTATTTTGGGTTTTTTTCAAAACTCATGGAGTGAAATATTCTAGAGTGATTCACTTTCCTGATCTTTGATAGCTCCTTACTTAATAGTCCAAGTCTGATTCTGTATGTGTCCCAAGCAGATAATGCTAAGAAGCACTAGCATTGTTACTTCCATGTCTGGTCATCATCTTACTGTTTGATGTTACCTTGGCAAAATTCTCTATGACATTTAAAATGTTCTGCTGGAGGTAGCTAAAGACTGTGTAACAGAGTCATCAGTTTTATCAGGGCACTCTGTTTAATAGGCATGGATATACAGAATATATCTGTAAGCAAACCTAAATGTAATTAGACAGCAGTACCAAATACATATTTCAAATTCTATTATCCAAAATATCTGCAAGTTAAAGCTGACTTGTTGGGACAGCCAACATGTATGGCAAGTTACCAGTTAACATGCTTCCACTGAAGCTGATCACTAGTACATACACATACTGCTCTCGTAGCAAACCTCTGGATTCAAAGTAGGCACTATCTTATGTGACCAGACCCTCTCGGCTGCCAATTTAACACAACATTTTTAGAATTTTCCTATAAGAATCTACTCAAAAAAATTTTCAATGCATAAGCAAATGTATGAGGAAATTTTTATGCTGTCTTCCTTCAGTTCAGGGAAGTTGCCATCTGTTTCAGTCATGCAGGAGAAGAGTTCAGCTAACAGTAGCTGACATGTGAATTCCAGAGCTGTTGAAGCAACATTTACAAAACTCTATGTCAGTAATTGGCTAGCTATAAACAATAATCAGGTGATGTGTTTCTAATTAGCAACAACTTGATGGGTATTACTTTTTCTCTCTTTAAATAGCAGAATATGTAGGGTTCCATCCCATTCCAAAATAAAAAAGATGCAGTTAATTAAAAAGAAAAAAAAATTGCTAAGTGTATCCTTTAAATAAATTTGTCCAGCACTGCTAATAAAAATACAATATGATACAAGGCTAGATCATATACCTCCTAATTTTTAAATAAAGTAATTTGTCTTTAAACACCTTGTTTCTTGTATAACTTGATTTTCTGAAGTAAGGAGAAATTTCCTCAAGCTCTACTCAGTTCATGGCTGCTTTATACTTATTCGCAACAGGCAGAATGAAGTGATCTTTTCCAATTCTTAATATTCTTTTCCACAGAACTAAATGCTGTGCCTGTTTTCTTCACTGTATCTATCTGTGATCATTTGTGCTGTGAATAAAAGTGCAGGGAACGTCTTGTTGTTAAGCTGCCAGAAATTACATCACAGTTAGACAAAAGACTTGGCAAAAAAAATGGGCTCATGGTGAGAGAAAACCAAACATTTTCACAGGTGACTTGGCTAAAGATTCGGTTTAGCAAAGACCTTTTTTTTTTCTCCTTTGAAAGAAACTGTAGAGGGGGAAAAAAATAAAATTAAACTATTTGTAAAAGATCAGAGAGAGTAAGTACTTTCGGAAAACTGTCTAGAAATATATCATAAAGTAATTATGCCAACATGGATATCTGAATAAAAGCAGACAGGAAGCAAAGATAGCCATCATTATAATCAACAAAAAAGGGCCATGCTAAAAATAGAAGCAAGTTCATGAATCCAGGTTCTAAAAACTCTTAACAGCATATTTGAAGAGCAAAATAATATTCATCTTGCCACTCAGTGTGATCTCTGGTTTAAGTTCACATTAAGTTGGTGTCTTTTTAAAGGAAATCAATAAGGGAATTCTGGATTCTTAGGGGGAATTTTTTATTATTATTAATATTACTATTATAATTATAGTTGAAGCTTTTAATATAAAGTATAGCTTAGGTTAAAAACCTAAGAAAATCAGTCTTTACACTGAAGAACCTTTTTGATCACTTATATCTTTCTTACAGTTTAATTTGCCAGAATTCATATTTGGCCAGGTGCATTCTGTGCCTAAACATGGCTTTTTAATATAGCCTTCTAAGGAAATAAATTTTCTGAGATAATGTTCATCTTTGTTCCACTCTTTCCTTTCGCCCAAGGTGCTGAGTGAAATGGCATTGAGTTATACTTAATTATTTAAATAAAGATTCCCTACAATTTCTTTTTCTTCAAGCTGTAAAGAATTAATTTTTCAATTTAATTTCATAATAATGCACAAATTACATTTGTGTAGTTTTTTAAATGGATAATTATTTTCATTCTATTTTTTCAAGAAGAATTTAGTCTACAACTATTAAGAATTATCTTATGAATACTGAAACCCTAGTTGTGTAGGCAGTCATTGGAAACGGTGCTATACTAGTCTTTAGATTATTTTATATATTGAAAAAAATTTTGAGTTACAGTTCATTTCATCATAACATATGTGTTCTAAAATTGATCAGATGAATTCCTATTGCTCTTAACTCCTTATAACGAGTATTAAGGACTCAGCAGTGTATGCTCACAGATTCATTGCAGAAAGGAATCCCACCACTACTTCTGCAATTAAAAAAAAACATATTAAGGATATTTTTTTCTTTCACTTACAATGCTAGAAAATAAGAATAACTTTTAAATCAACAAATTTCTAGTTTCTTTAAAACTATATAGTAGATCCACTGTGAGGTAAGAATGAATCTTTCCCTGTTCTTTCCCGCTCTTTTATGTCAAAAGCTATGCTGAATCCCCAATTTTCCAGTTTTTCTGTGATGTACGTATATAGTTTAGATACCACCTGAGTTTTCATCCTCTCCTCACTCTTGCAATACAATAAATCAAAATTCTTGCAGATATTTGCAAATGAATTGCCTCTACTTAAAATATTTTTTTATTACAGTAATAATATGAGTAATTAAATAAGGAATAATTGTTCACTTACATTCTTTTATTCTTTTTTCATTAGTCCTACCATAAATGGTGCAGATTTCAAGAGGACTAGTAAACATTTTCTAAAAATGTATGAAACTTTCCTAGTTATTTTTTACAAAATTTAAATATGGTGCAGTGTTCTGCATTTTTAGTGAAAATGAGCGTGTAATTGTCTAACAACAAAATAATGTTTTGTGTTCTTGCTTAATGTTTGCTGTGTAAACATGGAAGTTAAATTCTAGTTGAGGAAAAGGTACAGTTATGTCTAAGATTTCCAAATATAAAAGCTCTAAATTTTGTTTTCAGTTTTACTAATGAAGTCACAGAATATGAGCATAAGAAATGTGCAAAGTAGATCAACAGCAAATACTTTATAATTATAAACTATAATCTAGACATTCAGCTGTTTGGGGTATGTGTGTTTGGGTTTTGTTGTTTTTTTTTCACCACATTCTGAGTGGATGTTTCTTGGAACCACTTTACATTGTGGAGTTGATGTTCCCTGGAAGAAGAGAAATATTTTTTGCACCAGCATACAAATTTGATATAACTCTTCATCTACCTGTCAGTTTTCAGACACAGTAAGGCTGAGTCCCAGTTTAAGTGTATATAGATAAGCTTAAGTCTATTGACTTTGCAGATGATTTTGGGCACTAACAAAAGTGTAATATGAATGAAGTATACCCTGTGCTGGTAGTCTAAATCAAGGCAATTAGCTGTCTTGGCCAAAATTTTCACAGGCCAGAGGTATTACCGTCAGAGACATTACCGTCAACTTTCCTAACAGTTTAATAAGTTTCAAGAACCTTTTGTTTAAATTTATATGAAGTACCTCTTTGCCTTATATTGTTTTTTATTTAGATTGTTTTTGATACTGCAATATTAAGACCTTGGAAATGGTTGCACAAAGCATTTCAGTGAGGTACAGGGAATGTACCTCATTGAATGCAACAAATTTCTAATTTTTATGGCCAGTCTTTACAAATTTAAATGGCAGTGTAGTAAGAATGAATGCTATGTTTCTGTGTTTTATGGGGCAGTTCATATAGAGGAGGTGGAGGTGCATGTAGGTTTTTAATTTTCAGGTCTGCCTCAAACACATAGCTGAGGAGAAAATAGTTGTGTATGAATGTAAAGTAAGAAATAGGTAGATGAAAAAAAATAAAAAAACCAACCACCAAAAACAACAAACAACAACTCCACACAGAAGTTCTTGCTACTTTTCACATCCCAACATACCAATGTACAGTGCTTTATTCTTGGAATTTATTCTGATGGACAAAAACTCAGTCTTTCAAACAAAAAATTACAGGTCAAGGTGAGGTGTGCTTCTGGACCATGTACTAACAAACAAAAAGGACTGGCTGGGGATTTGAAGGCTGGGGGCAGCCTTGGCTGCACTGACTCTGAGATGGTGGAGTTCAGGATCCTGTGTGGAGGAAGAAGGGCAATAAGCAGGATTGGAGCCCCAGACTTCAGGAGAGCTAACTTTGACCTCTTCAGGGACCTGCTTGGAGGTATTCCACAAGTTAGGACTCTGGAAGTGTGTGGTTTAACCCCAGCTGGCAACAAAGCACCAAATAAGCAACTAAGGGGGGGGGGGGGGGGCCAGAGAGCTGTCTAATAAAGCATCACTTCTCACAAGCTCAAAGTAGGTGCATCCCTATAAGTAAGCAATAAAGCAAAGGCAGCAGGAGGCCTGCATGGTTCAGCAAGGAGCTTCTGGCAAAGCTCAAACAGAAGAAAGAAGCTTATGGATGTGGAAAAAGCTACTTGGGAGGAATATAGCAATGTCGTCAGAACATGCAGGGAGGCAATGAAGGCAGCTATGGCCTGTTTGGAATTAAATCTGGAGAGAAATGTCAAGGACAAGAAGGACTTCTTTAAGTACATCAGCAGGAAAGGGATGACTAGGGAAAATTTGGGCCGGCTGTTGAATAAGGTGGGTGCTCAGATGAAGAAGGACACAGAGAAGGAGGAGCTACTGAATGCCACCTTTGCTTCAATCTTTACTGCCAAGGCCTGCTCTCAGGTATCCCAGACTCTGGCGGCAAGAGAAAAAGTTTGGAGAAAGGAATATTTTTCCTTGGTTGAGGAGGATCACATTAGAGATCACTTCAGCAAACCTGACCCCCATAAATTCACGGGCCCTGATGGGATGCACCCCTGAGTGCTGAGGGAGCTGGCAGATGTTACTGCTAAGCCACTCTCCATCATCTTTGAAAGGTCATGGAGAACAGAAGAGGTGCCTGAGGACTGGAGGAAAACCAATGTCACTCCAGTCTTCAGAAAGGGCAAGAAGGAGGAGCCAGGAAACTACAGGCTGGTCAGCCTCACCCATCCCTGGAAAGGTGATGGAACAGCTCATCCTGGAGGTCATCTCTAAGCATGTGGAGGAAAAAAAGTTTATCAGTAGTAGCCAACATGGATTCACCAAGGGGAAATCATACCTGACCAACTTAATAGCCTGTTATGATGGAATGACTGGTTGGGTAGATAAGGGAAGAGTGGTGGATGTTGCCCACCTTGACCTCAGCAAGGCTTTTGACACTGTCTCCCATAACATCCCCATAGGTAAGTTCAGGAAATTAGATGAATGGGCAGTGAGGCGGATTGGGAACTGTCTAAGTGGCAGAGCTCAGAAAGTTTTGTTCAGCAACGCAGAGTCCAGTTGGAGGCAACTAGTGGTGTTCTCCAGAGGTCAGTACTGGTCCCAGTTTAGCCTGGAGAAGGCTGAGAGGGGATCTTATCAATGCCTACAAGTATCTTAAGGGTGTGTTGAGAGGATGGGGCCAGGCTTTTTTTCAGTGGTGCCCAATGACAGGACAAAGAGCAATGAGCACAAACTGCAGAGGAAGTTCCACCTGAGTATGAGGAAGAACTTCTTTACTTTGATGGTGACAGAGGACTGGAACAGGCTGCCCAGACAGAGCAGTGGAGTCTCCTTTGTGGAGTCTCCTTTTCTGGAGACATTCAAAACCTGCATGGACACACTTCTGTGCAACCTGCTCCAGAAGAGCCTACTTTAGCAGGTGGTTGGAGTAGATGATTTCCAGAGATCCCTTCCAACCCTAACCTTCCTGTGATTCTGTGATTCCATCAGTTAAACACATTTATGTAAAACATATATTTGAGCCTGATCTCATTATTGTGCTTATGCAAATACAAATGAAAGCTTAGTCATTGCTTTGGAAATTCCAAGTTGGTATGTTGTTGTTGTTGTGTTTTTTTTTTAACTCAGGCACTGTACATGAATTTATACGTGGATGTCTTTTGGGATGAATTACTTCAAAAAGCATTAGTAATTAAGTAATATTTTTGGTCTTCATCTTTATGTCAAGTTCTCTAGTTTGTCTCAGTAAGAAGTGATCACCTACATGGCATGCAAAGTCCTCTTTTAAATACTGCAAACTAGCTTCAGGCTGGATGATTTCAATAATTGTAAAGATTTTCTCTGTGAAATTTACCATTCATCAAATATCCTGTATGTTTTTACATCTCAATGAATTTACTGGTCTTTTGTCTAGATTAATGCTGAATTGTCACTATGCTTGGGATTTTGTTCTTGGGATTTATTTACTGCTGAAAGGGCAAACTTTCCTACCCTTCTCCCAACACTCTTGTGGAAGGCCAGGAAAATTTTCTAGTAGGATCAAGGATATAAGCCAGGAAAATGGGAAAGGATGACCACCCTTTCACATTTATGAGTTTTTACAGACTAGAAAGTTTCTCCAGTACTTCTGCATAGCTACTGGACTCAACCCCCTGTCAACAGAACTATTATGGAAAGCAGCCTACCATTAGTTGACTCCTCCCCCTTAGCTGTACAGTTGCAGCTGCAAAAAGGAATCTGCAAACTGTACTGCTTTTTGAAGCAGCATTAACTTTTTAGCAAACATCTGCATCAGCACCCTCAGGATCAGCCACAGGTGACTATGATGTGGAAAGCCACATCTCAATTCCAATGGTATGCCTTCTCTCCCCACAAATTTTAACAGTGTCCTTAAGATACTGAGCTCCAACAGAGAGATTTCCAAATGGTCCCACACAAAGAAACAGATGCAGTGACTCTAGTGCTTTTCTACTTCCCTCTCAATTTATGCTTATGTGGTTCTTCCACTTCTGGTCCTCCAAGAAATGGTGGAAAATTTGAACTCAAGGACATCACTCTGTCTTTATATCATTATTTAATATGTTGAGCTAGGATATCCACTGGGGAAAAAAACAAAAACAAAACCAAAACAAAAAATCCCAAACAAAACAAAAAAAAAACCTTTTGAGATCTGACAACAAAAGGCTGTGTAGCACAAGCAACCTTGATTCTGCCAGTTAGAAAGTATTTGGACTTCCATCAACCCCTTTCTATTTTTATGGCTCTCTACATTCTGACTACTAAGTAAAACAGGATTCTTTCAAATTCCTGGGCATTTTGCCACCACTTTGGGCCATGGGGCCTATAAAAATCATTAGCAATACATAAATTTTATCCAGTGGGCTTTCCTGAACATGTGCAAATGTTCATAAGGTTAGAGAACAGAAATCCATATGTTGTATTTTACATGCTTGGAATGCATTGAGTTTAACTAGTTTCAAATAAGTTCATATGAATATCCTAACATTTTTATATCAAATTAGAACACATGTGGTTCAAGGCCCACAATGAGAATTCTGATTAAATAAACAGATTGCTATTACATTCCAGCAGATAAAATCAATCACTGTAAAAAGCACCACTTTTTCATCTTTACTGTATTATAGTAACACTAAGCTACAATACTAATGAAATATACAGATTTTCTTAAGTGGAATTTCGCCTTTTTAAATTAGAAAGTTTCCATCTTTACCAGAGTTAACATTTCCTGTAGCAAAGCAAGGCACTTGAGTCATTCGGGGTGTATGGGTGTGCGTGCCCTGAAATCTAGTATTCAAGGAAAACTTTTATAGGATATTTTGAACCAATTTTAACACAGGTATAACTTCCTTTCTTAACATGATTAACTTACCTGACTTATTCAGTAAGAAGTACATACTATTGTTTAACTGTAAGTTTGATAAACTTGGGAAAAGATACCTTATTTTTGTCTTGTCTTCACACTATTTTGAATAAGCAAGATAATATTTTGATTTGTTTTTCCACTTGATTTTGTGTGGGTTATTTTGTTGGTTTTTTTTCCTAGACTAGTGTCAAGTAGAAACATATTTTTAATGTGAAAGTAAAAACAGCATAAGCAATCTGGAAACTTTTAAAAATACCAATACCTTAGCAGCAACCAAACTACTAACATGTAAACATGTTTGGTCTGATAAATATGACACTTCACAGAATTTTGCAGACATTGCTTTATAATGTTAATATTTTACTGAAAGCTGTGCCATAGCAAAACTGAATATTTAAACATCCTACAGCACATTTTGGAGTACACTTGAAAATCATTTCTTAGCTGGTGTTGGGGTGGGGAAGATGGGGGTTGGAGTTAAATGGAACTGAAGCTGAGCTTTTCTATAATTACATTTTGTTGTGGCTCCAGCTATGCACCTATATGCAGCCACTCCAAAACCATTTCTTTCTTTGTGGTAGTAGTTTTTTAAGAAGGGTATGACATTATTATACATGGAAGCATTAAGACAGAGCTGTCTTGAAATAGAGATGGAAACTAACCACTAAAATTATTTTGCCTAAGAGCTGGAATTACTGGGATGACAGTAAAATGATTATCAGTGCAAGCATATTTTAACATCAGTGACTGTTAAAAAACCCAAAACCACAACCAAACCCAAAATCAATCAACTACCCCCCACCTCTCTAAGACCCAGCAAAGGTAGTATTGAAACCAGCTGTTGCTGTAGTGTCAAAACCCCAGCAACAGTAGGAAAGATTAAAAAAAAAAAAAAAAAAAAAAAAAGATATAAAATAATTTGCTATTTTAAGACATTTGCTTTGGCCTGAGGAGATTATTAATTTTGTATACATCATGATCTCAAGTTATCACTGTGTCCTGGTTTCAGCTAGGATGGAGTTAACCACCTTCTCAGGAGCTAGCAGCTGGCATGGTGCTGTGTTT
>JAVJGJ010000014.1:59481079-59498801 GCA_035590215.1 Microhierax caerulescens
CTTTCCCTTTCCCTTTCCCTTTCCCTCTCCCTCTCCCTCTCCCTCTCCCTCTCCCTCTCCCTCTCCCTCTCCCTTTCCTTTCTTTCCTCTTTGCTTTTTGTTTTTTGTTTTATTTAACAACCCCCCCCCCCACCACCCCCAACTTTCAACTTTTAAATCATGGTTGTCTGAGATATTTCCATTGTCCTTCTGACACAGGACACAAGTCCTCAAGGCCATGGAGACTCAGATATAGCGCTTTTCAGAGAACCACTGGTGAAAGACATGCAAAACTAGGACTTCACTAGTACAGAGATTCTGCCTAATTTTATCAAAAAAGATAGAAATAAAAGAGGGGGGAAATTCAGGAAAAAATCAAACCTCAAGTCCTAATTTCAATATTATAATGAAACACAATTGCATTTCCAGTATTAAGAAAAGATGTTTATTACTTAGCTATATTACTCCTCTGGAGCTAATCTATGGTCCGTTACTTATCATGCTTTTCTTACTACTTTGTGCTCTCTCCTTTTGGTCAAGCATCTTTTTGATACCACTTACTTTCCAAGTTCTCCGGTGCATCTCAGTGTATTCTTTTTTAAAATACTAGTGCTAAACTAATAAAAGGTACTATAATTAATAGTATAAATATGAGGCTTATAAATTACTGTTGCAGATGTTCAAACTATTTATAGTATAAAAAATATGCAAATGATGAAGGAAAACTTGATTGGATAGATCAGTATCACCACTGAGGATACTGATTTTGTAAGGAAGTCAGCTGAACATGCACTGAATTATATTTTTATCCTAAGATCTTTGCATAACTAAAACAAGATTAATATTGATCCGCTTCACAGTGGCCAGAGAACACCTTTCCTCTTCTTGCCTGATGCCAAAGGTTAAGGAGGTGATTTGCCTGACTGAACTGCACCTTTGGAGCGCACTAGTTTCAGAACACAGGTTACTTATTTATGAACAGTATTACAGAATTCACGGACTCCCCCCCAAAAATTAATATTGATTGTGCACTTTTATTTTTTTTTCTTTTTCTTTTCTATTTCTCAGCTTTTAAACAGTCACAAACTTCTGAAACTATTCTTCAGTTTTTGTGGCAGTTTTGAAGAATTCCTCTTCAGTCCTTTGAGCTTTATGTGATGATAATGAAGGACTTGCTCAGCACAAAAGCAGTCGTTTAGGGAAAGGACTGGGATATCAATCATTTGTCAGCCCTGCAGAAACCCATCCAGGTATGGAAGAAACAGCCTCGACTAACAGACAATCCCATCTCCCACCATTTCTGTAAACTATTTTCTGTATTTGCTTTTTGTATTGTCTTCACTGTTAAATTTTTCCCTGTCAACAGGCAGCCAGTACCACCAGTGCCTTCTACCTCAGTGCTGCCAGGAGTGCAGTCTTCTATAAACACTGTCTCATTGCAGAAATAAGAAATGTAGCTCTTTCTCAATCTAAAAGTGTCCAAAAATCTCACTTTACTAATTGAGAAGACAGAATTATTGTTAAGAAAATGTAGCTAAGAGTTCAACAATTGATGAAAAAGCTAAAAAAACCCCGAAAAACAAACAGGTAAGAACAGTCAGTCAGTCCATCACACATTAAAGGAACCGGTGAGTAAAATTACAAAGTTGAAGTGCTGGATCTTTAACTAAGTCAATGCCATATATCAGCAATTAATTCATAACAGAAGTGTAGTTAGAACCAAATTTCAACCCAACCATAAAATACACAGCAAGGGAAACATGGGGAAAAAATCATTGATGTAAATATGGTGGCTAAAGGAAGAGGTTAAAGCATAAAATGAAAAGAAAAATGCTAAATGTTGATGGAAATATTTTACTGCCCCTTGAATTACATAAACCCTAGTTATTTCAGTGGCAGTATTTATTTTCTAATGATGTGCACCTGTAATATATCTCTAGACCCAGATTGATGAGTTGGTATGCCAGATTCATTTCATGTGTGTGTCAGGTTTACATTGAAGATAAATTGCTAAGCAAAGTTCAGTCAGGCTCAATGCCAAAGGCAGAAGGTTTTAAATGTAATACAAGCCTTACAAAGGTTGGCAAAGTGGATTTTGTAACTTTACTTGCCTTGTCAGAGTCAAGACAAGAGAAAAATCTGTATCTATGATTTATACTTTATTAGGTAGGGTCCTTCTTGGACCTTTTAAAAATTTGGAAACACTCGTTGGTAAAGCCAGGTTGTGCAAGTAACTGTCGTCCTCAAAACAATTTGTCTTTTCTATCTTGCCATTCGGTAATAGCAGTGAATGAAAATATTAACATATGGGCTTAAAAATGCAAATGAAACCACACTGAAGTGATTTTTTTCCCCATGTAATTTAAAGGCCATATTCTCCTTAGCTGATACTGCTTCAGTCATAATATTAATAAAAGTGCTGAGAGAATTGGCAGAGAACTTTGTGTAAAGATCTTTCAACTTTTTCCAGTCTCCCACATAGACCAAATTTATTAACGTCCAGGCAAATGGTAGGGCCTGTTTCTTTCCTGAAGGTAGTTTTGTTTGAAGATCAAGAGCCATGTTAGTTATGCAGACTTATCTGGGCAGAGTTGGATTTTTGCATACTATTATTATTATTATTATTATTATTATTATTATTATTATTATTATTATTATTATTATTATTATTATTATTATTATTATTTTAGGAGTCAAACTGATATTTTCTAGAAAAGACCTCACTGTTTAAATGAATACTTAACATAGTATTTCAACACAGAAATTTACAGGGCTTTAGAAACAGATCAGGAAAAAAGCTTTCTCCCATTCAATCTAGAATTTCTGTGTATAGGTCTATAGGTGGGGAGAGTTGGAGCATACCCAAACAACAAATATAAGATCAGTCCTTGTTCAAGTGTTCGCTTGTCTGATTCCATTTCCTGCTTTTTGTGTTACCATCTTAACCGCAAACTCTTCTGAGGTGGTTATTTAGGACCTCCAGAATGGCTTTACTGTAAAACGGACTGTCAACACGTATCAGCTACTGAGACAGGGATATCAGTAATACGCTCACAGAAGTCCGCAGTATCATCAAGTAAGTCTGCTACCTCTCACGTAATAGAACAGCTCCTTAGTGCTCCAGATATCTAGGTTCAAATCAGTATTGTGTAATCCATGAAACTACAAAAGACTTTGATGGGAACTGTGTCATTACGTGTTCGATAGTCCATTGAGTGAGTTTGGGAAATAGTATACTCGGCTGTACGCTGTGGTATACTCTGTAATGGTGAGTGACTCCTTTTACTGGTTGCACTGTCTCTTGGATAATAATCCATTTCAGTGTTTCTCTGAAACCCTAGGAGTGACTATTCTGACAGTGGGTATCTTTTTAATAAAAAATATTTTTTCATGCACATTTTACCATCTGTGTAGCAGAACAGGTGCAACTGGAAGTGTTAGGAATCCAGACCTCTTCTATTTATCAATAAAGCACCAGGAACAGCTTTCATATGTTACTGTGGATACGAAATAAGCAATATAATGAAATCAGAAATCAAGTAAGAAATGCCTAATTAAATATGATAGTGAAGAATAAAATCAATTGATACATATCCAACCCAGCCTCTGAAAACAATGCTTTGTGGCTGTATTTCCCTTCTATTGGTGTTGATTTTAGGGTCCTTATCATAGTTCTAGGAAGTAGACACATTATAATTAAATAAAA
The DNA here is from genome assembly GCA_035590215.1 of Microhierax caerulescens. Lineage (NCBI taxonomy): Eukaryota > Metazoa > Chordata > Aves > Falconiformes > Falconidae > Microhierax > Microhierax caerulescens. The sequence goes on from JAVJGJ010000014.1 coordinate 59,484,765, forward strand.
GCTATTAATTGATAGGTGTTTCGGTATACTCTCTGATTGCAGGGTAGATTCTCAAAAGCCAGTAACTGAAAATCAAAATGCTGAAAGGATCACAAAAATAGCTATCAAGTATAACTTATTTTCAAACTGTGTGTTGGGTGAGGAAGAGAACGTTAGAAAACATTGGAGAAAGTTCCAGAGGATTTTAAGATATTATTGAAGCAATGGCATGAACAAACATAATTTGATTAGAACCATTCAGGCAGGTTTAAGAGGGGAAACTCATGCTCAAGCAAGTTGAAAGATCTTCAGAAATGTTATTGTCATGAAGTTCTGAGTGACTTTGGGTGGTGGTAATGGGATATGGACCTGTTCACTTCTGGGTCATTATTTCAAATTTAGCCGAGGTCAATGGCAACCAGAAGTTGTCAGCATCTTATGGCTTAGTGACCTGTTTGAAATAAGCTGAAGGTCTCCTTGGTGTGCTTATTGGACATTAGCCCACATCAAAAAGGTGATTTTAACATAGATGAAGGAGCTGCATGGGCATGCAGGCCACATCCCCTTCTGAACTGTGGACATGATCCTTCTGGGTCAAGACTGAAACATGTTGGGAAGCTAAAGTAGACATAGTTCTAGCAAGAGTGCCTTTTCTGTACTTGTACATATATTTGAACAACCTAGCTCAAGCACTGTGTGAAAACAATATTTTTTTTAAAAAAAGGAAAACTGAAAAAAGAAAATAGAAAAAAAAAAGATGGAAAAAAGGCACAGTGCTAAAAGCTTGTGCTTTGTTTGTTTTAGTCTATATGAATAGTTTCCAAAAGGAATTTCACAGAGGACATAGTGAATATTACAGATTTAACAAAAATACTCTAGAATATAAAGCTCATCTAAATCTGGACATGAAAGTGTGTCTTGGGGAAATTTATCATCAAGACACAGAAGGCATAGGGTTTTAAATGCAATATATATATACAGTTGAATTTTCAATGAAATATGATCTGCACATATGAGGCAGGCATAAAATATATTTTAAATTTCTTGGAAAATATAAACTCTACAGGTATTTATTAGCAAAAAAGTCAGTAATGAGCAGTTTTGTTCATTTCAAGTTAATAAGACACTGATCAAAGATAGCGATCTGAGATGCCACAGACTGGAAATAACCCAGACCAATGCTGAGAACATTTTTGCCTAAGACCTAATGCCTAGTATGACTGCTCTGGCTACTGTTTACTTTTTGTTGCTGTTCTTGTTGTTTAATTACTCATTCACCAACTCAGATCATGATTCTGTCTGTACAGCTTTGTCAGTTTATTCTGAAGTCCAAAAGTAAGAGTTCTCCCCAAAAAGCAAAGCAGTCATTTCTCTCCTCCTCTCTCCAAACTCTCCAAGCCACACTTCCCGGGCTTTAACCACGAATTCTGCTATGACTAAGATGGAAGCCTCCTCATTTACACCCCCAGGGACTATGCCAAAAAGGAATGTTCTGAATCCCAAATGACTGTAGGTGCCTTCTGAGGCAGGCACCAACTCATACATACCACTTGCCTGATACTGAACATTATCTGGCAATAGATAGCTCCCCAGCCAACATGTGGTGCTGCAATGGTAAGCACTAAATTCAGTGATCCATGTATGATCATTGCAGAAGTAGAAATATATTGTACATGCAGCAGCAGATTTCAGAAAGGGAGATAGCTGAGACAACCCATGTATGTCAGAAAATACCTAATGCTGACAGTATGTCAAATGAGATAGAGAAAAAAACAGCTAATATAAACATAAAACCAGAAAGGATGAAAAAGCAAACCTATTGGAAAAAAAAAAAAAAAAGTCTTAATCTAGCTCTTCTTTTAAATGTATGAATATTTTAGCTGGCAGGTTGCAGGTTTAAAAAACTGGTAAGCTAAATAAACTTGTTTAAGTCAGCTTTTAGATAAAGATATGAATGATTCTCAATCTTAAATGCAGCTTTCAATCCTGAACGATTTTAGTTTTTAAAAAATATTGTATATTGTGGCAGAATGCTGTAGAATGTATAATAAGCAGCAGTTTTCGAAGAGAAACTGATTCCTTCACTTAACAGATCCTTTCCATCTCTAGCCTCTAGGAATTTATGATACTCAAACATACTGCAGTCAGACCATTTCAGACCATTTAAGACCATTGTCCTTTCACACTCTCTGTGTGTTGGCATGTATGTGTGTACACGTTGTTTTGTATAAAAGTAAAGCATCCCTTGTTTCAATGGTTTTACCCAAAACTATATAATGCATAATATTCAGCTATTCTGCTTTCCCATGAATTACTGTGTTCAGTATTCCACTTTATAATAATCTCAATACTTAAATTTTCAGCACTTCATTCTCTTTTACCTTATCCCTGAATCATACTTGCTTATGTATGTTATACACGTGCACCTACAAGTGAGGAAAGATAAAATACAAAAGTCCCCAAAAATAATAATTGCTGTATTTTGAAATGTTACAGCAGCCTTGGAAAAGGTAATGATTCATCCAGTGCTGGCCATAGCATGTAAAGGCAAATGTTACATATCCCTCATCATTACAATTGATGTGGTGGTAAATGAAAGAATTTCCTTTGCTTTTATATATTTATGTTTGTCTACATGGTCAATGGAATGTCTGCTTAAAAACAGAGAACCCTTCACTCATGCTTACTATTTTTCCTCATTTATCTTACATACTATCAACAAGAATTAGCTTTGCCTCTGCAAAATCCCTAAATGCTTATCATCCAGATGATATGCAAGAAAAAGCTCCACATTTGTGGGCAAACTTTTATCTGCGGCATGCAGGAACACATGAAATTATCAAAATAGAAATGCATCAACATTAATGTCAGCGAGGAGAAGGGAAACAGGACCTGCCACTTTGATTAAGGGATCACCTGACAGAACTCCTTCCTGTGCATGGAGAACAAATATGAACCAGGCAGAGTTGCTGTTTTCTCAAGTCACAATTATTAATTGCTTTTTAATCTTTGTTGCACCTCACTCTAGTTACCCTATAGCACATAAGACTGAAGGCCAGACTTCTTTGTTTAAATTTGCTCCCTGTCAAGTATATTAGACCTGTTTCTTCTTAGCTTCTAATGAGCCTTTTCATTAGTATACTATATGAGTGGTTTTAGGTAATGGACTTTCTAGAACTAGCAAGATCATTTTTTTAGGTCTGCCTTCTTGGTTTGTGAAATAACCCAGTGTATGCAAATGACAGAGTTCTGTCAGTCACTGCTAGTCAGGAACTATACACGTACCTAAAACCCATGAGATATCACTATGTTTAAGCTGTTAGCCTAGTATCTCATATTTAATACACTTTCCCAGCTACTCCATTCTGCATGTTGATCAATAGCATCACAAATGGGCAAGTGCAGTGAAATGGCACCATCAGAAACTCATAGCCTCGTCCAGTGCCACAGGGACTCAGACAAAACAGAGTCCAAGTGTCATTTTATCCAGCTGTTATATACCATTGAATATTCTGTACATCATGCCATTTAGTTTAAGACAGTCCTTGCTTTCAATAATTGTCCTGAAAAACTAACAAACTATTTTGTTCTCACTCCACCCCCCAAAATCATGGCAGTAAAGAACAGAGAGGATTGAAAGCCACTGGCAGCCAAGGGTTTCACATGTAGGACCAGCACTGGTTACTAAGTGCCTATGCTATCAGGATCTTGGCTTATTTATGTATGTTCGTTTCTGGTAAGGAAAGCAACAGACCATACATGATTTAACTATCCCCCCCAGCAGTCATCAAGACTAATCATCTTCTACTGCATGGCCCGTAGAAGGGATGTAAAACAGATTTTTACTCTGCCCGTTCAAAATACAAGCACAGTGAAATCAGACCCTATGACATTTGGGTATCCTATACCAAGTACAACAGTGGCTTTGCTGCTCTGCGCTTAATAAAACTGCACTAAGCCTATAAAGAAATGTCCTTAAGAACATGAAGACAATTATCATAAGTGTAACTAAAAGCATTATGTTGCTATTCTTAAAAGGTTCTGGGTAATCTAGTGTTGAAATTGTACTGCATGGAATACCTTTATCAATAAATAATTTCATGGAATGCTATGTTTCTCTCCTTTGACTTTCACTGCCCCATCAGATTACTTCCTCACCCATAATTTCTGAAATCTGTTTGGCAGCATATAATGGCTTGGGGAAAATGCATGTTGCTTTTTGTGTCCTTTCAGGCTATTAATCATTAGTAACCTTGTATTCAGAGTTAGTTCATTAAATATGTATGCCTTTTGGTAATCTGATGCCTAATATATATTACAAACATTGTGCACTAACAGCAATTATATTCTCTCTAATGGGTTTTGTAATTGTAGTACTATGTTGGAGAAGCCTGTGAAGTCTAAAATTCTAAAAATATCAGTAAAACAGATTCTGCTAAATGACAGCTCGGTAATAAAAACACGGGAAAAGTTATTAGTTTGAAACATGATAGGATAAACTATGTAGGGAACTAAATTATAAAGATTCATCTTTATTCCAGTCTGATAAAGAAAAAGAGATGAGAGAATAAACCCATATCACATACACTGTAAAATATCAGAACACTATAATGTCCTTGTTTAGTTCACATGTCTTCACTGTGTTAAACCTAGCCTGCTTCAAACTTGCTAAAACTTTCCCCTACCTTCCCTTCCCCCAGTGCAAATGATCCTTAAGAGAGTGAGATAATCAAGGACTGGCAGAATATTCTTGCTGGACATCTCAGCAGTCTTCCCACTTTCTGTAAATAAACTATACATTGAATATTTACCAAAAATATTTGAAAAACAGGAAAACTAATCAAGTGGCTTTAATCTATTTGTCTTATGCTGGTAAAATATGCCTTTCAATAATAAGGGCAATACTATGTTACTAACTAAAAAAATATAAACCCCAACCCACCTATAGACCTTTATTGATGGGACTTTTTTCTGTACTTGTATGAACTTTCATAGAATATAAGAGCTGTCAGCAAATATTTGACATGCTTTAGAACTGATTTAGAAAACTTACCTGGATTATAGCTGACAGTAGCAAGTTGTGTTGTTTAGGTGCATAATAAAACTTCGCTCTAATTGTAGCCTAATTGAAGAACATTTATTTTAAAAGGGGGTGATAAGAGTATTCTTTTTCCAGTTACAAAGTTTTAAATATAGTTACTTATGACATTCAGAAATATCACTGGCATACAGCAAGGTCCATGAAATTTGAGGAGTGCTGACTCCAGAATTTCCAATTTATTACAGGTGGTGAGGGATCTCTCTGACTGAGATTGCAAAAACTATTCTGGCATCTAATATCTTACATTTCCATGGTACAAGAACATCTTCTTGCTAGGCTATGTTAAAAAAAAAAAAGCTGGCCTCCACAAACACAAAGAAGCACAAAGGAACAAGGGCAGGTAGGGAGCCAAAGTAGTACTCTGCCCTGGCTCATCCCATGCCCACCACAGGAGAGCCATCAGCCCATCAAAGGCACCTCTGTGGACACAAAAGCGCCACCGGGCTAATAGAAGCTTCTCCACACACACAAAGGAATAGAGAGGCACAGCAGATGGTGGAACCTAATAATCCAGCCAGAGACACAAGCCCCCAACCTGTTCCCTCCTGCGTCTGCCTCAGGGAACCCTCTGGCCCCATGGGCTGGAGGACCATGAGTCATCTGCAGCCGCTCTCTGGAGCATCTTTTGGATGGCAGGATGTTACCGTCTGCAAAGGTATGAGACACATTATGGGATACATTGGAAAAATATTTTGGGATTGTGTAACACTTATTTGGGGACGTTTAACACATGTACCTAACATGAGGAAAGGAACTATCAAGGTGGTTTAGGAGGAACACGTGTCGTAAAATAGACATAAGGGGATAAAAGGGGCAAAGTGCATGAAGATGTGTAGCTGGTAAGTAGCCTGCCTAGCCATGTTTGGCAGCTCATATGCCCAGCTAGCAGCATCTGGGGAAACACTGTCTCAGGCCAGCTGCTGGAGGGATCTGCACTGTACATACATGTATGTTTTTATTAACAAACATTCACACTGCTCAGCCAAAGACAGTAACAGCATCAGTCCATTTGTGCTGTGTATTTCTGCTTGTGTTGATCTGCATGGCTGGCTGTACGTATAGTGTAAGTGCACCATGTAAACGCGGGGATTCTTGAGCCTACCAAGAACAGCTTCTCAGCCTCCCTGCTGCTTGACCCAGCAGTGTGGAGCTGCTGTAGCCTTGCCTCTCAGGTTGTTAGACTGAGCAACTCCTTAACAGATCTGAGCCCTCAAACTTTTTTAGATTTGTGTTTAGTTTTCTTAGAAGAATACATAATTTCTAGGAAGGGCTTGTTCCTTTTTTTTTTCATCAGTTTGCAAATAGTCATCGGCTTCTCAGCCCAACAAATTGCTGTTAAATTATTTCACTGAACAAACTATGAGTCCTGATAAAAGTCTTTTATGTGATTTGGACATTTCAAGTTAACTGTTTTTAAAAATATGTTAAATGTTTATATCAGCATTTACTAAGAGCTGTATTTGCCCATCAAGAAAGACTCAGTAGAGTTAGAGAAGATACAGAGAAAGACAAGAGAACAGAACAGCTGTTTTCTAAGGACAATTTGAAAAGGCTAGGACCCTAATTTGAAAAGGTAGTGGATAAGATGAATATAGAATTGTTATCTGGCAAATCCCACAGTGCTGGACATAGCGGGCTCTCACTGGAGCTAGTACAAGATAAACAGATAAAAAAGTAATTAAATCATTAGGCAATACATTTCTGGAATTCATTGCTATAGTAGTTTGTGAGTGAAGACTATATCAGCAGATTCTAATGTGAATTAGAAGAATTCATAAATAGCAGGTCCATAGACAGATATTAAACCGGATGCACAGAAATATACCTTATAATATCCCTAATTTAATGACTGTGGATAATAGAGTTTACAAGGGAAATGGACTGCAGTAGCCAGGCTTGGATGCTGTTTTGGAATGGCATATCCTATCGACATTACTGGAAGCATGCCTAAGTGGCTGGTTACTCTGACTCCAAGAATGTTTCTTATATTCTTATTTTTCTTAAGTGTTACACAGATGTATTTAATAAATTTGTGATTTAAGATCCTCATTTTCCCACATGAAGATGTACTTTTGAACACACCGTTTGGCTAATTTCCACTGACACACCAATGTAGTTAAAACAATACCAGGTTTATGGCCTGAGACTGTTCAAAGTTACAGAAAGATAAAATTACAATTAAAGAAATGGGTTCCAAAAAGGAGTTATAGTGACAGCTAATCAACTTAGCATTAGCAGCATGAATAAAATATCAGAACAGGAAATATTGCTTAGAACCACAATCTTAAAATGTAACATTAAAAGTGTTTTAGGCATTTGCTAGGAAGTAGCCAGGTACAGTCAATAGACTTGTATTTTTAGCAGATTCTCTAGAGGCAGTCAGTAGAATCTTCTGGTTCGGTCTCACTATTTGAAGAAAGCTCTGCTGTGAGGTCAAATGGTTTTAGAGAATGTTGTTTCCTCAGAGTACGCAATAAAACACTTTATGGATCAACATTTCTATGGCAGAGCACATCCCCTTCAGAAAAGTAAGAATTTATAGTAAATGCAGTATTGTTACGGGAAAAATTAGAAGTATTACTCTTCCTTGACCTTGGACAAGATCATTACTATTTAGAAAGACAGACCTCCATCAATTTATAAAACTTATTAATTAGCAAAGACTTTATTAAGAACTTATGGTGAAAAAAATATTTTCCTTCACAGTTTGGTTTGCTAATCCCAGAATTTATTGTCTTTTTAGTTGAAAAGAGGATTGAATAAAATGTTCAGCTAGCTAGTAATAGGTAAGCTGTTTTCAGTCCAGGTATGATGAAAAATAATAAATGTATCTGCAATCCTCCTGTAAAAACAGCACCAGAAAGAAAAGTTATGATATTATATAACTGATGATTCAGTGGCTAAGACTCTTTTGTTTGAAAATCACCCTCATGTTACCCATTTCTTTACAGAGCTCTCATTTAAAGCAAATGACAATCAATGATATAATTTTAATATATGCACATCATTAACATAATTTTAATATATACACATCATTAACATATCTAAACATTAGACATTTAGAAAACAGTTGTATGCTGTGAAGTATTGTGTGCAAGCGTAATTGTCTTAGCTTTAAGCATGAGTAACCCTTTAAGCAGCTGCAGTATAGTGTTTCTGATACCACTGCTGCAATATTTAAAGCAAAACCTCTGGAAGTATCTTCTGATAAGGAATACCTCTTCTTGGGTGTAAGGCAAGACCTGAAACTCTAAGGGATACTTTAAATCAGTGCTGATTGCCAATTGTTCCCAATATTCAGAGACTCTAAAATTAAGCACATAGATCATTTAAATTGAATACTCTAGAAATTCTTTCCTAACCTGAGAGGAGTCTGGAAAACTTGGGCATCAACTGCCTGCTGTGTGGGCAGAATCCAAATTAAATATTTAAATCTATTGTCTGGGTCTGCAGGTGCAAAAATGATGTGTAAAATCATTAACTGTCCCAAAATTCACTCTTAGAAAAATAGATGCCCGGTTTAAATAATCAGAACTAATAACTCTGTTACATCTGTAACTTCTGTGATTCCATGATTGCTGTAAAGATGTTTTGAATGCATCTATTTCTATGCAAATTTAGTGTGAATATGTCTGTTTATATGCAAATAAAACAGCATATGAAAATGGGATTTTTTTAAAGATTATTCACTTTTTAAATGTAACCACTAAAATACACTGTAATATCTTTGTTCTTTTGATGTAATTGCTATAATTTCTTTGAAAATTTCCTTTCATCATCTGTTGGGTGCTGGGTATTTCTTAGATAATAAAATCTATTAACATAAAATTAAGGACAGCATCAGAAGCTTGCAAGCAAAATTCGCAAAAACATCAAGAGTTGTGAAAAATATAGAAATAGGTACTTCAGAGTTAAAGGCAACATTAACATTTCAAAGTAAGAAAATGTATAGTTAAGATTCCCACATTACCTTAACCCCCTCTCCTTAGACATCCCACTCATATTCCTCTTCCTTCGTGTGTTCAAGACACGTTATTCTTGAGTGGAATTTTTCCTAAAAGAACCTTAAAATACATAAAAGTTATGCACTGAGTGTTCACTTTTATAGCTTAATGTTAAGCATGTTTCCCACAAACTATAGTCATCGGATGGTTTTCATGTGTAAAAACTGGGCCTGTATTCCGTGAATCGGACCAGCATTTTACATTGCCAATAACACAGTATTCTTAAAGAGCACTGGAATCTCAGATGCTTTTCAGGACTAGGTGGTGAAGTCCAATTTATCTTCAGGCTAATGTTCCTTTAAAGGAAATGCAGCAATGTGACTGTGTTAAGCCCACCCTTAAGCACTTAGTTGGACTGGAGAGCAGTTCCTGTGTAGAGGAACTTTTAATCCTCCAAAACAAACCCTGCTAGAGCAAGATGACTCTGGGAAACAGGTACTACTACAAGGACGGGATTCTTTTCACTTCAGCCATCTAAAAGAAAGTCCTCTAAGCCTAGACAACTTCTATACCAAATGCATCATCTCCAGAGATCAATTAATCCTATAGTTCTTAAAAGAGATGTGGCTGATGGACTGTATCAGTGAATTTCTGTTCAAAGAGGGTATAGTTCAGGCCAGGGTCTTGTTCAGTTAAATTCCAAATACACCCAAGGATGAAGTGTTGGCAACATTCACAGTGCAAAATGTTTTTGTAGTGTCTGGCTGGAGTTTGTGGAGTTTGTGTCCATTGCCTTTCCTCCAAGCAGAAGGAACCTCCAAGAGAGCCTGGCTGCACCTACACCCTTCCATTAGGTAGCTGAAGACAACAGAAAGGTGCCTGTTTCCCCTACCCTACTACAGGTGAGCAAACTCCGCTTCCTCAGCCTCTGCTCCTACATCACATACTCCAGACATCACTAGTCACCTTGGTGACCCTCTATTGGACTCCAATATGCCCACGTCTTTGTTTTACTGCAGAGACCCAGATCAGGTACAGCACTCCAAATGTGGTCTCACAAATGCTGAAAAGAGGGAATGAATCAGCTCACTCAACCTGCGGGCAACACGTGCTGAAACAGCCACGTCACAGTCTTCTTTGCCACAAGGGCACACTACTGCCTCATATTCACCCTGTCCATCAGAACAAAGTCTTTTCTGCAGAAGTGCTATCTAGTCAATCAGCTTGGACTTTCCCATCCCAGGTGCAGGATTTTACAAACTCCATGGGTTCCCATCAGCCCATTTCTCCAGCCTATTGCCCTCAGAATAGCAGTTCTACTCCTCCCCAGCCCATCATCTATGTCCTTATTTAGGAACTTAAATACAATTGGTCTTGGTATGAACCCCTGAAGGTTACTGCTAATATCCACTGGACAACTGGACCTTCTACTGATGACCACAGCACTAAGCCTGTCACTCCAGATATCTTTACAGTCCATTTATGCAGTTAATGTCTCATTATTGAAGTGTGCTTTGAACTTAGGTCTCTCACTTCTTTGACAATTGCTTTATTTACATGTGTGTTGCTGATACACAACAGAATCTTAGATTAAACACGTATTTGAATGGATTTAATAATGTATGTATTTATTTAAAACAGTTACATAACGTCCTCCTAGGGGGCTGACCTGTCTCTGAAGAACAGTCATGGACTCTTTTGATGTCCAACCCATTATGTGTGTGAACCACTGACCTTGCTTTTTGAGGTAGGATCTCTCATAAAATGTATGTATGGGCTTTAGCTTAATTGTATTAATTGTCTCTCATATCTTCAGGCAAAAAAGCATGCCTGCATGAAGATTTTTATTGTACTGACAACATTGACAACATTGACAACAGTACTAATTGATCTCTTTCCTACAAACTGAACAATCTCCAGGTTAAAGACTAAAAACCTGATGAAAACAGGTTCACTATCTGGATTAAAAAAAAAAAAATAAAAAAAAATAAAAAAAATAAAAGCAGCTTATTGCAGCTCCTTTTTAAACAGAAAATCACGAATCTTTGAGAATTTCAACCACAAATAGATTCCTTATTATACAATAATTATGAATTCTCCAATAACTTATTCACAAACTAGCTATCTAATAATTTATCAGCAGGAACTAATGAACTCCCACACAGTGTACCATTTCATTTAAGCTAGAAAAATACACATTAAATTGAAAGTCATCCATACAGTCTTTATGCAAAACAAAAGTGAAAACTTAAATACGGAGCTGCTATAACACACAAACTCAATAAATAAACTACTTGTTTTAAATACTCTGCTGATTATCATAAAGCAGACTGAGAAACACTGAAATTGCTTCTTTCTTCCAATATTCCATTTACTTTAATGCATTGTCTCAGTGTTATATTGATATAAAGATGTTTGGAAGTGGTGCCTGTAATCTACATTTTTGATCTGTTTAAAGAGCTGCTGGCTTCAGCAGAACATTAATGCAAATCTAATGTACCTGCTGGTATGATTAGCTGAATCAAATGATGGCATTTAAGTAACACCTAAATAATCTTAATTAGGATCTTCAGCTCATCTTAGCACTTGGAACTCTACAGATGGATAGTCTTAATTATCAGCCTTTTGATTAGGATAACAGCTCTAATCAAGATGATGTGGTTCTGATAGACAGCATATCAGTAAATTAATGACTGTTGTTAAGAGGAAAACATAAGTGAAAAACAAGAACTGTCTGCTATCTGGAACATGGTAAAAGAGTAAAGTCTGCAGTTATGTGAAGAAATTAATGTTTTGTGGGAAGAACATAAGTATTCACATTTGGCATGTGTGGAATTGAGCCAATAATAACGCCTACTCCTAGTTTTCTCCATTCTACTCCCCCACACTAAATATGGCTGAGTTCTCCTTTGCACAGTCACAAATCATAAGTAATGCAAATTAGTTTATAAACATTCCTTTTTGACACCTTGTGATTTTATGAAAGTCGGATGGACACAGGGCATTTGAACCAATGCCAGTGAAAAGGTTCCATATGTAGGTAAAAGTAACAAATGGCTTGTTAGTGGGTGCTGTTCATTTGAAATAGAGGCTATAAATTTTAAAGTATTGCTATATCACAAGAAACACAAATCCATATATGAAAATGCAACACTTTCTTGCAGCCAAGTTACATGGTGTAACTTCCGCTTCTGAGACGTTTCATTATTCACTGCTGGAAAACTAATGTAAATGTCGGACTAATTAGGGTATCGTGGTAGAGTATGGCAAAGTGTTTGTTATCCAATATCCAGAGACTGAAATCATGAGTTAAAAGTGTTTCTAAAAAACTGTTTAATTAATCCTAATGAAGGCAACCATATATTCCATTTTTATACCAGTGACTGTTTTTAGAAGTTATTTTGTATTAACAGATGAAGGGCATTGAAATGTCAGCTGGTTTTGCCTAGTCCAGATCATTATACTGAATCATTTCTTCACTGCCTGATGAGGGTGAGACCTATAGGAAAAAAATGGTTTCAATTTTAAATTAGTATCTTGAACTTACTTTCTGATGCACTTCAATTTCCTTACTGAAATAAACAAACTTCACCACTGTAGTTTGAGGAAAGCCAAAAAAACCCCCAAAACCAAAACAAACAGGAAAACCCCAAACCCCACCAAAACCCAGTGAAACAAGAAACACCCCAAACCACACAAAACCAACTGAACTCAAAGAGAAAGAGCATAATGAAGGTGGAAGATAGTATCTGGAGGTGAAAGACAGGTATGCTTTTGGGGAAGAAATAGGCAGGACTAGAAAAGTAACTGACTCCATAAATAACAAACACCGTATCAGTAGTTTATGAACACTGGCTTGTCAATGTATTCTTTGAATATTCAAAGAATTAAAATTGTTTTCATCTTATCTCTCAAAATCATTTATGACTGACACTCACCCCTGAAAACTTCCCTCTTACGTCCAAAGCCAGCATTTCTCAGGTCATTTGATCTTATAGACAGTCCTAATCAGATAAACTCGTTAACTGTCATGGCATGTGGGGTTAGTCTGATTACAGAAGATAGGTCATTCTCTGTATAGTGTTTGGTTTCCATGCTAAGTGTCTGTAGAGGCAGCCTGGATGATTTTGAGAGATAAGATGAAAACAGTTTTAAAATTCTGACACTGGTATTAGATGGCCCTCTTCCTAAAATAATCCTTGGAGAAAATATTAATGAAGACTCAGTGTTTTCCTGTATATATGACCTGACAGCTAGTCAGGTCACACACTGGAAGACCTCCCCTTGAAAGTGGAGGAGAGCAGTGAGACTGACCTAAGAATGCTCAGAGAGTGTTAATGGGGAGAGTTTCCCCGTGATGTAAGATTTCTACCTTACATTAGCAAACACTTGATTGATTTATGTAAAATACTGAGATTAAAAAAAAATAAATAATGATATTATGGTTTATGTAATTTCATACAGCTGTCCCTCCTCCCTCAAACCCCCTCCCCATCTAATCCACAAATGCTAAAGTGAAATGATCCAAAGGAAAATCTGGGTTAAAAATCCAATTATGCTGTCAGGTGGGAAATGACCAAAGATTTATCTTGAAGTTCTAACACATGCAAACACCAGACAGTTTGTAACAGACTAAGAGGGACATGGATGTTAAAAGAAATGCCACTAAAGGTAGATTTTGAGCTTCAATATACTCAATGATTTTAGTGCAAGCAAAGTATGCTTACTGGGGCATTAGTTTGTTTCCACTGTCTGCCTGTCCACCAATTTTATGTGTGCCACTTTGGCCCACTGCAAATGTTCTCACACTTCTGATATAAATTTTAGCCTTAAGCATTTAGAAAAAAGTGAGGAATAAAAGAGGACACAGGAAAATATTTATAATAAACAATTTCCTCCTTTTTCTTATGTGCATACTTTAAATATATCAGTCTGTTATTTATATAATTCAGACAGGTTATATATATATATATATATATTTATATATATAATATTTATATATTATATATATAT
>JAVJGJ010000014.1:59502895-59530231 GCA_035590215.1 Microhierax caerulescens
AAGGAAGGAAGGAAGGAAGGAAGGAAGGAAGGAAGGACGGAAGGAAGGAAGGAAGGAAGGAAGGAAGGAAGGAAGGACGGCAGGCATGTACAGCAGGACATATTTGATGTAAAAAAGCCCATTTTAATAAAATTACAAAATATTTAATTCTGACATTGACTGGAAGTGTGTAAATATCCGATACAAAGGTACATGCTCAGTGTCAAAGAAAGTAGTTTGATAACTCATTCAGTGAGTGGGGAAAAAACGAGGGTGGTTCCTTCCCTGTCTGCTGAGGTTCAAAGTCACAAGACCCGTGACAGTGAACCAAACACCAGAAATTTTGGCTAGTTCTAGAGAATGCTGTTACCATTAGGGAACATAGCTGTTCAACGTAGCATCTACCTAGGAAGATAAAGAGTTGTGTTATAACCTCCTTTTGCCAAAGAGAGCTTAAGCTGTGGGCTTGCCACTTTCTAATCACAAAGTTAGTGTATAAAGGCAAGGCACAGTCTCATCCTTTCCAATAATTCCTAAGAACAGTAGCCAGCATGGCATTCTGTTAGAACAATCTTGCTGGTGTATTCTCAACATGCTGGCTATGCCCCTGCTTGAGTTCATTCTCGCTAGAGGTTTATAGAGTAGGGTGCCTGCTGCCGCATGGCTTTCTCGTTTAGATGAGAACTGGACACCAACCGGCAATGAGCTCCTCTCTCTTCCACCATCTCTCTTCCTTTCTCTCTCTCCTCCATTCTCTTTCTCTTTTCATCTCTCTCTTTCCCCCTATAAGTGTCATGTTCTGAAAGAAGTCAGATTAATAGCTGAGTCCTCCGTTTTTATTATGCAAAATAGGAGATACCTATCACACAAGAATAAAAGAATGTGGCTCAGATGAAGAAAGATTTTGTTAAAAAATATTTCTAAGGAAAAGTTCAACAATATCTTTGTAACATTATGAAGAGTCAAACTTGGAGAATAACTCATGGATTGGAAATTCCATCTTGGGTAGAAATGCCTCCTGTACACACAGAAGCAAAAGAGGTGTGGGTAAATCACGTTATTTAAAATCATGTGGTTTATATTCAGTTTTACTGGCTTGGGTGGGAATTTATACCAGGTCAGAGGACACAAAGCACACGAATTAGATGTTGTGAATAAATCATTTGTGGATCTGAAGTCTGCAGGAACACCTGTGTAACTTCTGAATGTTGACAGAATCATACTGGGAGTACTGTATGAATGAGACCTTTTCCTCTTAGCTTTTGTTGTATTTTAGTGACTGCGGGAAAACCCTCATGAAATAAAAATCTTTTAGTAAATTAACAACATCTCAGACTCTGGTTTTACATGCCTCAAAGCTGAGTTTACCTTACCCAGATTGCAAACCTAGCTGACATCTGTGCAAGCTACTTCAACTGTTGAATTATTTATTCTTTGTAAGTACGTTAGCTACTTATATACTGGGGACAAAGTACTAGAGAAAATAGTATGAACACACTTAAACTGAGCCATTAATATCAAAGTCAATATTTACATGCAATTTTAAAATGTCAACTCCCAATAGTAAATCCTAGGCAAAATAAAACAAAACAAACTTCCTCATATTAAGAAAGTAAGTCAGGGATTGTGCATTTGCACAATTTTAACTTTCCTAATTTGATTGTGTGAACATATTTGTATTCATGAAGCTGAGAAAACAGAGGTATAAGCCAAGGCCAAAAATAGTGTTTGGGGCTTTTTTGTTTTGTTTGTTGTTTGGTTTTGCTATAAGGTCTGAGTAGGGCAGTCTTAAACAGACAAGAGACCACCACATTAATTTTCTTGTGAAATAAGGAAAAAAAATACCTATTTACTCTCTTGTATGTTTTTTGTTTTCTTTTACAGATAGGTTCAAAGCCAGACATATTACTTCAAGATGGTCTGGAATGCCTATATTTTGATATGGAATTTTAAAGTGCATGGATTATATATTCTAGAATCCATTACTTTGTTATTTATATTTATATATATTATATAAAATATATTTATATTTGGGAAAAAAATACTAATAGAAGAGAAGAAATAAGGAAGATATGTGAATCAACCTTTAGATGAAAGATTTTTTTAAATCCTCCATCTAAAAGATAAGGTAACAGGCAAATCTTACAGTATACAGAAAATTATGAATTTTCTTTTGATCTCAGGAAAATCCTTTTCTGATAGTTAGAAAGGCACAATAATAATGAGATCCTTTTGAACGTCAGTGCTCTGACAAAATCTGTTGTTTTCAGTAAAAATTACTAGTTTAGTGGAATTTATTAATATCTTCTATGTAATCATGTTTGAGCTTGTAAAAAGTTAATTGCATTGAAAGTATACAAACACAAATATTAAAAAAATCATTTTACCAGATATGGGAAAATAAATGCTTATAAATGCTTTCATTGTACTTAACATTTCTGTTCTTTCTCCATTCTGAAAAGGATTATATCTGTTTATGTCTTTAGAACTGCACACACAATTTGGAAGCTAACTCTAATGATGGCAATGGAAATACTTTTGTTGACATCATTACCTCCTGAAAAGTATTGTAGAATAGGAATATACAGAATGTATAGAAATATACAGAAGAGCTACATAGTGCTTCTACTAAATATACAAACCCGATTTGAAATCAGCTCTGTATCAGACTTAAAGTCTTATTCAGTCAAAAGTTAAGTAAATTAATGTATTTTATATTGCCAAACTTATTCATAGCACACAACCAAAACCTGAAAACTACTGTGCAATCCATTGCTACCTTCAAAGGTACCTATACCTGGTTTAAATACTGCTTTCTTGCTCAGTCTCATATCAACTCCATATCAACAGCCATCTACTGATTCGTATTACAGCTGTTCCATGCAGACGGGTGTTTTATAGAGACATATGCATATACTATAACATAACCTATAATAATAATAATTATGCTTTGTATCTATATTCTGTATTTGATTGCCTTGTCAAGTTGTCTCCCCCAAACAAAGGACATTAACTTTTCAATGGAAAGAAAATGGTCAGGGAAATAAATTATATTTTCCCATAGGGAAAGGAGGATCAGTATGAAGGATAATACTATTGCTTTGGAGACAAATAAGTCAGGAGTTCTTTAATACTCCCTGAAATATGTTTCCATCATTTTCTTGTACTGTATTACCCAGTCAGTCAGACCATTGCTGTTTTGTACATGACATGGATGAGGAACGCCTGGGCCAGATACCCTTGTGAAAGCAGTATCAATTAGGAGCACTGCTGTCAATTTGTGTTGGCATTTTGAAAAGAAATCTCACAGGCTGTCTGTCTGCCTTGTAGTTCTGGCTAGCTCCAACATCATTTGTCATTATTAGTATATTCCAAATAGAAGTATTATCAGGTACTTACTCCATTTCTACCCAATCCAGAATTTGGAAAGCCTTTAGCTGTTACTGAGTGGTGTTGCCAACTGCTTACAGGATGTTCGCATTAAGCTATGTGAAAATTAGGCTTCTGTCCCAGAGAAGGCATTTCCTCAAGTTCAACCTGAAGGAAAGAAGCAAAGAGAGGTAGAAATTATAACTCCAAAGATCAAGGACCTTTTGCTTTCTAATAAGCCTGGTAAAATGGCTGAGGGTGATACTGCAAGGAGAATGGATGGTGTGGTAAAAACTGGTGTGACAGCTGTTTGAATGTCACTCAGTCTGCTGAGGCAGCTTGACAAGTTCAACTTATGACCTGATGCAACATGTCTGATTTTACCTAAAGCAAACTACAAAGCACTCACACACTATTTTGCCAGAGGAATGTGTCTGGGTGATGGTAACAACTTCAGCTGACACTACAAGACCGTGACAAGGTTTTATTTCTGTGACCAATGGGTTGGGTGGTCACAGGAATATATAGTGCATTCTGTCGACTGCAGTCAGGATAAGGCCTTTTCTAGTTCTCCTTGATTAGTAGTTCTGCTTTCCTGAAGGAATTTTCCAAGGCATATATTGAATTTGAAAGAAATAAGTATTAAGTTTAGATTCTGAAGTCCTTACAGAATTTCTATAAGCAAACTTATTTTCTAAGGGGTTGTTCACTCCCTAGTTTCAATGGAAAACTTAAAATATTCAATCTTCCCCCTCCCCCCACCATCCATGTTTGCATTTTTAATAAATATAAAACACATCCTTTTACAGGGTTTGTGTCTGTCACATTTTTTGTCTTTAAGACTGTATACATCCTGCAACATACACTGGACATCATTGTCCAACCCTTAATCACAGATCCATTATAGGATACCTTATCACACTGGTTATGCAAGGCCTGCTATACTATTACTATAGTTTGTTACTGTATGGGGTACCCTACAGCTATGTAGCCACAGAAGTTTAGCAATCACGATGAACTCAGCTTGATCAACTCATAGAATATTCCTTGGGAACGTACCCCTCCACACCCTTTTGCACAAAGACCCATAAACCCATATTTAGCTGCCAAAAACCCAGACCAGAAGTTTTAGGCACATTCCCATGTCCTATCCACTAGACTAAACTGTCCATCATAGGTATAGCTGACAGCTTAAAGAGGAGTGTATGAGAGATGTAGAAGCTACTGCAGAACAAAAAATAAATGAGAAAAACTACTGCCAAAGAGAGTAGGAAGTTTGATAGGAGCACTGAGTACTAAAACATATCCTGAACAAACGTATGTATATCGCATAACTAACCAGACATTTGTGCAATACCATTACGGAGTCCAATTTTTAAGAAATTATTTCATATTTCTTTGTTTATAAATGTGGTTTGTGTTAGAAAAGGAAGGTAATTGTTTCCTTTTGACATTATTTGCCAAAAGGTATTAGAAGGTGGTACATTTCCAATCTATGACCCCAACCTTTTAAAATTTATGCATAAAATTCAAATCTGGTAGGAAATAAAAAATGCAGAATGTCTGTCTTTAAAATAACCAAAAAAATTATTTACAATAATGTTATTTTCCATGTTGTAAATGACTTAATTTATTTATTACAGAAAAGCCCTCTGTATTTGGGAAGTTGTGCTATATATCCATACCAGCATTTTGCAGGTGTTGTCCAGATGTTACCTGTTGCTCAAGTAATGCAAATTTTTGGCTTAAGTTATCATCAGGGAAGAGGTAAAAAGAGAATATAATGTAAATCACCACCCTATTTTACTATATTACATCATGCCACACTTTGATGCGGTACTTTATTATTAAAATGGTAAATTGTTGCCTGATAGGATAAGGAGCAATGCTTAATCAGAAGTATAATTTCTTTTTGTTACTTATTTAACTTCAAATACCAATTGGATTCCTAGAACAGTTTCTTATTTTATGTAGTAATTTAAGTTTTGTTTTATTGATACAGCTATTTTCTATAGACTACTTATAGCCACCTTTCTAGTAACTAAGGATACCTATAAAACATCCTAAAGTCTAGTTATTCGATGTGTTTTCAATGTATATCGCAGAATCACAGGATGACTGAGGTTGGAAGACACCTCTACACACCATCTAGTCCAAACACCTGGCTTGATAAGATTTAGCTACAGCAGGTTGCTCAGGACTATCCCCACATGGGTTTTAAATATCTCCACGGAGGGAGATTTCACAACCTCCCTGGGAAACCTTTTCCAGTGTTTGGATGCCATAACAGTAAAAAAAAAAAGTGTTTCTCAGAGGGAACCTCAGTTTGTACCCATCACCTTTTGTACAGTCAGTGGGCAATCCTGAGAAAAGCCTAGTTATGTCTTCTTTACTACTCACATTTAGTATTTATACACATTAATAAGACACCACCCCATCACACCCCCAGAGCCATCTCTTCTCCAGGCTAAGCAGCCCCACCTCTCTCAGCCTTTCTTCCTATGTGAAGTGCATCTGTAGAGGACTGAAGGCAGTGGGTTGATTAGCATTGATAACATGCAGCTGTGACCTTGCCTAAAAGGCAGTGGGTGGATTGACACGGACGATGTGCAGCTGTAGCTCGTTCTTGCTAAGTAGTTAAATAGCTCTGAGAAGCATGGGAGAAGAGGCTGTATGGGGGAGGAGCAGACCTCTGGAGGAAGGAGAAGCAGCACAGACAAGTAGAATCTCATGGATGGTCAAAGCCTTGTTGCAGCTTGCTAGTTTGCTTGTGCTGTGACAATTGGTGCCTCATATGAGGCTGATTTGGACTCCAGCTACAATGCGCACCAGTGCCTTAACCATCTTTGTGGCCCTTTGTTGGACTCTATCCAGTAGCTCCATATCTCTTCTGTACTGAGAAGCCCAGAACTAGACATAGTACTCCAGATGTGGCCTCACCAGTGCTGAATAGAGGGTATCACCTCCCTTGACCTGCTGGCAGTATTCCTAATGCAGTACAGGATGTTGTAATTTTCCTTTATTCCAGGACACATTGATGGCTCATGGTCAACCTTACAAATAAGCAAGTCTTAATGGTAAAACCAATGTGAAGAAGGCTTGAAGTACTTTGGCCTTTTCCATGCCTTTTGTTTCCAAGTTGCCTGCCTCATTTGGGACTGGGCCCATGTTTTCCCTAAGTTTCCTTTTGCTGCCAATGTATGTGTAAATGCCCTTCATGTGGCTTGTTTGATTCAGCTGCAGGTGGGCTTTGTCTTTCCTAAAGAATCTCTGCATGCTTAGATAGCATCTTTAAATTCATACCAGGTCACCTGTCCTGCTTCAACTTCTTGTATACTTCCTTTTTATGTCTGAGATTTATTGGGAGCTCCTTGTTCATCCATCCAGGCCTCCTCATTCTTTTGTTTGGTTTTAAGTTTATCAAGATGGATCACTCCTGAGTTTCAATATCAAACTGTTCTCTTGAACCCCTCTTCTGTCCAGGGCCATATATCATGTGATTTTTCAAGCAGATCTGAAACAGGCCAAAGCCTGCTCTTCTGAAGGCCAGGGTGGTGGTCCTTCGTTAACCTTGCTCCCTCCTTGCAGCATCCTGAATGTGACCATCATATAGTCATTGTAACCAAAGACACCCTTGACCTTCATATTGCTAATGAGTTGTTCGTTGCTTGTAAATATGAGGTCCAGAAGAGCACCTCTACTAGCTGGCTCCTCAATCACTTGTGTTAAGAAGTTGCCAAAAACATACTCCAGAAATCTCCTGGATGCTTGTGCCCTACTGTGTTTTCCCTCCTGCAGATATTGGGGTGGCTGCCATCCCCCATGAAGACCCAGGCCTGCAAAAGTGAGGTTTCTTCTAGTTGTTTGAAGAAGGTGTCATCTACTTCTTCATGACTAGAAAATTACAACAGTGTCACAGATACTGGTCAACCTACTAAACCTGATCTCAGTCAGCTAGTAACACATCCCTAGGCAGAGCTCTAGGCATTCCTGTTGCAAATTCCCCTCTTCAAGTTTCTGTCTCTTTCATAATTTCTTTTTACATTCATAATTTCTTTTTACATTCATCAAATGTTCTGGTGATTACGCTTTATATACTGATCTCTAAAATACATTAATTAAACATTTATCCCCAGAAAAAAACCCAAAACATTTTCCTCTGATCTAATACATAAATGAAAATACTCTATATATGTCAATTCAATCTGAAAATACCATATTGCCTACAGAACACGAGCAAATTAATTAAATTCATTGATTACATTAATTAAAAATATTACTTTAATAGAAATTTCTGAATTAATTTTGGACTAATATTTGGATAATAAAATCCTTAATTCTTCTAAAACAATGGTATTATAGCTAAAATTTCTAACTGTAAAAGCCAAAGCCTAAAAAAGATATAATTACTAAATAAAAGAGAAGTCTTCCTATCTTTGTCTTTCATCTACCTGGTTACTTCTTCTGAACCTATTAGCTGTTTCTGATTGTTGCTGGCTTTACGTTGATTTCTTTTGTTTGGTTTGGTTGTCTGCCCACACCCCTAAATAATAACCCAGGTAGAACAGCAGTATTCTCCTCCTTTTTATGGTGTGTACTCTGGGATTTTCATTCATTTTAGCTTGTTTTCCATGGACTGTAGTTATCTAAGAGCTAGAGGTTACCTTGCAGTTCTTCCTCTGCAGTTCAAAAAAACATTTTACATCTCAGGTAGCCATTCAATCTAAGGAATGGAATGTCTCAGGCCCTGGCAGCAGCAATGCATTTGAAGCAAGCCAGACTTTCCTGTGGTATAGATTAATTTTGGGGGGAAAGCATAGCCAAGACACATAGATGCACACCATCCCTACAGCTTTCAAGTCTGAAGGCATTTTTGGAGTATCAGGCAGCCACATCATACTGTCCCTATTTGACCTGTTACATATTCATTAAAAGATCGTAATACACAGTGATATTGAGTATAAATTATATGTGTTACTCTAAAGATCACAGAATCATAGTATCATAGAATCATTTAGGCTGAAAAAGACCTTTGAGATCAGCAAGTCTAACCATTAAACCAGGGTTGCCAAGTCCATCACTAAAACATGTCCCTAAGCACCACATCTGTGTGTTTTTTTCAACACCTCTAGGGATGGTGATTCCATCACCCCTCTCTGCAGCCTGTTCCAATACTTGACCACACTTTTAGTGAAAAAAATGTTCCTAACATCCAATCTAAACCTCCCCTGGCATAACTTGAAGCTGTTTCTTCTTGTCCTGGTGCTAGTTATCTGGGAAAAGAGACCAACACCCACCTGCCTACAACCTCCTTTCAGGTAGGTGTAGAGAGTGATAAGATCTCCCCAGAGTCTCCTCTTCCCCAGACTAATCCCTCATCTGCTTCCCAGAAGACTTGTGCCCTAGACCCTTCCCCACCTTCATTGCCCTTTTCTGGACACACTATAGGACTTCTATGTCCCTCTTGAAGTAAGTGGCCCAAACCTGAACACAGGATTTGAGGTATGGCCTCACCAGTGCCCAGTACAGGGGGACAATCACTGCCCTTGTCCTGCTGGCCACACTGTTTCTGACACAAGATACATTATCCTTTCTTCTTACATGCCAAATATAGCCCTTAAACTGCAAAGAAATTGTGTATTATTTTATTTTATTTATTTATTTATTAAAATTAATAACAATTTTAGTGAGAAACTTCTTTGGCTTCTGGAAAACCTCATAAGCTGGGAGGCATTCATAGTCAAGGGCCTTGAATGTATTCAAAACATTTGTACCACCTTATACTTGGTTTTGAATGCCTAAAAGGGAAAAGCCGTGCTCCTCGGAGAATTCCTTCACATGGATATCCAGATAGTATTTTTTGGCCTTTTTGGTAATGCGGAAGTATAACATTAAAAAGTTTTTTATTGGTGATAATATAAATAACCTGTTGAAATATATTTTTCTGAGCTACAGGAGCTAGTATCTTTAAATCTTTATTAGGTTTTAACTTCTTAGATAAGAAACTTGCTTGTAGAATAGGTTTGTTCCATCCAATAGAAGCAGTAGTAATGTGGAAAACTCTAGCTAAAATAAGAACTGATCACACATTTTGAAAGCAAAACAAAACAAAACAAAAAAAATCAATGAAAAACTTTGCTTTTCACAACACTTGGGATTATTTTTTTTTTCTGTGGGGAGAGTGTGTGTGGATCTGGTCAAGAGGAATCACATCTATTTGACTGTTTGCTGTATGCAGCATCAAAATATCCAGTCTCTGCAATAAGAAACTTATAAGGAGATAAGAAATGCAAAGGATTAGGGAATAACCACAGGAAATAGTGTAACTGGCTAAAAATCATGCAGGTGGCTGTTGGCAAAACCCACAACAGAACTGAAGTTTTCTGGCTTCCTGCTGACCTATTCACTGAATGACAGTGTTTTCCATTAGATGTCGAGTTCATTCTCAATCAAGCAAAATTACATACTTATTAAGTCTTGGCAATATCTTTTAGGATGAAACTTCCTCTATTAGTATGAGGTTACATTATTGTATTGTTGGAAGTTAATGTGTTTTTCACTATAACTTCAGACAATCTAAACCACCCATTCACTGGCCTGTTTCAGAAGTACTTTGGTGTAGTCAAAATGATTCTTTCTTACTTGTTAAACTATCTATTTTTAAGACAGAAAAGGTTGTTGAAGTGTAAAAAGTAAACGATGTATTTTATTACTTTTATTGAATTTATTGCAAATAATGGTATGCATTTTGAATAAGTAATGATGCCTTATGTCCTACAAACTACTTCTGGAAACTAAAATAATAAATCTCATAAACTGTGTCTTAAAATAGTAAACTGCACATTTGTAACACATCCTCATTTTTTTCCATAAAAACTTCTCTAAAAACAAGGGGCTGTTTGCCAAGGAGTGTTTCAGGTAAGCCCGTATGTTATTGATTCTTCTATTGCTCTGCATCATTTAAAAATATCATCAAAACTGAAAAGCATAAAACCTTTCACATTAATGTGCTTTAAATCCATTTCTTTCATCTTGTACTGTCTGTGGCAAACAGGCATGCAAAATCTTCTTGGCTCATTGAATTTTTAAGGTCATCATTAGGTCTTGTTCTGGGATTCTGATGTCATTATTTACTCAAAACTCAGACTTTTTCTGGTTTTAAGTAACAAGCTTATGCATTTATGATGTTTGTACATCGGCAATCATACACAATTAAATAGATAGTAATTAATTAAAGAACTTACAAGCTGGCTTGTCAGTTATTGATTTGGCAGAGATGAAGGGAGCAACGTTGACCCCATGAGTGACATATACCTCTTTTCAAGTTCACATGCCTTGTACTAAAGCAAATCTATGGGGCACACTAATGAGGAAGATTTGGGATTTAACACAAGTTCTTCAGCTATCTGAATGACAGTCTCGTGTGTCTGTTCTCCTGTACTGTGGATTCTACCAGCCATTGGATCCATGACACACAGTAGAAATGTATAGGCAATTTGAACTCAGATTCCTGAAAAGAGTTTAGAAAACTCTGTAGATATGTCATACAAAGCTACATGAGACCTACATCACAGCAACATACACTGTTTTCCTACTAAACAGGTAACCTACTTGTTAACCCAGACCAAGCAAGATCTATGAAAAGCAGAAAAGTATATTGCTTCAGATTTACATTTTTGCCTTTAAATCAGGAGACTTTAACAGCTCAAATGAGCTGAAGTTTTCAGCTGTGGCATTCTTTGCCTTTCTTCACAACACCTTTTAGCTGCAAATGACATGCAGTGCTAAGAATTCCAAATTCCCTAGACCACTGAAATCCAAGAAAACTTGATGCTCTATATTGCACCAAATCAGCTACATTTTGCTTCTCATTTCATCATCTGGCAGGTTTTATTAGTTACAGTAACTTTTTTCTATGGATTTGGATTTCAGTTTTTGATTCTTGTTTTTGGGTTTGGTTTTTTGTTTGTTTGGTTGGTTGGTTGGTTGGGTTGGGTTTTTTTTTAATTTATTAAGTTGTTACTTTTTTTTTTTTTGAGATTTGGCCAGATTGCAGACTAGTATAAGTTCTGAATTATGAAAGGATCTATTACTAGTTTTTACGAAAACCTAAAAAAAAATGTGTTTATGCTTTAAAAATGTTAAATTTTTAAACTAAAAACTATGACATACCACAAATAAAGAACGTTACTTCTAAGGAAGAAATATAAAAGCTAGCAGATCCTAACAAAAAAATAAATATCAATTACTCGAGTATTAGAACATCTCGAAGTATAAAATTAATTTCTGTGCATTTCCTGCTGTGGAAGTTTTGCACAATGCAGAGATAGGCACGTCAACCACTTTGCCTTATTTCATACCTGTTAGAATATCTTGGGTTTGAAGTTAGGATTGGTTTTTGAATATTTGGGTTATATTCTGAAAGGATTTTCCAAAGGTAATAAAGTTAATTGTCACAGGGAACTGTGACACTCAAAAAAACCCTTTTATAAGAGCTACAACTCAGGCTTCTAAATCATATGTTTACTATAAGAATTTGGGCCTTGCACGATAGAATATTATTTAGATTTTTTTTTCATTGCCTGTGACAGAAACAGTTCTTTGAGCAGAAATCTTGGATAAAAAGTTTCCAAAGAAACATTTCTATTCTCATAATTTATTAGTTAAGAGAAAACCCTGATTAACAAGAGAGCTCAAAGTTTAAAATGCGCATATAGATATATAGACATCAAAGCATACTTATATACATATGCATATATATAAAAATTAGATCTTAACTAACTTTTGAATTACACACTCCAAGCAAAATCATTCTTATTAATGAGCTAAGTTACAGCGTCTATAATCTGGGGTGCATGTGCAGAAAAGTGGTTGAAAAATCATCACTAGCATCTTTTTTAGACTCCTTCAAGCCTTTTATTGATGTGACATTTAAAAAAATTAATGTTTACACCAAATGTTTCTAGAATTGTGCTCTGTGTGCATGTGAGTTTTGGATATTTTCCATTGTTTTTAAATGTACTCAGCTGAAAAGATAAAATAATTAAATTGTTAACTCTTACGAAGGACAGGTGGAAATGCCCATATGAAGACTTTGTAGCAAGACACTGTTCCCTCTGAAATGCCTTTTTAGTTTCTTTATCTAACATGGTTCAATTACATGGAAAGATCTGAAACATAGTGTTACTAATATTACTGTGTCTTGATTGTGTGTAGCTGCAAAGGAGCAAAAAGAAATATTATCAGCAGTGTTACTCAACTTTTTGTCATAAATGAAAGCAGAGAAGTGCTTGTAACATCTAAACAACATGGTAGAGGACAAATAAATATGGTAATAGATGAGCAAAAAGTGATCAAAAATTTTGTTAATGAGATGTTACTCAAACTGGAAATTCCAGCAAATGGATGTAGTAGACCTTTATAGGGTAGTCACTTAGCCTGGTTATTGCCAGTCATAAATAGCAACATATTTGTGCTTGAGAGAGGCACGTGGATGAAAACACAAGCAGAGGCAGCTGTGAAGGCAAACCAAGGGCAGATAAGTTAGAATATTTCCAAGAAATATTTGCTGTCAGCCCTTTCCATGCATTACTGTAACTGTTACGTACTTTTTATTGTACACAACAGGTTTAAAGGATCATATCTCATTTTACTGGAATTTGAGTAACTAAAACATTGAAAAGGCTGTCCTGGGTCATATCTATGGTCCCTCTACCTGTGACTTATGTTTCTAAGAGTGGCCAGCAACAGTTCCTTAGTAAATTGACTGGGTACATGTACAAGTTTCATTTCCTTGGAAAATTATTTCAGCAGAAAGTAGATAGAAACAGTTAGAGCTAGAGAACTACATTTCATGTCAGGTTTTAGATTAATTCTATTTGGCTCTGTTTCCTCAAAGCAAATGTCTGAGGGTTGACACCCCAGCATAAGTATTTAAAAGGTGTATTTCAAAGCTTGTACGTGGTTATACATGACAATAATTATACTGCTGTATATTTTCACTAACATTGGTTATCTATTTATCCAATCAAGTGATATAAGCAATTCTGTCTGACTTCTTTTGACCAGTCACAAATACTATAAGCAACATACCCTTTGGATAATTAAATCCAATCTTTTAAGAATGTAAATGAATATTAGTTGAATGAATTTGCATAATGAATACATTTAAGAAAGTTGTGATCACTAGGCTGTATCAAAAAAACCCAAAACAACCAACCAAAAAAACCCAACAGCTAAATTCATTGAATAAATTATTCATTGTTTTTTTTCTCTTAATTATTCATTCAGCTCTGAATGTAGCAAGTAACACACCTCACATTCAGCAGTTTTATTTGTGTTGGAAAACCAATGAAACTCTTCTTTAATTTACATGCATAGTTACCCTAGAATTCATTGCTAGTCTGTTAATTTCTGCTCTGGTAGTTTACTTATTTTATGAATAATTTTTCCCTTGGAAGACAGCAGCTCACCCATTTATTAAACCTGTTCTCAAGGGTTATAGATGAGATTTTAGTCCTGTGTCTGCCTGGACAACAATACACACAAAGAACCCACTTGGCTCTTTTTGTGGAGATATCTAGCTAGTCTTGGTGAGAGATATGGTAAGCTAGTTCTTTTGACTGTAATTGATTAACTCCCTCTATTTTTATTATTAAGAAGACCTCTGACAGTGTTATCAAAGTTTTGCCTTTAGAGGTTTTCTGCATGTTTTGTTATGTGTCTTTGTAACATTGTATTCACTTGTTTTTATATTTACTGCAAGACTTTGTGATTAAGAAGAAAATAGAAGAAAAATCCCTTAACCTTTCTGTGGAGTCCAGATCCACATCCATTACCTATTATTCCTTGGGAACACTTCCTTTTGTCGACAAATTTCCTCTGGTGTTTTCCATTTTCTAATAACTGGTTATGATCCCATATTGTATTGAACTGCGTGGCTCAGCAAAAGATGGCCATTAACAAACACATTTCCAGAAATACTTCTATGAACTTCTATACCAGGGTGCTTTAACTTAGATCAAATCTAAGGATATCTGATTCTAGATAGATAGATCTTAGGATATTCTGCTTATTAATTACACTATGACAATTTATGGAAGGTCAGAGTCTGATTGCTATAAGGCACATCCACATATGATAGTGTCTATCCACAGAACGCTACAAGTTAATTCATGTTACTATATATTGTAAATTATGAAGTCCTTCTATAACTCTTTTGTTGACAGCTGCAAGGACTGTATCAGGTTTTGGAGGATACTAATAAACACCATCTTGAGCTCTTACCAAGACACCTGAGAAAATACTGAGCTGCAGCACGTACTCTATGAGTTTTCTATCCTTACTCTCAAAAGATTAATGAAGTGGCCTAGTAAAATATGAATTTCTTGGTGAAAGGAAGTTAATAGACAACACAAATAAAAACAAGATTATGTAGAATGGCTGTCTGTTCCTTTTCTTTAACATGCAATGACTTGAATGTTCCCCTTCTAAGTTCATGGCAAGACAAGTAGTTGGCTATTTCTCTCTGGTGACATGACATTTTTCCCTTCTACTGTACTCCTGTTTCTAGTATTAATTTCTGCTTGCTAGTGAACTTACAGGTAATGTACAGGACTACACACAGTGCTTGTTTTAAACTCTCTCCTGCTGTTGTGTTTCATTTACTGCCTTTGGTTAAATGAGCATTCACCACAGGAACAAAGCTGATTTGTGAAAACTTATTACAGGTTGGTTGGTTTGGTTTTTTTAATAACATTTTGCAAATGTTCTAATTCTCTCTTTTTAATTTTTTTCTCTCAATCACTAACAGAAGTGATCAAGATACAATAAAATATAAACACAGATTCAGTGAGTTGCAACAATTCAACTTGCTTTACCTTCGCCAGATATCTCTGCTCCTTCTGAACACCAATTCCTTCAGAAGCCGGGGGATGAGACTTGCTTGGGAATTTAGCAAAATAGAATTTGAAGAAGTCTCATGAATCAAATGTGAGTGCCTTGATCACTGGTACTATTGACAAAGCAGAGAGAAGGAGTAGTGTAAATGTTCTGGAGGTTTTGTATTCTTATAGTTTCTTTAGGCTCTTATTGGACCTGGATGGCCAGTATGTCTGCCTTTCACTTCCTCTCCTGTGCTGTCTCTCTGCCTTTGCCTTCCCCATAGGTCAATTTTCTTTTAAACCACAAGTATGACAACATATATGCTAATGTCTGTATTGCAAAATGAAACTATGAAAAAATAACTGAAGGTTTAATGATTTCAGTGAACTGTTTAGATTTTGTAGAGTCAAAATGGGAGTCATAAGGATTTTGCAAAATCATCCCTAGGTATTAGAGTCATGCTGAATTTGGAAAGTAAATGAAATATGTGAATATTTGGAAAGTCTGCATAGCTTATTTAAGTGAAAAAAAAAACAACCAAACCCGCTGAAAAATAATTCTTCATTATAATCTGCAGATCCATCTCAAAACCAGCACCACCTGCTCACCAGGTACACAAAGTCAAGCATAGTTTCAGAATAGAAGTAACGCTAAAAATCTTAGATAAAAAGTTCCAGGTACCAAAACACCTTGAAACTCTGTCCCCTAAAGTGTCTTTTCTGATTCACATTAAAACTTACAGAAAATTCCTGTCCTGCTTAAAACCTGCATGTTGAGCTTCAGGATTTGGTTTTGGTTAGGCAAGAGCAGGCTCCTTCATGTCAGTGAGAGTAAAATAGTCATTAAAAGATTTGTCTCAGCCTTCACCATGGGAGAGATTAATGTCCTTCCAGAGTCACTATCTCTAGACAAAACCCCTCCATCAGACAGGTTACTTTAAACACGCGGTCATACATGCTGACTGCAATGTTGCTTTTCAACAGTCAACAGCAGTAAAGTCCAGGAAATGACCACATGCTCAAACAGCCCAAAGACCTGCAGTTGTACAGATATTCCAGAATGGGCTGCATGTAAGAAAGGCATCTGAACAGTAGTAAAGATAAATTTACCTGTCTTCTCTAGCTCCCCTCAATGCAAACAATGGAAACACAGGTCAGTGCCCATTTCCTCCCTGTGAGGCTTAGCTCCACAAATACACATCCCAAAGCTAGAGCTAACCACTTAGGAATTTGAAAGCTAATAAACTGTTAAAGTGAAGAAGGGCAGTGAACAGCTTTCTGAAAGACAAGTTGCTTATCGACATCAGGTCTCCTTTCCTTAGGAAAATGGAAGCAGACTATCTCTGTCAAGCACTGAGTCTTACAGTTTCTGAAGAGAAGTCAAATGTCATTTCTCTTTGCTTGTCAAAAGGAAGAAATTATCCTCCCCAACTACATGTTATTATCCACCATCTGGGTGATAGCTTCTCATAATTACTTACATACAGTGTCTTTGATAAGCCCTATTCCTGATAAACAGAAAATAAAATTAACTCCCATACCAGATCAGTCACTGAGAAGACTTGGAATAAATATAGTAGAGCTTTAATTTTTCTCTTTCAGAAACCTGACAAGACAGCTGCTGAAACACATACTTAGAAATCTTTGTTTAGAAAGAAATTCTAAATGAAGCTACAGCCTTTAAAGACTAAATGCACTGCATGGTCAATTGGAAGGAAACATTCAGTTGTTTACTTTAAGAAATGTATCAACAGCTAAAAGAATACAAGATAATGCAATTATATGATAGTCAGGGTTGTTTGCTTTCTTCTTTGTCACTGAATTTTAAAATCTGCACCTGGGTTAGGCACCAGTAACACATTCAGACAGTTTATTAAAAAAAAATACATTGTTTTGGGGCTATCTACACATCTCTTTCACCATACTTTACCTTTAGAACGTTAACCCTTCTGATGACAGATCAGTTATTACTCTATTAATGATTTATCGATGTTATGGCTAAAAAAAGTGATAACCCATTCTTTCCTGAACTGAATAAATTTGAATAAAGAAAGAAAATTATATGCTCCTTGAAGCATATCAGAAACAGTTTCATAGCTCCACTGATTGGTTTATTGTGCAAAAGTATCATTTACAGTGAGAAGGACTGGATCTTGTTCCCTTCATAAAAAAATTGGAAGTGATAATGATATTTCATATACATTACAGCTATTCAACATTCTACTGAGGATTAACCAATTAGGTAAATTATTCAGTCTTCAGTTTTGGACCTGAAGTTTTAAGTACAGTCCCTTCATCATTCTTTTTAAACCAATATATTTATAACATATTTATTTTTCTGTGATGTCTGTCATTTTTGCACTGAAACTTTACTATTAACTTCAAGTATCCGGATCTGGTAATATAATCTAAGTAATTTGGAATAAATGCAATTTAAAACAGACATTGAATTAAATCTACAAATAATGAGGCAGAACATAAGATTATAGGTGAACAGTTGTTGCATCCATATAGATTCTTTTAAAGAAGGAAAATTATATCTCGCCAATAACATCAGACTGAAAAAGTCTTCAAATAAAATATAGAGGAATACATAAAGCTAAACACTTTTTGTCTTCATGGCAAGACTACTTGTTCTGTAACTTAAGACTATTAATTTTTCTGAGCCTTAGGGAAAAATTTAGAACCTAGAGCGAGGAGTTGAACAATGGAATCTTTTTGAATTTTAATCTTAATTACAAAAGATTTGATTGCCTTTTTTATTGATATCCATTTGTTCTTACTCTCCAGGAAAAGCATAATGAAAAAACTAATTTACATAAATGTTTTAAAAAGGCATTAAATTTTGGCAAATATTAGCAAGCACTTGTAGAAAGTGATGTAAAACTATCAATATGAATTGCTCCACTGGAATTTAAAAGTTTTATTAACCAGAAAAATAATTGAAAATGATACTGTGTTACTTATAAACTCAGTGCAGCTATCACCAGGGTAGAGAAATTATTCTGACAATCTGAAGACCTTCCCCCAGTTCAATACACCATACAAATATGTGAATATCTTCTAAAATGCATTTGTAGTACAACATTTGTAGTATAACGGACATTTGTTGGATATGTTACATTTCTTTCCCTGAAGACTAGCAAAATGGTATAAGACCAAGTGTACTGGGTTTGGCTGGGATAGAGTTAATTTTCTTCAAAATAACTTGTATGTTGCCATGTCTTGGATTTGTGATGAAAACAGTGTTGCTAAAACAGGGATGTTTTAGCTATTGCTGAGCAGCACTTGCACAGTCAAGGCTTTTTCTGCTTCTCACCCCACCCCACCAGTGAGTAGGCTGGGGGTGTGTGAAAAACTGGGAGGAGGCACAGCTGGGACAGCTGACCCCAACTGACCAAAGGGATATCCCATACCATATGACATTGAGTTCAGCAATAAAAGCTGGGGGAAGGAGGTGAAAGGGGAGACATTTGGAGCTATATGTTTGTCTTCCCAAGTGACCAAGAACAAGTTTTCTGAGGAGCGTCTGAGGGAACTGAGGTTGTTTAGCCTGGAAAAACTGAGGCTCAGGGCAGACCTTAGAGTACTTATCTACTTGTAAGGAGGTTGTAGCGAGGTCAGTGTTGGCTTCTTCTCCCGAGTAATAAGCAGTAGAACAAGAGGAAACTGCCTCAGGTTGCTCCACGGGAGGTTTAGATTGGATATTAGGAAAAAATTCTTCACCAAAATGGTTGTCAAGCATGGGAACAGGCTGTCCAGGGAAGTGGTTGAGTCCCCATACCTGGAGGTATTTACAAGATGTGTAGAGGTGGCACTTAAGGACATGGTTTAGTGGTGGATTTGGCAATGCTTGGTTAACAGTTGTACTCAGTGATCTCAAAGGCCTTTTCCAACCTAAATGATTCTATCATTCTTTCTTTCTATCATGATATAATCCAAGAATTTATTTATTTTTGACCTCTGTGTTGTCTCACCCTTGAAAAAGTTTAAGAAAAAATATAAAACCAGAACTAAAATAAATCCTATTTATTAACTAAAATGCATCTTAACTTCACTTTAATTATAAAAGTTAATTGATTAAGTTTGTTATGTACAAATACAAAGGTTTTTAAACACTTACAAACCGTATTTCTTAGGAGTGTAAATAATGGTATATAAGTACACACATTATCAATATTCTAACATGTCAATATTCTGGGGCATATTGAAAAACTTCATAGCCTGTCCTTGGATCTTGCAGAAGATGACACAGATAGTGTCCATTTCACATAACGTTAAAAGGTCTGTAATGCCCCAAATAAATACATTAACCAAGAGCTGATACAATGAACGGCTCTATCTTTTTCTTTACTTATTTATCCATTAAACTCTACAAAGAGTGTCTTTAAATGAAGAGGCATGTCAAAGCACAATTAATCAACTAATAAATTAATTTCACATAATTAAAAATTCCTCTTGGATTTCACTGAACAATTTTCTTGGATTCAACAGACTAAGAACAGCCCAGGAAATCCTTTGCCTTTCAGAAAAATAGAAGTAAAGTATGTGTGTATGTGTCCTTGCTTTATCAAGCTGACTTACTGATACAGGAGGCTACTGAACCTCTGTTCAGAGACTTTCATAAATCAGTTATTCAAACCAAATTATTTGAATAATATTATTCACCTTTGGTCAGACTTGTGTCATAGTGATATGTGAGGACCTGGAGACTATACAAAGTAGGAAAAAAAAGACTACAATGAATCTTATAAAGACATGCCAATAGAAACAACAAAAACACAGTATACTGTGTCCCAGAATATATTCTGGCAGACAACTTAAAGAAGGAATTAATGCCCTTATAAAGATGACTTGTCTATGCCTGGTATCTCCTGTCTAACCTTCCTCTAAAACTTTGTTCATGAGGGATTTGGATTAAATGAGTATTAGTCGGTATGTTTGTTCCATCCTCAAATTAAACCATACTTAGTGTAAAATATTGGCATTATGCCATTTTGAGATGTGTTATCTACACACACAAAAAACCATGTCAATCTATGTAACTCAGTGCTAAAATCTGTACAGAGAGGTTTCTTCTATTTAAAAAGTTAGTTATTTCAATTTCCTTTGACCTTTTCCTTACAGGAGTTCAAATAAAATTCATTTTAATAAATCACTTTTAAATTGAAATAAACATCCATATACAAATAGCTGTAGGAATTTAAAAAACAAGTTGAAAACTTCAGGTAAAAAGATACAAGTTAGCGCACAGAAAGCTTGATTTTAATTAGTACAAGACTAAAACCAGTTCAGCAAGACAAGAAATTCCAATTCTTGGGTAACATTGATCAACTTCTGTATACACTTACCAGGATACAGAAGTGCTCCTCCATTTGATTTGAAAAGGAAACTACATATATCCTGGAATGGGGAACCTTAAACTGTCTACTTAGCAGTATAGTCCATGAAAGAGAATTAAAGGAAATCTGGTTTTAGAACAGTTGTAAAAAACTAGGTTGAATTTCCCATAAAATTTTTGCTGTCATGGAAAAAAAAGGGGATGGGGGATGGGCAAAAGAAGTCACAGCCAAACACCCTACGTTTTACATACTACTGGTAACTATTTATGTTGTATGTTTTGAGCTTTAATTCTAATTGGGGATAATCAAGTTTGAATCCCAGTTGAATCTAAAGGGATTAAACCTCCCACCTTTCATAAAAGATGCTTTTACATCTGACTATAGGATATTCCTCAGAGATCCTGTCCTTATTTCTACAGTGATGTTTTTCCCATTTTGCAAAGGCTAGTTCACTGAGAAAAGTTCTGACCTGTCTGTGTGCTCGCCAGCAACTTAAAAGTCATTCATTTGCTATTGTTTTGGCTCAGTGTTCATGTAATTCTTGTTTCAAACTGAAACTAGCATTAATAGAAAATGGTAGATAATAAGGAAATAAAGCCTGTAATATCCAACAGCCTCATGAGTAACAGAAAGAATAACCTTTAACTTGAGCTGAAACAGCCTCATACATGGCCTAATACATAGCGTAACTACCCATTATTTTTAAGGAAGTGATTTCTTCTCGATGTCTTTCATTTTGTATAAAACAAATACTGAGAGAGGCAAGAAAGGACTGTTGGAGGAATCATGGAAGAAGATATAAGAAAAAAAATAACTGACTTCACTGTCCAGTGCAAGTATCTATTTCACAGGGAATAAAAAATTATGGTCTTCCACAAGTTGTTTCAATTAACCAGCCAGACTCAACAGGCAGGGTGGAGAGGTGTTTTCCTCATAGCACCTCATAACATGATAAGGCACACTCTTAGAATACAGTTCAAAAAACTCCTTGTTTAGGAACAGATGTAAAAACTTCTACAACTGAGACTACTTAATAAGGTCACTGAGTAAAACCAATCTAAATCACTTTGAAATTAACACTATGCTTAATTTGCTTTTGTCACAAATGCCACAGACAAAACATTTGAAAAATGATAATATAAAAAATATTAATAACTTTGGTTTGATCAACTATGTATGTTTGCTTTGTTATTGATGCTTTTATTCAGAAGCAGATATGTGTGCAGCACTGCTACACATCTGAACTGTTGAATAACTTCTTGGAGTAGCTAGGACAGGTGTAAGGAACTTGGGTGGTCGAAGTTTGAGAGGCACGCACTGAGTGTTGTTTATTTATGCCCCTGGGACAAACTTCTTATTTTACTTCTCATAAATTTCATCATTGCCTTCTGAACATAAAGACTTAGCTACACAGTTTACATCTTTTATTAATAACTGTCCTGGAAACATAAACATAATGTTAGTTTTCTACCTCAGTTGTCTTCAGCTACAAGCTGGATATGGTAATAAAAATAATTCAGTGCCTGCAGGACTTCTCTTACAAATTTAGGGATCAGTCTGAGCGCCTTAAAAATTAGTGTTGTTTTTTTCTCTATTTCTAGTCAGCTGGATAACCTGGTAAGTGATACAAACAGGGTTTTCTGGAATGGAAGTGTATATCAGTCTGGCATATATACCCAATGGTTAGGTCTGTAGCATTAGTTCTTTCTGGTTTGGGGATATTTTGGGGAGACTGGGATTTTTTTGTTTAAATCAGAACTCAGACAGCTTTTTAAAAAAGAATCGGGCTGGTGGTGCATGGAATGAAGAGCAGCTGTGGGGAATGGGCCCTGGGGGAAGCGAGATTGGCAGGAGCCAGCAGCAAGCCCTGGCAGGAAAGATAGCGAGCAGCATCTGGGTCTGCCTCAAAAGGAGTGCCACCAGGAGATCAAAGCAAATGTTTGCCCCATCTACCCAGCATCCACACATACTGCATTCAGTCTGGGGCCCCAAACACAGGAAAGACATCAACATGCCATAGTAAGCTCAGTGGAAAAGCACCAAAATGACCAGACTGGAGTAGCTGTGCCATGAGGAAAGGCAGAGAGAGTGGGGCTTGTACAGACTGGTGCAGACATATGGCCTTTGGGGCACCTCACA
Organism: Microhierax caerulescens; assembly: GCA_035590215.1. Taxonomy (NCBI): domain Eukaryota; kingdom Metazoa; phylum Chordata; class Aves; order Falconiformes; family Falconidae; genus Microhierax; species Microhierax caerulescens. The sequence continues at coordinate 59,525,607 of JAVJGJ010000014.1, forward strand.
GCCACCCCACAATACAGAGAGGGGACTGTGAGGACACAGCTGCACTCTTCACAGTGGTTCATTGTGACAGGATGAATGACAACAGACATCAATTGGAAACGAGAGGTTCAAGCTGGATACAAGAAGTAAGTTTTCTCACAGGGAGAGTCAAGCCAGAGACACGTTGCCTGGAGAGGTCATACTGGCTCTGTCCTTGAATGTTTTCAAGAACCCCGCTGAATAAAGCTCTCAAGATCTGGTCTGACCATGCTGTTAGCACAACATTGGTTCCAACCTGAATTATCCTATGTTCCTAATGAAAAGAATACAAATATGGACAGTGACTATCCTAGAATATGTAGATGGATCTTAGATTGAACTGAGTTGTCTTTATAATTTCCATAGAGTTTTAATTATTTATTGTATTCTCTGGTTAAAAGGAACCCTAATTCAAATGATGATTGAATCTCTTTAATTTCTACTTGTGAAACTCCTTACATATCTTAAATGGTAATTCTTTAATGAAAATTGTACAAGCCATTTCTACCAGTCCTGTGGGACCCAAAACCTGCAGCTGACAGGAGCTAGTGTTGATGGTCTGTGGTATCTTCTCTCTTGCTTCTTTTCTTTTTGGTACCATGAATTCCTCATCTTGTCTTGGAGTTAAACTATGCAAAAGTACTGTATATTGTAGGAAGTGCTAATGTTTTTTGTTTGGTTGGTTGTTTTTTTTATGCTGGAGTTTGGGTATTCAAGTATGATTACTAACAGGCCATTTTATCTATATCATTGCAAAACCCCAGAGTGATTGCTGTCTAGTGAAATTTTATCTAGAAAAGTGACTTGCTTAAAGGCCACTTTAAGCAGTTTTTACTAAACTCTAAATCTACCTTTATTGCCTTCTACCTAACAGATGTTGCTATCTTTAAAGGTTGGAACTAGCATAAGTATGTGCAATGTTAAAAAAAAAAAAAAAAGCAACAAAAAAACAAAAACAACCAACAAGATACAAGTAGATATACTTCTTATTGACAAAGGAATTATTATCATAACTTGCATATAAGAATGAAGAAATCTTTATTAAGATATAGAAAATTCATATACTGTGCAGGTAACTTTCAAGATGCTATTTACCTTTAGAACCTGTTTTCAGTAGTTACCTGGATTTTAAATTAAATCAAGTTCTAAAATATGTACCTAAAATATGGAGAGCCAGCCTGACTTTGTAAGGCACTTCTGCAAGGATTTTGTCCCACCAAAAGCCTTTTTTATGATAGACTGATCTGAAACATCTATTAATACATGTTTTAAAGAAAGAGACATCCGATATAATACTGTTCATCTTTTTCATTTGTGACGGTTAAGGCACAAATAAGTGGAATGCAATAAGAGTTGTTAAATTTTTGAAGCAAAAATCTGCACTGTAATACTGCTGCAAAATTTAAATTGGCTCTAAGTTTCACTTAGGGGCAGGGAGTTTAAGGAACATCTGGAGATTCTGAAATAACCTGCATTCATTTATGTTATTTAAGTTGTAAAATTATATTCAATCTTGACCCACTCAGGAAATCTAACGTAAACGTCCTGCTGATTTTGACAGTCATACAGCAAAAACACCCTCTAATGAGTATTTAATAGTCACCAAAAGTTCTGCATTAAGTACAAAGCCCTTTTGATTACTTATTCCACTAATTTAAAGTAAATGCTTTTACAGATGGCATCTGTTAGGATGCAGAGCGTGTGCTGCATTTATATGTATTCATTGAAAATAAATTCCAGCTTTGGTATAAGGATTGTACAAAAAAGATCAAACATGAAACACTGAGTAAACATTTACTAGTGCTATTTTTTAAGCTCTTCATAAAAGCTTACCCAATACCAGAATACAATACTCAAAGTATATGAAGTAATTTAGAAATACTTTGGCAAATTAGCACCTACAGAAAAATGACTGAGACAAACTAATTGAGCTCTTCTATTTTGTTTATCATCTTCCCTGGGGTGCAACAACGTTATATTTCATTATCCCTTCAAACTATATTACCTTATGAATAAAGGAAAAAAAAAATCCACAGTTTTAGTTACTAGAGATTAATGGGAGAACAATAATGGCTCAGAATTAAATGAGAAAAAAAAGAAAACTACAGAAGTTATGCATTTTTGAAGAAGGATATGGGGAAACATCCATTTATTTCTGTGCCATCACTAATAATTTCATCAACAAAACTCATGTTAAAACATACACGCAAAACTGTGCAAATTAAGAGTGATTTTTGTCAGTCTACAAATATGTCCCCAATGACCAAATATTTTAGTTTGATATGTCTTTAAAGAAACCTGCATATTTTAGAATACTAAGATATTGAGAACATATTGATAAATAAAACTCCCAATATTTCTAAAGAAAATGTCAGTTAATTTAAATGCAAAGTATGTAGCTGTGTCTTACGGTTATTTCCAGTAGTTGTTATTAAAACCTTTATTTCTTACAAGCTATTAACATTACCACAGTGTGTGTGCTCTCACACAGTATATACCAGGTGAATATTAATTTCAGAGTAAAATTTAAAAAAAAAAAAAAAATAGGGAAAAACTGTGTAATAGAATATCAAGTTCTTCCAAACACTCAAAAATACCCCAAATCTGATTTAATCATTACCTTGAGTCAAGCACCTAAATTTAAGAATCGTCAGTTGTGAAATTTTAGTTTTACTTGTCCCTGTGTTCCAACATGTAGAGTTGTGGTTCTTGGCTTGTCTCAACCCTGAGGAAAGTTACACTCCACAGGCTTTTTCAACAAGATTAGACATTTTCCCAGCTTTGTCCCTTACTGTACACCTAAAGTTCCTTTAGCATTGAGAAATGTGTATATTTGTTTGTGTGTGTGTGTAATACATAAACAAAGTCAATCAAGTTTCATACCAATAGACAAGAAACAATTAAGATGCCCACGTGAACCCAGAACACAAGAATACTCACTTTCAGTATTTTGGATGAGATCTGTGTCTCCTTTCCCTACTTCAAATAAAACTACCTCTCCTAGAATGCCAAAAAAGCCCAATAAAAATATATATTGTTATACTCAGATAGCAATTACTGCTCCAGTCTTTATCCATAATCTTTATCTTGTTGTAATTAGGATTAATTGTGAAATAACCTGTATTAATGACTGCAGTTAAAAAGTGCAGTTACAGGCAACTCCAGAAATGATTGTTCTAGGACATCGTTACACGTTCATTGTGACAACTGAGCCAGGTAATCAGCCAGACCAAGTTAATACAAGATGAATGTTCCTTGCATTCTTAAGAAGGATGTTCTTTCCCATGAAATTTATTGACTGTGGGATGTGGGAGGTGATATCACTAACTGAGGGAGGCACAAGGGAGGAAGAAGATGTTCTCTTTTCTTTCTCATAACAGTGAATAATGGCTGTGAAGGAGCTGCTGAGCACATGAAACATCATCGTTACAAAGAAAATTTAACAGACAACAACAGCCTATATTTCATCCATTTTCTAACCAGTATGCCCATAATATGATCCGGAAAAAGCCACATCTGCTGGGAGCAAACAGGTAACTCGCTGCCCTTCCCAAGTCTGTGTTTGGTTGTTATGTTTCATTTCACCAGATTTCAGTGTAAAAGAGTAATGAACTTTTCATCTCTGTAGACTACAGCCAATACTTATTTTCCTGTCTCTATAGAACAATAACTTTAATGGATCAAGTACATACCATAGATACCCCATATTCATGAGCTAGTTTTATTCTACTTACCTTTTTGTAAGATCACGGGTTCAACACAAATTATTAGTAATAGAAGACTCGGATATGCAGCAGTGTAAACTAAGGTCATATAGCCAGAAGTTTCAGTGTTTTGCTCTTGTAATTGATGGTTGCACAAAATCGGGACAAGAAACTATGAACTTAGAACTTTACACCAGATCTGTGTTGCCTCAGTATTAGGCGTCAATATCCTGAGCCATAAGAAGCCTTTATGTTTAAACATAGTTGATCTTGACTTTCTCTTCAATATTTTAGTGAAAAAGGAAATGAAGTAAGTAGAATTAAAACAGTTTAAAGCTAGTGTTACCAGAGAATCAAACCAATTATAACCACTCTGTATTTTGTTTGCATAGCAAGATGTGGTTGGGTTTTTTGGTTGTTTGTTGCTTTTTTGTTTTGGTTTGGGGTTTTTTGGGGGGGCCTTCTAAGAAGCTGCTAGAAGCTTCCCCTATGTCTGATAATGCCAATGCCAGTCATCTCCAAGATGGACTTGCTGATGGCCAAGGCTGAGCCCACCAGTCCCTCTGTGATAACATCTTTAAGACGGGAGAAAAAATTACTGTGCAACAGCAACTGCAGCCAGAGAGTATAGTAAAGATATGTGAGAGGAACAGCCCTGCAGCCCCCCGGGCCGGGCCAGGAGGGGCAGGGGGGGCTCCAGGCGCCCAGCAGACATTCCCCTGCAGCCCCCGGTGAAGCCCCCGGTGGGGCAGGCCGCGCCCCCGGCCCACGGCGGTGAACGGGGGAGCAGCTCCCCCCCGCAGCCCGTGGGGGACCCCAGGCCGGGGCAGGGGGTGCCCGAGGGAGGCCGCGACCCGCGGGCGGCCCGGCCGGAGCAGCTCCCGGCAGGGCCTGTGGCCCCGC
>JAVJGJ010000014.1:59533268-59553436 GCA_035590215.1 Microhierax caerulescens
TTGCACTTCACTTGGAACTCTATGGACAAGTCAGTTACTGGTGTTCCAGAATGGTTATATGAGATGAGCACGACAGAGAAGCCCTACTAGGATCCTGGGACAGTAAGGGAGAGTAAAGATACATCTACCTAGAAAGACACAGATGATTGGTTTACATTTACTCCAAACTGGTAAGAAATGACCCAGCTCCAATATGGAAGCTATTTATCCCGATTGTGTGACTCTGTGCAATACTAAGATGATGTTCTTCCACTTACTTGTCTCTTCAGACATATTCTAAATTACTTATTTGGTCTAGGAAAATGAAAGTCGAGTAGAAAACTTATTTTCTGTATAGACACATCAAAAGTACAAATAGCAAAATAGGACCAGAACAATTTAAACTAAGAAACAATGCTGGCTTGATAATCGATGTTGTAAAGTGACAGTGAGAATAATTTAATTGAAAGTGCAAGTTATTATTCAACAAACTTGTGCAGAATTGCCTTTCATTAAAGTAGTACAGGTGAAACAGTCCTTCCTCCAATACTCCACTACTTTCAAAATAGATTTTTATCAAGTTTTGAGTGAGATGGTGTAAATTAACCTGCCTGAAGTAGTGGGGACTGAGCTTGATATCCTAAGAAGTCCATTTTAGTTCTATGTGTGTGCATTTCAGTTCATTTCAGTTAATTCACACAATCACATGTGTGCATTTCATTTCTTCTTTGTGCAGTTTAAACTCTCTTAAGCTTAAGTTTAAGTTTAATTTGTGTTGCCTGTTGTAATGATCTAAAGGATTACTCAGTCTGTGGGTGTATAGAGATTGCAACTGTGGGTTCATAGGATTCCATAATACACAAGGACACGGAGATTTTATCGTCTGCTTTGGTACACTACTTGTATTTCACTACTTTGTTACCGATTACCACCAATACTACAAAAAATTACCACTAGCAAATATACCTATGAGAATAAAGTGCATCTATCTATATATATACATATATCTCTCAAGTTACTATAAATTATTATCAGCAATCAATATCATAGCAATAATCAACTATAGCAGAATCCAATAGCAGCAATCAAGTATATATATATAATATTACAGGTTACTACAAACATCACTAGTAAGGCAAATTTTTTAATATATAGCAGCAGATATGATAGCTTATTTACATATATGTGTTGCACCAAGCACCAGAACTGAGAAGGGAGCCAAACTGTCCCAGAGGGAAGGACAAACCAATCCCATAAGGGAACCTAACCATCCCAGAAGTGGGAGGACAAACAGTACTGAGCCCAGAAGTGGGCTTAGAAGATGACCAATAGTACAGCAGGCAGTCTCACTTTGAAGATGCCCATAATGGACTTTGGAGTCAGCAAGGTGTCCCCGGTGAGGGTCCAAGATCTTGCAGAAGGTTCATACAAACCTCTTTAGGAAAGGGAAAAGTGTGCAGCACAGGAATTTTTCAGAGAGAGAAGCTCTATTTTGGATAAAAATTAAACAATTTTATAAAGGCATAAAAGGACATAGGACACAACCACTTCAAGCAGCCGATTGATGTTAATTTCTATTTTTCACCTGTAACAGCCAATAGGTGATGATGTTTTCTGTTCTTCCATATGATTTTTTTTTTTTTTTTCTAGACTATTCTGCTGTTCTGGCAATTAGAACGGCCAACAACAGTTACCGATTCTTACTTTCTTGGGATATTTTCTCCTTTTCCCCAACTAGTTTTCACCTTGATTTTGTGCTTATTGATGGTATTTCAGGTTGTCTCCAGTTTCTAGATACCCAGAGGTACTTCAAAGACAGCAGCTGCACTTCTCAAGGATGCTTCTGGTTCCCAGGCCTAGTTCCCAGGCTAATGTTTCTGAAGCTGTTAGGCATTTTCAGTCAGTATTTCAGCAGACATTTCTTTTTATTTAGTAAATATCCCTTCTAACCAGGTTGCCTTTCTGGCTGCTCATATCAACTGTGTAATGATACATCCTGTGGATAATAGCATATTTGTCAGAAGGGGTTAATAGGATTAAGAAATATATAAATATCATCCATATATTGGATAATTATCAATCAACACTAAATTCTGTTTGCTTCAAGCTCCTTCATTTTGATTATTCACATGTTCTACCTTGTATATGAATTGGGACAACACCTGGATCCCAAATGCTTTAAGTGCTGGACTATTAAGGGAGATGATTTGTTTGTGCTTTACAAAAAGGAAAAAAAAAAAAAAGCTGTGATTTAAAAACAAAAATAACCAACAAACAAACCCCAAGTCTTTAAAAACTCTTACAGTTGGAACAATGCTCTGTACTGTGTACTTTCAGCACATTGAAAAACCTCCATACAAGATGCAGAGGGTTTTCTTCCCTTCTAAGCAGTCTAGGTGAACCACTACCCACTTTGGTCTTTGCTTTGGATCCTCACATTAAGCACTTACTATGCAATATCCACTGCATGGAGGGTCTAATGAGTTAAATAATTAATTTCTAGTGTTTACACTTAAAATGTTATTTTTGCTTTCATAGAAAACATCTTTCCAGTTGACTAAGCCTCCTTTGAAAATGGGACTTGAAAATTTTACAGTTAAAGCTTACTATTACAATGCATTTACTGTATATAAACCTTTGTATTAAGTACTCTATCGTAGTTACACTAGCTAACAGCTATTATAGATTTCAGAATGTACTGTAACACAAAAAATACTATGAAGTATTAAGCAAATTCCAAATAGCAAATTGAAATGTGCAAGTACTTACCTTGATAGTCAGGTTTCCCAAAGCAGAAACCTCTTGGAATTTCATTTAATAAAATAAACATGACATCCTTTAGTAGCTTGTACATGAGCATAGAATCACAGAATCATTTAGGTTGGAAAAGACATCAGGTCCAACAGTAAACGTAGCACTGAGGAGTCCACCACTAAACCATGTCCCTAAGTGCCACATCTATGTGTCTTTTAAATACCTCCAGGGATGGTGACTTAACCACTTCCCTGGGCAGCCTGTGCCAATGCTTGACAACGCTTTCAGTGTACAAAGTATCTTAAAAATCATATATATATATATATATTTTAAACCTCAAACTTTTTTTTTTTTTTTCTTTTCGTTCAAGGTTTATCAAAGTTTCATTTCAAGGTTTATCATTCAGTTATACCATGTAGATGGGCTGAAAAACTGCTCCCAATATTTCTTGCATTACCACTGGCATATATAGTGTTTCTTAAAAAAAAAAACAAAAAAATGGAATGAAGTACTATATGTCAATAAAGATTGATGTGAACTTTATGAAAAAAACAGCCTGCCGTACTATAACATACATATACAACTCTGAGAAAGAATATAGAAATTGAACAAAAAATAAATTCTCTAAGCAAGACATTTTCACTGGGGAGTACTTAAGTACCCCTAGTTCTTAGTGTTAGAACAATTCAGTGTATGTGACAGCTGCAAATAGCTGTCACGGTCTTACTTCTTTCAGTATATTAACAATCCTTTCAGACTTGTTTGAGAAATCATGTCTTGTTACATTCAAAAGGACCCAGAGACACTCAACAGCTTAAAAAATGTGCTGCAAAATTTTATCTTAAGTAGAAACTTCAAGGATTATTCCTCTGAAATTTAGAAAGGGAAAAAAAACCAAAGTGAATTAAGAAAATCTGTACATAGAAGTGGAATAAAAATTTGGAGGAATATATATTCTGGGGAGAAAAAATATATCCAGTGAAGAAAGGGTTCTTCAAATACATTTGAAACAAGCTGGAAATTTGGCTGTGTGGGAATACATAAGGAAAAGGAACCACAGGAGGGCATTTGTAATCAGGAAGTAATTTTAGTTTTAATGAGGGGAAGCAGTAGACAAGACAGGTCTTTAAGTCACCACCTGGAGGACTTTAAAGGAAGAGGAAAGCTCAGAAAAGAATACCAGCTTAATTTTTTAATGGAATGGGCTTTTTTTTTTGAGAAAACAGTGGAGCTGCATAATAATATGAAGGGCAATAAAGCATGAGGCACTTACTGTTAAATCTAGGAAATTATGTGGGAGATGGTATGATTGAAGAAAGACTGTGATCAGAAAAGGCTAAGGAAGTCAAGAACTGTAAGGACAATAGAGGACTAATGATAGTGATATCCATCACTAATCTAATTAACCTTTTTACATTAAATCATTCTTATTGGAAGTAGCACTTTTAGCAAATACTTATATCAAGAAAAGAGATTCACCATGGGAGAAAGGAAGGGTGAGGACAGCATAGAACATTCTTGTATGAGAGCCCTCTAAGAGTAGAAATAGTGAAACTGGGAGGAACAAGAACGGCTGCAGTCAAAAAGAGCTTAAAATGTTCAGAAAAATGAATGCAAAAATTAAAAGAGGTAAGACAGAAGAAAAGGTGATAAACAGTTTTAATACAAGTTTTATTCCTGCCTTTTTTGTATGTATGTATTTTTTACTTCTATTAATTATTATTTATTTACTTATGTATTTACTTATATGTGTATTTTTAAGCTGTATTACCCAAGAACCCTGGAATGAAGCTTCTCATTTTTGTGTATAGAACATTGGTGTGTATTGAGAGCATTCCTTGCTTAATCAGGGTCCTAACCCTTTCTTCTGGAATGAATTTCATTCCATAACATTAACTGCTCTTTGAATGAATTCTTTGTTTTCTATTACACTGTGCATAATTTCTTGAGCTTTTCCCTGCCATGCTTTTTGGAATTAAAATGACATCACAAATTATGCCCTGAGGAGTAGCTCACTTGACTCATTCATGAATAAATTAATATTTTAATGTACCTGATTTTATTGTTTTAAAATTTTTTTCAAACATTTTACATTTCTAAAGGGAGCTTTTTTGGGGTTTTTTTGCTTTATAAATCCATGACCTCAAGGCAACCTGCTTGCTTTTTCCTACCAATAATTTAATTGAAATCAATAGATATATAAGGGGTTAAAAAGCTTTCAGCAGAGTTACCACTTGAGTAAATTCTTAAATCAAGAAATAAAAATATGCATGTGCATGTTCTGTTATTTTAAAATCAATTATTTCTGTTTGTAGCAATCTGTTTATCACTTTGAACGCTAACTTCACAACACTGTTCCTAATAGATATATTCTGTTCAAAATTTTGTAAGAAAGTTTGCTAGAGAAACAAATATTTTTGAAACCAATTTTAGTTTATATTAATATTAATAAATTCTTGTGTTCTCATTATTTTGTATTCCAAAAGTATTGTTTTCTTGAAGAAGCTGAGTAGTATGGCTTATTTCTTTATAGACATATTCCCATTTAGAAAATAATCAAGGTTATTTTCTGAATTGTTGCACAGCTAACAAAAATTCTTCTATAAAATTCTCATTCAGGCTGGAACAGCTGGGTTATATCTTTCTGGATATACCATCCTTCCCTCACCACAAGGAATAATGAACAGGAAGGTCAAATAAACATGTACTTTTGGCAGACAACAAATAAAAAGCAAACAATAAATGTTGTTTCTAAATACAAAAACTAATGAAAATATTCTAATGAAAAAAGTGACTCAGAATTATAGATACAGCAACTCGCTGTCTAAAACTAGTTCTTGCTTACCTTTTCTGCTCTTTGCTCCCTGATCTGGGATGTAAACTTCTATTACTGTTACCCAAATGCCATTAAGTAACTCTGAGATTTTATTGTTTTAGAAAGAAAGTTCTGTTTTTGTCATCTTAATTCTAAAACTAGGCTTAAGATAAATTGATGTCACACATGTACTTTGACAGTATGGCCCTTAAAAAATGTCAACTTGCTTTAAAGAACTTGAACTGATCAATAAAGTTCACACTGGAATGTGATGGCCAACTATCTTTTTTAAGATACTAGTGGATGATCAGAAAATAGTTCTTAGTTTCAGTATCTAAAGGAAATACACTTGCACAGCAACTTGCATTTTCATTGGAGTGATTACAGGGTTGTAAAATTGGAAGTAATCAATTTTTTGACAGCTATTTTTGTTCAGAAAAAATCTATCTACCAACTAGAAGAATCACAATATATTTGGACCACCCTATAAAACAATCAACCCATAATATGACAACAGGACAGGAGATCAATAAAGATATGCCTGTGCTGAATCATGGCTATATGACCTATTATCTGGTGACCTGATGGCATTTTGATATTGCAATACATAGTAATACAGAAGTGAGGTGACAGTTCTGAAGAACCAGCGATAATATTTGTATAAATATAATTATCTTATTGATAATTTACAATATATAAGTGACCAATAATCAGTTACAGACTAAATTATATTATATAGCCCTAAGTATATAATTTATTTCCTTCAGTAGTTTCTTCTGCCAAGCAGGCCTAAATAAAAATCTGAAGCATGTAATACTACTCTTATGTAGTTCAAAATGCTTTAGTAAACCTGAAGAAAGTGTTTTCTGTCCTTCCATTTTTCTTGCAGGGTAAGTGAAGCAGCAGAATATCTATCTGTGGAATGCGTCCAAAGAAAAAACATTATCCCTAAAAGATAACTGAATTTCATTAGCATTGGAGATTTTCTGAGAAACTGTACTGCTTTCCCTGGTTCATCAGTATCAACATCAGTCTGACATGATCCATTTTTACACAGCATTTGCATCAAAGATTTATCAAAGGTTGCTCATGGAGGCTTCCATGATCTTGCTTCTGTGTAAAGACTCCTGATATTCATTACAAGCCATGTTAATTTACAGTTTGTTACAGTTAATTCTCAGAGATGCCATGATCTACTTTTTGTGGAATGCTTTATATGCCTGCTTTTCTCTACTGTCTTGCTACCTTAACTAGCCATCAAAACTGTTAGTCTGCGCTGAAAAGAGAAGAGCTTTCTTTCAAAAATTACTTTATTCTGTAGGTATAAGGAGAATGCAGGAAAGATGGCCACTGAACTTGGACTTTGAGGGCTGTGTTATGTCAGAAGGTGTCAGAGAGAAACTAACCAAATTTAGGTCATGTCTAACCTGCAAAAAGGATGAACCAAAGCCACAGATTATAGCCTGCCAACTATTCACTCCAGATTAAAAACTATATATTATTTAGTCTAGGTGTCGAGAACAGTGAACCAGCAAGTTCATTGGCGTTATAGATGATTGACTCCTCTAAAGAACAAATAGTTTTAATTTTGATGAGTTTTGAGGATTTAAGGCATGAAAGCATGAGTATTTTGACTAAATGGCACTTTTGCCTAAGAATTTGCTATTCCTAAGGTAGGCACACTACTTTTTGTGGGACTCCTGTTAATGCCATTTTTGTCAAGCTTTCCTCACCTCCTCTCCCCAGATATTCATGCCTGTGGATATAAAATACTGGTTTTCCTAGTATATGACAGGTGTAGCCTACGGCCTCCACAAAGTAGAACCCCTTTTTGGGAAAGAGATGTTGACAAATGTGAGAAAAATTTACAGTTTTCATTCCGTAATGTACATTTCTCTGTAGAGAGGGAAGCATTTGAGAAACTTGATCTCATCCCCTTTTAAGCTCTTGAAGGGTTCAAGAGCCACACGAAGGACTCCTCCAAAAAGAAATGTTAAAAGAATATCTGATTTTCATTTAAATTATTTTACATGGGGAATGTTTTATGATCCTTGGTCTGATTTTTTTCTCAAACCTGCACCCCCAACAAGAACACTGATTATTTTTTTCCTTTTTCTTTTTCTTTTTATTTTTTTGGTTTGAAACTATGCTTCTCAGCTTTTCTCATTCACTAACTGATGCTGTTTTTTCTGCGAACGCCTTGTGAGATGCTATGGCAGACAAAAGGACTTCAGGCCATTCCATCATCCTCATCTTTCTTTCTCCTGTGTTTCTACCTGTGAAAGCAAATGTGCATCTCAAGAACAGAAGTTACTAATGTTTACTGAACTATGCAGTATGGGAAAGACTAGAGATACAACAAAATTTGGATAGCATCAGATGAAATAATTAGGTAAAAAAGCTTCAGCACACTTTTAACTGCAGTCAACCATGTAAACATTCTTCTGTTTAAATAAGATTTTCAGGTAATTCCTTTTTTGCATTACAGCATGGCTAATAATGAAGCAAAATCAGTGATTTTTTTTCCAGGATGAAGTGGACTACTGGAGCTCTAGGTGCCTCTGAAATGTACTCCACCAGGAAATAAGAAGTCAGCTACGGTGATGTGAGCAGCCATAAAGGCAGCCTGGTTAGAAAGGGAAAATTACTGAACAGAAAAAATTGTCTGCTGAAAAATAATGACAGAGAAAGACCTGCCAGCCTGGAACTGAGAACTAGGCCTGTGAACCAGAAACATCCTTGAAAAGCGTGGCTGGCCCCTTTGAAGTGCAGCCAGGGTACCTAGAAACTAGAGATTTCCTGAGATACCACCAATTAGCACAAAACACAAGGGACTGTAATGTGTACTTACCATCTAAGAAGCTGGAAAACAGTCTGGATCAATAGAATTGCTCAGAAAGAACAGAAAACTTCATCATTTATTGTCTGTTACAGGTGAAAAATATAAATTAATAGCATCTATTTGTTGCTGAAAGTAGGATGTCCTACACCCTCTTATATCTCTGTTATAAAAAAGGTTTAATTTTTTTCAGAAATAGAACTTCTCTTCCTGAGAACTTCCTGGCTGGGATGCCTAGCTGACTCCAGACTGTGATGAAGTGGATCATTTTTGAAGTGATACTCTATTACCTTCTTGGTTTGGTCTGTCCTCAATTATTTTGCAGATTGTTGGGTCCCCCTACTCCAGGATCAATTTGTCTGTTCCTTTTGGGATGGTTTGGCTCCTTCTGAAATGTAAATAACTTCATTTTTATATTATATATATATCGTCTAATTAATCTATATTAAGTATGTCTGCTGTTATATTGTTGATGTCTGCTTCACTAATTAACATAATCACTGAAGTTGGAAGGAAAAGCCAACAAGGATATTCAGATGTTAATTAGGAGCAATATGAGAGGAAAACAACAGTCCTTCATAGCTCAAAGTATTTCAGAGGGACATACAACTGCTGATATTTCAGCAAGTGAACCACAGATTCCTGTGAAGTTGAAATGGAAATATGAAGGGAATACCATGGAATATGTCTGGAAGAGAGGGAAGAAAACTACATTAAGAAGATAAAATGGCAAAATGTAATAGAAGGAGTGCCAAGGGAGACAAAAAATTAGTCTAATATAGAAAAAGCTGGATTTGGAATTAAAAGTTACACTTTCTCCTGACTATTACATGCTCAGAAGGGCTATTGAAAATTATCTTTCAACTTCGTGTAATGATTCAAGAACAGTAATTTAAAACACCCTTTTAAAGGCCTTTAAGTATGACTAAATGTTCTAAATTTTAGACTACCGTATGTCTTATTTAGTAGTGTTTCTTCTTCCTTCTTCGTTCTGAAAGGAAGAGCATGTGGCAGCTACAGTTTGTGCTTAAGTTATTTTTTCATTAAAGTAATTTAAACTATACCTTAATGAAATAGAAAGTGATTCCCTTTCTGTAAGAAAAGATACAGGGTATCTGAAAGGTAATTAAAGTCTTACTGACATCAGCTTTTTAGTGCAACAGCTGCAAGTGTAGGAGGACTGAAAGAGATAATACAATCCTACAGTATGTATGTTTTGCCCAAGTCATCTTGGAATCACCTACCTTGTCTACTTTTGGATTGTTCAAACTCCACTATCTTTCTTTACGTGCATTTTACAGCCTATATCAATGCTATTGGTAAGGCCGACTCTCCACTTACTTTGGTGAAAATCTGAGAGGGTGTAATTTAGATATGCATATGGAAATATCTAAGCATTGTAAGTTTATTTCATGCTGAGGTCCTTCAATGACAAGAAAATACCCTAATGAGACAGTGGTGCTCTGGAATGCTTTCTTGATAAAGCAGTCACAGCAGTAAAGACGATTTCATGCAAATCGCAGTTAATTGCATCAATGCCTCTGTAAGAATGACTGTTTCTCAGCTTCTGAAACCTATGCACCTAAGCAGAAATTCATAAACCATAACTTATAATTAAGCAATAAATGGAAAACTTTCTCACTTTTACTGAAGAAGCTGATAATATACAGGAACAGGCTGCTGAAAAATAAGTAGACATCTTTGTTCCATATATAGCAAAATTGATGGCTTATAAAAAGGCAAACCTTTGCTTTCCTTAGCTATCTTTACATGGAAATAAGTCACTAAAGCATGACCATGGAACAGATACACTTGGACTAATCACTTCTGATATTGACCAACTTTGGTAGCTGAGGGTTTGGGAAGAAAATGAATTATTACTCCCTACTCCAATTCCTTAACTCTTGAAGATCACCATTTCTTAAATTGACTATGCGTCTTGTATAACAATAGAGTAAGTGAAAGAAATTGACAGCTTCTAAATCATGCACTTTAATCTCTTATTTTCATTCAGTTCTAAAATTAATAAATAAATAAAATATTACTTTCTAGAAGGTCTGATCACAAAGTTTGTACAACATATTCTACATTAATCTGTATTCCACATGGAATGCTTTTAACGTTAATGTTAAACCTTTCAGTAATAAATTGTTTCTCATTACTGTTTCCTTCATATTTCTTAAATCTATGGGCTATACAATGCAGCCATTTCATGACAAAATGAGCTTCTTACAGCTATTTCTAACTATCATAAACCCAAATAATATCTGGGCAATCAAGTAACGCCCTTATTGGAGAAACATTGTGATTTGGGTATTTTTGTGGGTTTTTTATTTATTTTCCCACTCTTGATGCAGTTTCACAGGAGCAGAGAAAAACTACACACTCCTCCTCTCCCCACATTTTAAGGCATCAATATTTACTAATTGGAATGGCATTCCTCTTACAAAAGATTATTACATTTGGCTTTAGGCTCACTCAGGAGCTTGGCAGCTCAGCTACTTGAAGAGAGGCATATAGATCACATCTTTGGGTAAATGTTCCCTCTCAAGAGTGTTCCAGTTATTTTCTGGGAAGGACTGACTTACCCTAAACTTACTGAGTAAAATGGCCTTAATGGCACTTTAGACCTTCCTTGCATGAAGTCTCACAAGAGAAATATCAAGGTTCCCTGTCAAAGGCAGCTGAAGGCAATGTTGCATTATAATGCATTTTGCAAGGCAAAGCAAGCAAATATAGAGAACAGTTACATTTTCAACCACAATCTGTGAAAAACAAGTGTGTTACATTTATAGCATAATCATGCCTGTCACTGTATTTTTAAGACACAAAGCAGTCTAACACAGATTAAGGAAAAAAAAAAAAAAAAAAAAAAAGAAGAAGACTTAATTACCACTCCTAGTCATTACATTGCACCAGATGTTGGCTTAATTGAACAAATACTGACTATTATGATTACAGCAAAGCATATTGTAACTATGGTTATAACAGACACTGGCACAGATCACCAGCCAGCATAAATCAGTAGAATCCCATTGACAACAGTATATGTAGGCTGATTTTCACAAGCAGAAATTTTGGCTTATAATTTTGTGATTATAAGAAAGAAGAGGTATATGAAAGTCATTTTTAACATTACTTTAAAAACATGTGGGATTTGTTTTTTGTGGGTTGGTTTTTTGTTTGTTTGTTTTTTTGGGTTTTTTTGTTGTTGTTGTTTGTGTGTTTTTGGTTGGTTTTTTTTCCCCAGGCTGGAAAGGCACACATAAATCATTTCAGCTGAGTGCAGATTGTAACCAAATACCTCATTTGTTGAATTAGCATATGCTGTCATATTACCACACCTGATAACATAACTTCAAATTTTGCCCTCAGAAATTAAGGCAAGGATTCTGTGTTCTCCAGCATAAAGCTAAAGTAATTTGAATTATTGATTAAATAGGTTTATCAAATAATGTAGCATTAATATCTGTGTGACTGCTACATATACATAACATTACCCAACCATAGTGAAAGGGTTTGTATGTAGTGATCCCCTGGGGTTTATAAATCTGTCTTTGTTATTAAGTCTGCCACAGACTAAAGAGCTCATCTGACGTAAACTACATTTTGAGCATTCTTTTATAATATTTTGCAACAAATGGAGTATCTATAATAAAACTCAGTGGACTATCACAAATTTAAAATTTGGATTTTGGATTTCCAACCATTATGAGATAAAACAATGTTAAAAATGTAGTCAACATCAGGATTACAATGAAAAAATGCAGAAATTTTAATCAATTAAGACCTATTCATACATATGGAATTCCAAAAATACACCTAATATGAAGGGTTTTTCAGAGTAAAATTTCACTATAATATTTACAGGTACAGGATCAGTACATATCTACTAAATGCCATTGTTAGAAAACAATGAAATAATCATCTTCATTGTCTCACTGACCAATTATGAAAAGAAGAAGACATTGTATGCAAACAGGATAACATTCAAACGTAGTGTTGACCTCCACTCTCTAATAAGGAGGTTCAATACTAAATATGTGCTGTTTTGAAGGGCTCCTTGAGCTTTGATTATTTTATTGTGAACTCTGTGCCTAGAACCACTTAGTGAAGTCAAAAGATTAGGTAGGAGCCTCCCATTCCTACCAAGGTCTGGTACAAACTGTAGTTAAAAGATTAAGTTGAAGGGCCCTTCTGCTGGGTGCTTTCATTGTTTCATTCCTTGGAGTACTCCAGCTACAAGACACCAAGCTGCTTACATATGTTGTAAACAGTCTGTGTTGTTTTGAAATTTGTATGTAGGCTAATGAACATTGTAAACATATGTAAAACTTCACACAAAGTTATTTTAGAGCTGCATTTCAGTGCTTATTAAAATTCTGTCTTTCTGGCCTTTATCAGGCAATGCCATTCAGCTATAGTGATTTCACCAGGGGTGAAATATGCCTTATTCAGAAATGGAAATCCTAAATTCCAGGAACACAATGATTCAAAAGGGTCAGGCTCTCCCTCTAAACTATGCATGTCACTTATTTCCCAGAAACTGAAGTAGGCATAAAAAAAATCCAGTTAAACAAAGAGACTGCAGCTAAAATTCAAATTATCTCCTACTAAGGTGACAAAAATGGTTAAAGGAACAAGCATGCTGCTCCCAAAATGGATTATAATTATAATTCTTTATAATTAGCACCATCTTTGAATTTTAAAATATATTTATCCTTTAAAGATATTCAGATCTCTCATTCTCCACAGACCCTCACCCTTCTTCTTTATCTTTCTTTATAAAGCTGAAGGAAAATTAAATGTTGGCAGTTAAAGTAGCTACATAAGTATGGCAACCATCCAAAATTCATACAGGCAGATTTGGAGTCATCTTTACATGTGCAAAAATAGTTGAAAAAGATTTTAGCACTCTAGACATTTTATCTGGGTAAGATCTTACTCAGTGGAAGGTGATTGACAGCAGCTCTTATGTTTGAAGATTTTAACAGAGAATGTGCGATGTCTAATGCATGGTGCTCCTCACACAGTTCAGCCATTTATTTGTTTGGAAAGCCACATGCAGAGCACTCTGGGTCAGATGCTGGGGAAACGTTTTATTGCCTTATGTAGATGAGGCTGTCCTTGTGTACGGACCCCACTATATTTACCAAAGTAATTGGTAATTGTTACATAGAATATCACTTCTGCCACAGATACATGACCACTGGAGATTTAATGAGCTAAACCTGTGTCAAAAAGAAGGAGTTTTATTTACTGCTATGAATTTTGTTAAATATACATCAGTGTGCATTTTTTGTTCCAAAAGACTAGTTTACACAAATCAGTCAAATACAATCCACTGCAGTTTCAGATATATTTCAGTTCATTATTAATACTTCCTCACAACCTACTGAAACCTGCATTTGGGAATTTAGATCCTAAGAACAGTTTTAAAAGGGTGATGAATCAGACTACTGGTATTTTTAAAAGGACCATCACTGTAAGATATGACACTTTCAAATAATAAATTGCTGTCAGAAGTTTTCAGACTAGATGCGGCCCTCACTTACAGTAGTGTCAATCAAGAATAAGTCTTCTGAAGCCAATGCAATTATTCTGGATTTGAATCCATATTATCTGAAATCACACAGTAGCTCAGTCCTCTCCATAAATTAACCAGGGTTTGCTCGTGCATTCTTTGTTCAGTCAAATATATGTTCAGGTAAGTATATAGAAGTCTCTGCTTGGGGAGAGAATTATAGATGTTATAACACAACTAACTTAATTCTAGTTAAAATTCATTTCCTCTGACAGTCCCCAGTGCACACACACAAACACAGGTACACATATGTGCATATACATACATGTACCTCTGTAAAAAACCTAAGGACTCGGACTTTGTTCAAGGAGAACCACTGAGGCTGGATAGTAAAATAGTCATTTTCTAAACCAGAGGTAGGCAAAGAATCAGTGGTGAGATTTGTGCCCATGAGTTACAACAGTGTCCACAACCCCGTCTTTACAGCCAAGGCCTTAGGACCCCCTGTAAGATAGAGGCACTTACTCGAAGTAAAACAGAAAATCTAGCAGTTGTGTGAATGTTATTAACATTTTACATTTGTTGTAAGCATAGTTTAAAATCCTGTCATAGGAAAAATGGAAGAAAAGCTTATATAAAGCATGCATCATAAAAAAAGCTTCAAACAATTAAAACACTGAAGAAGTTCTTTCATTTATCTTTATTATTTTTAGTCTTATTCAAATATGTCATCTAATTCATCACTTTACTGGTTTTTATTAACTCTAAGCATACAACAAGGTACTTCAAATGCAATGGAGCTTTTTTCTGCCTCGACCAAAATTTATCTCCAGTATGACACCAATGAGTCAAGATTAATTTTATACCTTGTTTGCCTTTCTATTGTTTCAGAAGAATAAAATTTTGTTTAGTGTCCACTCTCCCCTTCTTTTTTTTCAAAGTGACGTGTATAAAAAATTAAATTAAATAAATCACTCATGACAGAAATAGTAATAATATTGACCTTACGTAACTATTTATCATTGTGCTTACCATTGTGCTCGCTCTCTTCCTGCCCTGTGTAAACTTCCTGCTATGCCTTCAAGGACAGCAGAAAAGCTATGCATCACTGTCACCAGAGGGGCTTCCACAGTAGAACTGGCAGAGATATAGTGTGACAAATACTAGTGACAAAATGCTAGTTTGTCTTGATAGGCAAGACCTGGCATAACTCTTATGGACTTCAGCAGTCTTTGGTTTAGGCCTGAAGGAAAGGTAAAAAAAAGCACAGAATCATCAAAACAAATGCTCTAAACCAGGGATCCTCAAAACCAGGGCCCGTGGGCTGGATACGGCCCCCCAGGGTCCTCAATATGGCCCCCCAGGGTCCTCAATCTGGCCCCCCAGTATTTACAGAACCCCCCCTGCCCCCCCGCCAGGGGGTTGGGGGGGGAAACCAAGCAGCCGCAGATGACCCTGCCACTTCATCTGCGTGCCGGCCCCTGGTTAAAGAGTTTGAGGAGCCCTGATCTAAAACGTAGTGTTGTACTAAAATGTGAACATTCCTGGCTGCCGCAGGAGGCCAAATAATCAGGCATACCATTATTTTAATGACTTTAATAATCAATATGCACTTAGTATTTTGTACCTTTGGGATTTTTGAAGAGTTCATTAGTTTCACTTTCTACCAGATCAGGTAGTATTTACTGTTAAAACAGCTAGTGTGTGTTCAACTTTTCTACATGTTCACACAATATCATTTCTGTGGTTCTGCTCATCATTCAGGGATGGCGATCTCCTAGTTAACCAGTACAATGCTAGCCTATGGCTCAAGATTGATTTTCATGTTGCCAGAAGTTTTTGTTATTAAACATGACACAGAAAAAATATTTACCTTCTTAATCTTTTCAGGAAATTAATCAGTCTTTGCTGATGGGGTAAAGGACTATAAGCTTTTTAAGCGATAAAACTACAGGTGTGGAAATGTCTTAATTTGTGGGATAGAAGACAAACGCTCTGTCTAACCCTCAAAACCTTCTTCTTTCTTATATTGACAAGCTAGTTTCTGGGTCTTTTGAAATTATTCTCCATCCCACTAAAAACTGGAATCCAGTTATCCAATGAACGGCTTCAAACTTGCATGTTGATGGCAAATAGAACTTACTTTCTTTTGACAGTCTAGTTTTGTTTTGCTAAACTGATTTCACAGAAATAACAGAAAATCCCATAAATTTGAGATTTCCTCTTTTATAATAAATCTAAATTGCTTGGAGAACTGACACAATTAATTTGGTTACTTGTCTGCATTAGAGAAAAAAATGCTAGTCTCTCAAATTGCTATTTAGAAAATTAACTTACTTATTTTGTAATATTTTATGTGTGAAAGAATATTTTCAAAATACTATTCTCATTGTAGAAAGATAGAGTATTTTGGAATTTTTCTGTACACATTAATGACATATGGAGTAATAACATACACTATACCGAGCTGTAAAAGTTAAACTGGTGACTCATAGTAAACATTACAGCTTTCAAATGTTATTTAAAAATACAAGTGTTGTTAACTTTTCTCTGTTACAAAAACTATCCTTCCTTCATTTTTTTTACATCCCTTTCCCACAGTGACTACCTCATAGATTGCAATTGATCTGCAGATCTATACACTTCGATGGCTTGCAACTTTTTGTCTCAGTTACAGCAGCATCTATTTTATATGCAAGGCCTAGATCTGTGACTTCATCATATCCACGTCCTGCCACCAGATACAGAAGTGCTTTGTTCTGCCTCTTTTCATGCTAGAGGAGTTTTTCCTAGGGGTTGCTCCTTGTTCTGAAACATGAAAATGTGTGAAGCATAAAACTCCAGCTGTGAATACTTACCTCCCTGCAGTGTTAAAAAGTTCAATATACAAAACACCTGGTTTCAAGCAAAATGTACACTAAGATATATGGCAATGAGACAGATTTAATATACCCCATAGGGCCCTCAAGCAGTTTTTAAATTAAAGACACAACCTAGTTTGGTTTCCTTTTTTTTTTTTTTTTTGAGCCTTTACTATTTCACAAATCATGAATCGATACCTCTTCCAACTGAAGAGAGAGTCATAAACAACAAAGTGATTTGTGGTGAAGTGAAAGGGTGAGGATTCATTGTTATGCAAATAAAATCTGAAATATAAAGTTTACATTATGAACAGAAAAAAAAAAAGTTTGTCCCATGCTGAAAAATTGCAATGGCTCCCCAGAAAAGAAGCAGGTGATCTTGACATGGAGATTCATGCTATGGGGCAGGTCTACAATTCAGTTGTGGTTTACTTATTAAGTATTCAACATGTTTAAGGTTTAATTCTCTAACAGTTCAGATAACCAAATGCCAGTACATTGACATGTAGAAACCTATTAGAAGGTGACAATAAAGCAGAGCCTGTCCCTCCTACACTATGGTCTGCAGATACTATCTCACCTTTATATTTGATTTTACTTCCATACAGGGCTGTTTTAATGCTCAGGATTATAGATGTACCTTGAAATACTTGACAAGAAGTTCACAAGAAAAAATAATAAGGAAATTTGAAAAATTCTAACTCATCAAATGTTTTTACTATGATTTCATACATCAGATACATATGTTCTCATTGTTCCTGTTTTTGCTCAGGACCATTTGCCCCTTCTACATTATATCTTGCCTGTTTAGTAAGCCTTTCCTCTGGACAATACCAGTTTTGTCTTCATAGAGTAACATGTATAACAATGGGGACACAATCTTGCCCAAAAATGTGATCAACAATGCGCTTGTATTGCTAAATCATCTACATGATTTGGTTTCTAAAATGACCAAGTCCTGGCATATATAAGGCATATCTGTCAAGTTTAAAAGGAAAAATTCAATAATTTTTCAGAAGAATCTTTGGGGCTCAAGTGTTTGATGCACTGAGGACTCAATATACCCTTACAGCTAACTGTGGAGTTTATCATCAAAATGCTAAACCGTAGGACCAAAGTAATTTTCTGTATGATAGATGATAAAATTTGTAACCTGTGAATGCACTAAACAGTTTGGGTAGGAGACCAGCTGAGCTTCACCCATTAGCTGAAACCCACCTCTACATTGTCTGCAGCTAAGCCAAGGCCAGAAACAAATCTCTCAGAAGGCACAGAAATCTCTTCCTCTGTGGGGGAGTGCAATCACAGTTCAGTGGGATTTTCTTCTGACTCATCAGTATGAATTTAATATTCAAATAAGTCTTAAAATGGAAGTGTGACTGTCAGGTGCCACTTCAGAACTGCAACGTAATGGCAGCTGGATATGAATACTGTTAAAGAATGCAGACATGAAGCATAAACGAGTTACAAGAACGTCATGCAGAAACTAGTAACAGACTCAAGATGAGAATTCATGGAAACATTTCATGAATATGCTAAAGAATTTTATTAAATATATTTATTTAGCTCTATTTTCCATTTTCAGTGGTCAACCACTGAAATATTAGGAGGTTTCAGTTATATTTATTTGGTGGATTTTTTACTCTGTTTCTGCCAGCAGTCAAGATATGTTAACTTGTAACAGTTAAATATTCTCATCTTAGTCATCATCGCCAAGTAAAATAAAGTGATTAATTTAAAGCTCCTTAATGAAGCCATTACCTTTATGTATCTCTAGGGATGGTTGAAGAAGAATTATTGGAGTAGATAAAGAACAGCTGTAGTGAGGCTACCATTATTAAAGAACATTTTAATCCACAGTTAGTCTCCTCATTAAAAAATATATCAAATTACTACTACTTTTATATTTCTGAGGAGCTCAGTCGCTGTGTGCTCACTCTTAATCTATTTCAAATTCAAATTATCCTTAACTTGTCTTAAAATATAGACTGTATAACTATGTATTTACCATGTGCTAAGAGAATAGACACAGGGCAGTTGCCTTGTTCAAATTATATTCCATAATA
Organism: Microhierax caerulescens; assembly: GCA_035590215.1. Classification (NCBI taxonomy): domain Eukaryota; kingdom Metazoa; phylum Chordata; class Aves; order Falconiformes; family Falconidae; genus Microhierax; species Microhierax caerulescens. The sequence continues at coordinate 59,552,107 of JAVJGJ010000014.1, forward strand.
CACCCATATAGCTGCCTTAGTGCTGCATTCTTCCATTGTGGTTGCATAAAACATTGTTTCATCTTTATGCTTAGACAATAAATTTATTTTCTACGCAACATTATTTAAATCAACTTTACTATTATTAACAAGAACAATCTGGTTTTGTTGATCATGCTAATATCAAAAAGTTTCAGTCAACATTTATTTAATAAATACAGTTCCAGGCTTCTTGGAAGGTAGTAAAACAGTATCCTAAAGCCTTTTTTTCCCCCTTTTGTTCATACAGAGTGTGTATTTAAAGGCAATATGAAGTGTGGAATCTAGATTGAGAAGGATTTATTTGATTAAGAATTTACAGCATGGTCTAGATAAATGGAAATTTCTGTTTCTACAGCATGTTGAAATATTCATCATCCTTCTTTGTGTGTTTGGTGTTCATAGACTGATTCTAATTTCAATGAGTTTATTAAAATTTTGTAAATTGTAACTCAATTAAAAAAAAAGTCTATGAGATCTTTGAATGATTCAGAATGCTTATATATTTCTCATAATTAATTTTTTAAATAAGTATCACTGATCCCTTAAATGATGACAAAGATTTTAAGCAGAAAAAGTATGATCAATGTCCAAGAAATAACATATCAGAAATACTGTGTTACGTGTGCATGACAATTCACTGAAATAACAGGATACTTTTAAGATTCAAGGCTGTTTCAATATATTCAGTGACTATCCTAATATTCACAAACAGTATGCTCTCAAAAAGAAACTATATAATCTTTCATTTATAACATTCCTTGCAAAAACTCTTTTTTTTTTTTTTTTTAAACTGTGGAGGAACTATTCTTGAGAATTCATTTTCACAAAGGTTAAAAGACAAATTTACAAATCATAAATGATCAGTGAGGTTTTAAAGTTTCAGTGAATGGGAATGACATGTTAAAATTTTATATTTTAGCAAGTGTTTAAGAAGTAATGTCAGAACTCTTTAACAGTAAGAACAATATCATTACCTTTAGAAATAATGTAATTTTGTTGTTGTTTTTTAATAAGACTCAGAGCATGCTTTGAGTCAGTTAAAATCCTTCTTTAGAACTGATTTTTGATCATAATTTATTTGCAAGAGCAAGCTGGTTTTCAGTAGTAAGAAAAGGAAATCATCAGATGAACACCTGCAAGAAGAGGTATCTGCAGATGTTCTAAGCAGCTGGTTCTTTTGGACTGCAGTTGCCTTCTTACTCAAATTTCTAGGAGACATCCTAGAAACACAGGCCATGAAAACGTTACCCATATAAAATTCAGTCCTGCATTCAGAAGAAGTACTGGGGGGGGGGGGGGCGCCGACAAA
>JAVJGJ010000014.1:59555292-59566380 GCA_035590215.1 Microhierax caerulescens
TGTTTTGTTTTGTTTTGTTTTGTTTTGTTTTGTTTTGTTTTGTTTTGTTTTGTTTTGTTTTGTTTTGTTTTGTTTTCACCAGAGGAAAGATTCTGGCTTCAAAAAGGTTTTCTTCAACTCACACTAATTAGATCTATTTCAGACAAGCACAATTTTAAATAATGTTAGAACTGTAATGGGCTTACGTGGACTCATAAATTTTCCGTAGCAGCAAAAAGTTTGATACATCGATATACTCTACTTTGACTGGATACCTAATAAAACATCTAGATTGGTTTTGTATATGGAAGCCTCAATACAGAAGCTGTACACCTCTGGGGAAAAATATTAAAACATAGTTTGTTATAGTTAGTTGAAAAATGGCAATGGTCCTTTTGACTACATTTATACTAATAAACTAAGCAGGTCTGGAAACCAGTTCACATGCAGCACCAGACTGCTTGGGTGCTTGAATGCCTCTTAACACATACCTTTTGCTATAGAAAGAAGCAGTCTCCCATGCAAACTCACACAGAGTTTGGTGGGGGGCACATATAGACCAAGAGCTGTCATTAACAGCAGTACGAATAATCCTTTCTTTTTCTGGAACGAAAAAGGGTATAGCTATATGGATATGGGTTGTGTTATGTCACCAGTCTTCAGGGTCAGAGAATAGAGCCTGTCCCATTTTATTGATGTAGATATTTATTGCATCTAAAACATTTTAATAAACCACCTGAAGAATGTATTTAGCAAAATATTTTCTTACATATTCCCAGCCCTCCATTCTCATTCCATATATCTTTTGGTTTTGGGGTTTTTTTTTGTTTGTTTGTTTATGGTCAGTTTTGTTTACAGTTTTGCTTTTGCATTTTTACATACATTTGGTCTCTCCTTCCTTTGAAACAAATGATATCTTCCTTCTGAAAACACAACAATTTATGATTTTTCTAGTCTTGTGGCCCTAGATACTTTGGGTAGACTCTGTAGTTTCTCTGAAGTTGTATCCTGATTAATCCTGGCTTTCCAACACCTCTGATCCAAATACTGGTATGAAATACCAGCAGTAACAAAATGCTTTACGATGATTTCTTTACCAACTTTACACTTAAGGTTTGCATTCAACCAGGCTTTAGTATTTGACATTACATTAAGATCTGGAGGAATCTAGTCTTCTTCTTTTTTTCCTTTCTCTCTCTGTGGAAAATTGGGGAGAGTATAGACAAATACCCTTATTGTTTGTGCTCGTGGCCCTCAAAACTTCTTAACTGGAGACCAGGTTAATCCTACTGTACCATCATGTTTGCATTCACAGGTTACTTTTAAACACTGCTGGAATCAGTGAAGATAATAGAGGGAGAAGTGAGACCAGTGTGATGAAGTTCATAATAACCTGTTTGCACCAAGAGAGGAATAAAAAGTGGATCATCTCAATTGTCTCTGAGCAGTTACAGAACCCATCTCTATCCCAGAATGCTTTCAAATATGACAGGTTATCTGGTGCCAAAGTATTTTTCATGTTTGATGCTCTCTCTACATGTCTCTAGATCTAAGAACATATAGTGAAGGTGTTGGAATAACATTTGCTTGTAGCTCCCAAGGCTTTTAATTTTTCTAAACAACTTGGGATATTTTCCACCTTTCCTCTTCCTCTCCAAGTACTTTCCATAAGAACAGAAAAGGGTCTAATGTTAAAATATTGTAAGATCTAAGTCCTGAAAACAAGAAATATGTGCCTTAACATCCTTATTTTAAATGAATGAAGTGACATGTCTGTATGCTCGCTGTCTGCTTATTCCTTGCTTTGAGAATAAATTCCCCTACATCATATACAGTATATTAATTAAAAAAAAATCTTTTACAAACTGATTTATAAGAATTCAATGAATAGAATAATTTAGAAGTCTGTAATAGGGAAAAAGAAATCAATGGACAAGTATTAGGGAAAAGCCTGTAGTGCCACTAATCTTAAATATGCTAGGTCAAGTTACATTTGTACTTCTAACAGCAAAGTCAATATGCCTACAAGCACAGAGTAATGACAGTAAAGAATAATTTGAGTAGTTTTTTATAGGATCTATTTAGCGTAATCTAAGACAAATTTACACATTTAGAAAAAAGAAAGAACCTAAATTAGATACCTTCTTGGAAAACCTACTAGAAAAGCAAGTATGAACTGATAAAGTATATCTTCTGTGGATGATACATCTATATGAATCTATGTGGTGCATCTATGGATAATATCAACTGAGGTGATTCAGTATTTTCTATCTTCATATATAATTCATATTATATATTTACATTCTGGTTTTTTTATAGGTAAAATAATAGGTATACCTATTTTTATAGGTAAAGTCTGGATGGACACCCAGACATGGATGAATGACTGAATCTTTGCTATAGATTTCCCCACCTTAACTATCTGCTGATACTAAATTGTCATTAGCTATAACACACACAGTGAAAAATTATTGTGGCATTTCCTTTAAAGAAAGTAGTGGGATGAAGAAAAAATATGAATCATAACCACACAAAGATTTCTACAGTTACTTCTAAGGGTGCATTTTTGGTATGACTTGTATATGCTTCTGCATAAATTCATAGTATGGTCTTTTTGCATAATTTAAGTGGCAAAAAATAATTTCTGCATGCAATGAGGAGCTCACATAAACCAGTCTCTTGTCTAAGAGCAAAGAAACTATGGCATTTGGTGAAGAAATAGGAAACTGATATAATCTTAGGACTCGGTGCTTCTGTTTGGACTCGTTTGCATTTTGTTTCTACTATCTAGAAAGAAAAGACAGCGACGGTACTTTTATTTCTCTGTGTAGCCAATGAAAGTGCTGAGGGAAAAAATAGTCACAAAAAGGCTGCTACTCCCATTTATATACTCATGCATAAACAGGAGCAAGTGTGTGGAGAGACTGGGAAAATGCACTAACCAAACTTTTTCTCCTTCTGAAGTGGGCAAAATAAGGCTTACCTACATCTCACATACGTCAGACATCGAAGCTGATTGCCAATACCGCACTGATGAGTGCAGTACACTATCAAATACAAATACAAATATTTACTTTTGTTTTTCCTTTCTCTATTTCTTGTCCTTCTCTATCTTCCCTATATTTACCCCACCTCCAAATGCTACAAGATGAAACTAGGTGGTTCAAGAAAAAAAAAAATGCCATTCTGACCTATCCATGGTCATAGACCAAGGGCAACCAAGCTGTAATATTCAGATGCACTGTTCAGTTAGGTCCTTGATTTTGAGGCAAAACAAATATGAAATCCATCTCCTTTAAAGGGTATAAATGTGTGCAATTTATGGAGGAATACTAGCTGAGTACGAAAACTACTAAACATGTGCAAGAGTCACAAAAGTCAATGACCTATAATGGTATTTTTACGTTGGGGTATTACTGGTCTCTTTCTGGGGGTATTTAATGGTTGCTTTAATATAAAGCTGTCCTTCCACCTAGCTTGATAATGAGAAGTAAATATTAATACTTTATGCATTTAAAATCAAATACCTGTTCCAAAGTCACTTTTCACAATAATTGATGAAGATTCATTATGATGTTCCTGTAAAATATGCTCTAAAGCACTATACATTATTATGAATTCTAAACTTAGCATTGAGGAAAACAAGATCAGTCCCCTATTCTCAAATAGCAAAGAAACACAATGAAAAAAATAAAACAGGTAACAGAATAGTAAGTAAATGAATGCATTTAAAGGAAAAGGAGTAAAACTTTTTCTTTTACTACATAGAAAATCATACCACCCTTGCTGATACAGAAATAATTCAAAATGCTGTTATACATTTTTTGTAATGATTTTCCAGGAATTAAAATTTGTTTCTTAATAAATATCTCGTTAATCTGAGTGCCACTTACAGCAGAAGGGAGAAGGGGATACTTTAGCCATCTGGTTAAAAAGAGTATGATCAGTAATTTTGAACAGCTGTTTATTTTGATTCTAAATGTTTTGAAAATGTGTTGTGCATTTCATCTGAGACACAGAATCAGAGTGTCAGTTCAGGAGCCAGGCTCTCCCAGCTCAAACGTGAACTTGCTACCCACTCTGGGAAGACACATCCATTTTCTCTTCTTGGGTGTTAACAGGGAGTCTTTCAGGGTGTGTTTATACTGTGAAACCTCATTCTGTGTTAGTGATATCCAGGCTAGTCCTGGGTTGCTGGTTATAGGTGTACTGAATAATTCAGGGTCCTGTGGTGATATTAGTCTGAATATCACTTTATCTTGGCTAAATTTGTCCCGTGTTCCCTAATCTTGTAAAAGAAGGGCCACACAAATAAACACTACATTTTGTAAGACAGCAATGTTCATTCTTGAAAAATCACTACAGAATACGATATTTTGAATGAAGTTCTAGCCTCCAAGAAGGGTGGTATCAATTTCCATGTATTAAAAGAAATTGCATACACTACACAGCTGCTGTACCTGATCTTTACAAGTAGTGAAGTTAATTAGCCTTAGCACAATGACACGTTGACATTGTTACATTGCTTGGGTTGTGTCACAGTAGCTCAGGTGTCTCCACAGAACTGCACAGATCAATGCAGGCATACACAACAGGAATCAAATTCTCACTTCCCATACTCCACTGCTTAGATAATGCCCACTCTGAAATGAAATAATGTCAGAAGCGTTTTTAGCAGCAATAAAAAGTCATTATAGCAGATTGCAGTTGAGTAGAGAGGAGAAAGAAATGGCGAGGACACAAGCCTAAGAAGTAAAATGTGAAGAAGCATGTACCAAAGTCACGCTTATCATTTTAGATTCTCACTCTACAGTATAGCTCAATATAATAATTTAAACCAGAAAACATAAAATTTCAGGTAATAAAGTAAATCCTGCAGCTACCGTGAGGGTGAACAGCATTCCAGATGGCTGAGACAAAGAAACACTCATGATCTTAAATTAAACTGCTAATTAAATTTTATTTTCTTCTGAAACATCACAAGAAATTACTTTTTCTTACTCAGCATTTACATGTTTTCTGGAACTTGATCTCACTATAGAACAGGCAACGAGACAATATCAGGTAGAAGTATGACAACTTTTTTGCCATAAATAATTTATATTTTTATCACATACATGTTTATATTATATATTTTTTATCTTCGCTTATCTTATGTCTAAACAACAACTAAATATGTTTTCAGTTATGCCATCTGTTAAATGTTTATATTACTACTAATATGGTAACAGCTATGTAGTCTGGACATTTTGTGAATGTGGTCCCTTAAGTTCCAAATGTACACAGGTATGTTAATATTAAGATTGAAAAATTAGATTTTATTCCTCTCACCCCAAACTGAGTAGTTCGTTTTTTCCTATATTCTACATGGATTTCAATGGCACGTGGAAAACATTCAACCTGGGAATAGTTACTCATTTAATATTTCCTTTACTTTATGCAAGCAAAAGTTCAGCGAGTCCAACTGGCAACATGCTGACTGGATCCAACCCGTAGGTGACTATGCCTAATTTGTCTCAACAGAAACATCTGTCAAGGTAACCTGAAAAGGCAAATGGCAAAGACTTTTTGCTTTTAAAGACGCCTGCGAGCAGGCTGGTGCCAACAGCTGCAAGTTGCCACAGGCAAGTAATCTGACCCCGCCCTTGGGATGTGGCCCGATGTTGGAACATCAATAAAAGATTCCTGGGTGGATGAAGGGCTGGGCAGAGCTCACCTGGAGTAAAACAAAACAGAAGTGGCAGAAGGGGATTTGATGCTGAACGCTTCGCTTCCTGCATTACCTGCCCCTCACAAGCAGCGTGTACGGCTAGAGCGGTGTGATCCCCTGTGCAGCGCAGGAAAGGCCTTTGTGCCTTTCTGTGGCTGTATATACTACGAGATTGGCGCTGCCAAAACAGTTCCAAAAGTCGGTGTCTGATTTCTTCTGTGGTTCTGTATGTTGTCCTCACCGTTACACAGAAAAAAAGTATAAGGTTTTCAGTGGAGCACACTGTCAAAATTCCTCTCTGTCTTTTCATCAAAATTCCTCCCTGTTTTTCTCTCGATCTTCTTCCCTTGGACTTCGTTGTTGTGAGAAATTCACTCCCGCGTTCTTTTCCAGTGATGTGTAGCAGGGATTCTGGCAACATTATACCTGCCTTTGTGCTACGACCAAAATACGACAAGACCTTCAGGCAGCAATCAATTGTTATCAGTTTGTGAAAGCAATCAGAAAACCTGGAGACACAACACCACAATAATGGAAGGCTTAAGCAATGCAAGCAATTTTAACATAACCCAGCTTCCACTTTAGTATCTAGCAGGAATTATTAATGGAAAGAGGGAAAAAATCTAAACCAATTAAAATGTGTGTTATCCAGTTAATCCTGTACCACTGCGTAGGGGGAAGTCACGCTTCTGTCAACAACTTTTTTATATTCTTACTTCTTCCTGCTAAAGTCATTGACCAAAGTTACTGCCACTCAGGGACGGTTTTTAGCAAAATGAGTCTGTGTCAGAGCAGAGAGGAGAAGAGGCTTTTAAGCCTTTGTGTGTGTGTGGGGGGCTATTTCAAAGACTGTTATCAGCATGTCAGGGTGTGTGGCTTTGGCGTCGTCTGGCTGTGAAGCTACACAATGCATCCTATGTAAGAGCTGCAAGGTGATCTCGGGTTAAACCAAGCCTCTCATACCTACTATCAAGGGTGACAGGTAGAGGGAATTTTCGACTATTTCATGACTTCTGTCTGCAATTCAAACTCACCATAACATCAATGCCCCAGCTCAAGTTACTCCACTTCCCTTTTATCAAGTATTTTTAAATTGAAAGGTGCTGAAGAATATTTCTAAATGATTACTTTTGCCCAGGAGCATAACAGAAAGCAGAATCACAGATTCCTCAGTGTTAATAAGCATTTGGTACGCACTTAAACACTTGCTTAAGTATGAGCAAATGCTCTTTTCTTCTTTTCTGAGTCATAATAAGAACCCAGTAATCTCTCTAAATAAGATTCCTAGATGTTTAATACTTTCATAGTTACATTTATTTACGTACTTTGAGGTACATTTTGTGGAAACAAAGTGCAAGGTGCTGCCCTGGTTACCTCCCCTGTTGTGTAGCCTTGTAATTTCTCTCAATTTTTGAGCAGATGTTTGCAATACATTTGTATTTTACAAACTGGCCAGACTGTCATGCTCCTCCAAAAGGGGTTTGAGACTTGTGCACATAGAGTAGAGTTGAGAGTGTGCACACAGAATCACAGAATCATAGAAGGGTTTGGGTTGGAAGGGACCTTAATGGTCATCTAGTTCCACCCCCTGCCATGGGCAGGGACACCCTCCACTAGACCAGGGTGCTTAAAGCCCCATCCACCCTGGCCTTGAGCACTTCTAGGGACTTTGATAGGAGTATATGAATCCCCTCTGTCTACTGTTTTCCCCAGACAAAATATCTGGGGGAAAATATATTGTATCTATATAAAAATATATACGCACACATAAAATATATGTAGAATTAGAATATCTTATTCTATGATTAGGGCAAATTCTGGCCAAAGTGGAACCCACAGAAAACCGCCAGGATTTTCAGAAAGACATGATTTTTTTACCTTTCCTGGCAGCTGGGTATTTTCATCTGTAGCTCTGGTATACTGACACCTCATGAGGATGTTGCAGCTAAGCCTACACCAGCAAATTGAACTAATCAATAGCATAACATCCATGCTATTTAAAACATCAGCTTAATCCCTTGCAGAATTTTAGACTACAATGCAGCAATACTGTTAGGAAATACCCAGGCATGGCTCAGGATAGACAAGCCAGCCTCTGCTGAAGCCACTATATTTTTATAGGATATATATACACATATATGTATGCACACAAATTTTTATATATTTTTCGCTTTTAAATTCTAATAATATAAAAGTTCTGCCCTTGCTTTATTATGCATTTAGCATATCTCACAGATGATCTACCCTTAAGATTTAGCTTGATGTGTAAAGGTAGGCAAACGTGGAGGAAAAAAGATAGAAATATTTATGATACTGTAGTTTATTATGTAAAAAACCACATAGTTTTGATCTAAGACCCATATAAAGTTAAACAAACTCAATTAAAATATTATTAAAAGTTAACAGAAGACCTTTACCAAATGGATTGAGCCAACAAAGAGATGTGACCCTCTGTGATACTGCATATATTTAAGTGTTAATGCATTCCTCAACTTACTTTAGAGAAAATGTAGGAAGGGAAAGAAACCCTGAATTTAGCATTTGAAATCAGGGCTAAATCAGGAAAAAGAATTAGTGAGCTCTAAATTACTTGTCGCTGCTCAGGAAAAAGATATTGGAACTATTGTGGAGTCTCTAGGTATGTCAGATCCATGCTTAAAGCCATCAAAAGGGGAAAGAGATGTTAGAAATGGTTAGGTCAGAAATTGGAAATAAACTAAAAATATCAGCAAGCTGCTGCTATCTATTCTATAATTTGCTTCGGTCTTGAATACCATTTGTACTTCTGATCACCTTCTCTCTAACAGGATATCTTAGAAAAAAAGTTGGGGGAATCATGACAAGGATGATCAAAGATGGGATGTGAAAGATGAACATAAAATCATTAAAGATTCAAAAGGGTGAATAAGGAACATTTGCTCACAACTTCTGACAACAAAGGACCAAAAAGGAAATTAAATACAATATTAGAACACTATGTTTACTACATGCATAATAGTATCTGTTTTCATGCCATGTACAGTTGTGGAACTCACAGACTCTGGATGACAAAAAAAGGAAGTATGAATGCATAAGTAGTTCATTGTGAATACAGTTCTCGCTCCCAGGAAACCTTTATTGTGGATTTCTGGAAGTAGCAAACCCCTGCTTAGGAATTTTCCCTGTCTATTTGTCCTCTTCTTAAATTCTTTAACAGTGTACCAGTGGGTATATCAGACACAGACACTATAGCAAATGAATCCTTTGCCTCAGTCCAAATAGCTGTTTTTTCATATTATCCTCAATAACAAAAAAATATACAGTAATGGTTTAGGAAAATAACTATTTCTGGAAGCACCACTATCTTTGTGATAGATATCATGCATATGATTTTCCTATATAAACACTCTTTTGTGCTAAAGTAAAAAGGCCATGTAACATTTTGGAAAGCCAGCAAACACCTTGTTAGACTTGCACATGGCATGATGTGCCTAAAGAAATCAATGAAATCTAATGTTCAGAGTCCAGCAAGTGATATCTGCATTTAAAAATAATTTTTAAAAATCAATTTCAAATAAACTGTATTTAAAAGAAGATGCATGCAATGTTTCAGAGTGAGTAGTTATTCCAGGAGGTTTTGGTCAGTTATTTTATTTTATTTTGAAGGGTTCTCTACCAACTACCATCAAATGCAGAATTGTTTAAATAAATGTGTATCAAGACTGCATCCAAGAAAGCTTAAAACTGCCTATTTCTTTCAGAATGTTTGTGGGAAGATTTTTTCTAAAAGAAAATTTCTAAAAGAAAAATTGCTCATCAGATTAATAGTTCATGAAATCTGAAGTAAAGGAAAAATGAACACAAATAATATGCATGTGGAATTAATTAAAACAGAAAAAATTCTCAGGAGAAACAGGAAGAGAAAACCAAGGAAAGTCCTACTTCTTATTTCATGCTTCTTAACCTTGATCCAGTATTATTGGAAGACAGTGACATGGCAATGAAAAGGAAACCTTTAGATATGTGATATTTTAATTATTTCTGGAAAGGAGATCTGTGCAAAGGACGGCAGGTATGTAAGAAGAAATTGTATAATATGTTTTGTTTCTTGGTAGCAAAGTGATGATATTTTCATGAATGCAGAGAAAGTCTCAAGAATTCCAGTGGAGGCATACACTATGGAAATAATAGAATTAGCTGCCACTAACTAACCATGAGGTATGGACTGAGACTGTGAAAGTGATATCCTTTTGGTCTCCACTGTGAAATCACAGACCTCAGGTTATAAGAATGATATCTTTTATTAAGAATGGATCTAATAATATGAAGTAATGAAGGTGAAGCCTGAAGTCCCATCAGCATTTGTCTATGCTTTTGAGAAGTTTCTGTTGCCTTTCACCCTAAATAATCCATTATTATACTGTCATCTGCACTTCATTACCTATAAACATGTCTGGCATCTCCAAATAGCAGAGAGTTTCTGTATGGTTCCATTATGAATCCAATTTTCTGCACCTTATATAGCATAAGAAACATTTTAAATCACATTGGCCAGAAACTTTACAAGTGTATTTTAAGGACTTAACATCCTAACCATGGCATAGATACTAGGCTCTGACATAATGTGGACCATAAATAACACACATCTAGAAATCTGAACAAGTGTCTTCAGTGTTCATTAGGATTAAGTCTTCCACATCCATTTTCAGATGCTTGTGTGTGCACTGACTCACACACATCTGCTATGGCTGCTGATCACCTTTGCACACCAGCTTTTGAATACCACTAAGAAAGGATCCATGTCAACATTATTCTCATACTCTTCAGGAGATGCAGCATCAGGAGCTGCTGCTCAACTTATACTTCCAGCTTTTTCTTTCTTACCTTGTAAACAACCTCTTACTTTTGAGAGAAAATAATCCTTTGTTTATTTAAACAAGGCAGTGTTACTGTAACAACATTTTATTGGAAGACACAAACTTCTGGTATGAAATGCTGTTCATAAGTAATAACATTTGCCTGCATCTCACTTCTACAGCTAATATATATATATGTATATAAAATTAAAAGAGACTCAATATTAGTATTTACTTCTCTGCAAGAAAGTAACCTGTAGAGCAAGAATAGTAGCAGAATGCAGAGCGATGCTTCTCATAGAAGTAAATCGGTAAAAAATGTGAAAGTTAAATAAAGAGATTAGGTTCATAGCATGAGTAGGCATTGTATGTTTAGAGACTAAAATTACATTAAAACCTGTTGTCTTGGTTTCAGCTGGGATAGAGCTATTTTTCTTCTTAGTAGCTGCTACAGTGCTGTGTTTGGGATTTAGTTTGACAATAATGTTGACAACACACTGATGTTTTAGTCATTGCTCAGTAGTGTTTACTCTATCTATATCAAGTATTATTAAAATTTTCCAT
>JAVJGJ010000014.1:59570951-59584332 GCA_035590215.1 Microhierax caerulescens
CGGATTGAGGACCCTGGGGGGCCGTATCTGGCCCGTGGACCATAGCTTGAGGACCCCTGGGCTATAGTATAAGTCAGAGACCTGTTAGGCTGTATGGGTCAGACATGTTTTACGGAAGAGAGGAAAGAGTTAAATCACGTGTGCTGTTCTACTAGTTCTCAGGGAGAGTGCATTGCAGAATCAGCATTACTTAGGTTGGAAAGGATTTTAGGAGGTCATCAACTCCAAGACTTCAGTCAGTGCTTTACCATTGCCAAGCTATTAGGCAGCAATACATAAGCACTACTGTTAGCCACATCCCACCAAATAGGTACCACTGAGTTAAATGGACAAATACAGATTATAAAATTAGAACAAGAGTTTGCTAAAATCAACAAGATTATATAATTTTACCTTAGCTTCTGAAAATGAAAGTTTTCCTCTCACTCTTAGAGCTGTTGTTTGTACAGACTTAAATACAGATAGAAAAGGAAACAGAAAACAAACACCAAACTTTTAAAAAAGTAATAAAAAACATAGTTACAACTATAGTTTTGAATTAGTAAGCTATTTGCAGTCCTACAAACAACTTTATTTTAAAAAGTGATGTCTACCTTTTAAAATACCTTAACTTATATCTTAACTTGCAAGATTTCCAATAAAAGGAAACCTTCTCTGAAATTTCTGAAATATTTTTCTAATTACATGTATAAAAAATCTATATAAAAAATATGAAATTTAAATTCAGTACTTCAGCATGCTGTGTTAGATTATTTTTACCACCTCAGTTCACTTATTGAAATGACAGAAGACAGTATGTGCTATATGCAACATAAACTTTGAAATAATTTCCTACTTTACCTTAGTTTACCTTTTATGTCTGCATTTCCATATGAAAATATTCTAAAAGACAAAAAATTAAATTTAAATTAAAATAAAAGTTAAATAATTATGAAGTTACAAATAAAAGATTGAAAATCATGAAGGACTGAAGCAGCTGTGAGCTAAATATGTCTACAGGAAAAACAAAACGTGTTATAATCAAGTATATAGCACATTTCCAGCTTCTCATGACACTATCAGAAAAAAAAAAATCATGTAAAAAAACCCAAAACCCCAAAACCAAACCAAAAAGAGAATGTTACTTGCTTCTCAATGACTGATTCATCAAAAGATTTTTGATATTGAGTTTCTTTACACATAAAGGTAGACCTAATGAGATTTGTGAGAATGTGTTTTGTGTAAACATGTTCAGAAGTACGAGGGGGACTGAATTGTAATAGTAACATAAACTATCAAGAAACCTTCTGAAGGGAGGGAATTTACCTGTTGTAAGTGAAGAGAAAATCAGATCCTTAATGTGTATCTCTCACAGTAAGTAGCACTTTATTGCTTTAAGTGAAAACTAGCCTTATAACAAAGAGTGCATAACTTCATAATTTCTCATTTTGTGAAAATGCTATCTGTACACAGACATCAGAAACTAATATAAACTATTAACACAATACTCAAACAAACTGAAGTGGTAAGTACAAATAAAAGTATCTGTGCTGGCTGAGTCCTGGAGTGATGGCTGATTTATCTCACAGAACACTTAGAAATCAGAATTTAAGTCTTTTTCTCAGCTCTAGATCACAGGTCATGTACTTAACTACACAGATCTATTTAAATAAACAATGTGCTTATCTGTTGTTATTCACTTTGCATGGCCACAATCCAACCCAAAGTGGGGAGGAGCAGGAAGGACATGGTAAAGGAAGAGCAACACCGTTATCTTTGTCAGAAGAAATAAAGGGGAAAGACCTTCAAACGACATATCTTAATATATTCCATTGCTGTAATACTTTAATCCTTAAATATATGTAAGTATATATATCTATATATATATATATCTATATATCTATATATATATATATATCTGTAATACTTATTCACGTTGCTGAAGGCTTTGGAACAAAGTAATTTGTTGAAATTTATAAGGTGTCACTGGAGCAAATTATGTGTCACAAAATCTACATTTCCATAAACATTGGGTCAAGTACTCAGATGTTCAAACTGGTACATTTCCAATATGTGAAGCAAATGAGGAAAGACTATGTCACACCAGCCAAGACTTTTTCAGACAAAGAAATTAATATTTTTATCATAACCATGTGACCCATGAAAGAACAGGATATGAATTCCATTTGCTTTTTAGATATAATTATTTCATAATTAAAAATATGACATAGTGGTTTAGATATGCTTATCATACCTTCACATATTTTTCATTTAACTATGACTAGCATAAAATCCACACTTTAGCCCTCTGGGATCGATCTAAGGCATCATAACTACTAGATCATGCTCAGCCTTCCATTTACAGTAGGTGCACAGTCAGATGCTCCCATTGGCTCTAGCTACTCTCCATTGCCCTCTGATGACTGGTAGCTTGGAGAACCCCTGAAGATAAACAGTAAAATACCCTTCCAGACTATTAATAGCCTTTAGATTTAGTGAAAGATTGTAGATTTGTAAATTTTCTGGGTATTTTTCCAGTTAATCTTTTTGGTATCTGGATAAATTGGGAAAGAAAATAATTTCTTTTTTTTTTCTTTTTTTTTTTTTTTTTTCCCACAGCCAGATTGACAAAGGCAGACTAGATCATTGCTACTCTTTCCCCATCAGTCCTATCTTTTTCCATCTGTTCCAAGATTCAGGTATGCAGTTGAGGATGTCAGCTTCAAGGTGGTTGGTTACTCTCCACACAAAAGATCTCATTGTCCAGTGTTAATTTATTGGGTTGGTGCATTAATTTATAGGACTTTTTCATAGCATGTGCTTCCCTGAAAAAATAAAATGAAACGTGAATTGAATTTGGGTTTTGTTTTTTTGTTGTTTTGTTGGGTTTTTTTTAAATGATCAGATGGTTAGGGACCTTATTGCTTTTCCTAATGAGAAATATTTTGTTTATGCATCACGTGAATATAGGTATAGATATCAAATTAATTACATTAATATAGTTGTGGGTGTTTGTTGTTTTTTTTTTTTTCTTGCATGTTCAGGTCATGTTTCACCAGCTGTCATATCATCATGCTCTTCAGGCTTGCTGTTAATGTGTAAGAACAACTACCTGAATGTCAAGATATTTTCTTTCCAGACACATTCAATAAAATTGCAGAATATGGTCTTTTACAATTCCATTAATTTCCCTACTGTTAGCTGACAAAAAATGTACAACTAGGATTAGTCAGGTCTGCAATTCGTTCTACCTTCATGTCACCTGCATATACTGTATTACTGTACAATTAATGCCGATAGACCTAGACATACACATTTATAAAGTTCTCAAAATTGCCTCTCATGTGCAAGATTTTCAGCCCCATATTGATGTTCTCTGATATTGCAGAGTATTGACCAGGCTGATGAGCATAACTAGTTAGTGTATAACATCAGCTCATAGCTGCTTAAAGGTCCTAGCTTTCATGACACTTCAGTAGTTTAAAATATTGTAGACAGGGTCTTCTGCCAGGCTCTGAGATTAGGCTTCACACGTACAGACTGGGAAGATGACAGTAGGCACGTATTTCCTTCATGCTCTAGGCTATTGGTTTTCTGCCCTTGCATCAGACACGCTATTCTTTTACACCATGCAACGCAGGGGAAAGAAAACAGCACTGGAAATTGCAGATTTTTCTCTGTAGCTGAGGCTGAAACATGACAAGCTATGGGCAATCTGACACTTCCACTTGAATAACGAATATGCTTTTCAACAATTGCTGAGTATCAGATGGTGGACTGAAAAATTAATTATTATTTCATTATTAATCAAGGACATGAATACAGCTTCTCTCCTGGTAAAGGAACTCAACATAATGGTTTTTATAAAACAGTGCCTTTCTGTCTCATGCGATGAGACAACAGTCTGTCTCCATGAGCTATCTGGTAACTAAATAATTATGCAATTGAAAATGCACAAAAAGGAAAAAAAGATATTAAAAGTGATAAAATAATATATACTTATACAAACTCTTCCATCTGGAGTGTGTCATTAATTAGATCAGTGAGCTGATGCAGGAGTTAAAGAAAATACTTTTTTGCCACTGAAGAAACTAAATATATGCCCTGAACACCAAAGTCTGGTTATGTTAGAAGTAATTAGGTAAACATTAATAACTAGATAAAATTGGTGTTACTGTAACATCTCATTCAAATGGCAGCAATGTAATAACTGCATAGAACTCCATTAACAGTGAGCAAGAGTGCATTACTTTTAACAGAACATCTGTGAGCATTAGCAAGAATACTTTCATTACAGTTCAGGAAAATCTCTTTTAAGTGTTAATAATATAACAATTTTAATTTATAAAATTAACATAGATGGAATTACTTTAAAAAAAAAAAAAAAAAAAAAAAAAGAAGCAGCATAACAAATTGCATTTATCCTTAGCTCTTACAATGAAAATTGTATATATATAAATTTTTAGATGAAACTTCAAAGAAAACATCCTAGAAGTTTACTTTTCAATTAATCAGAAAGATCAATGAAATTAGTCATGTGACTATCTGAACTAAAACTTCTTGTAAATTTGCAATTGCTAAATACAGTCTAAGGGATCAAATGCAACCTCTTTTTTTCTCCATTTCTGAGGAATTCTGTGCTTCAAATCAAACCTGAACTACATAAAAAATGACGGATTTGCTTCCTTTAAATGCATATTGCAATTTAGGACTGTCCAAAACTCACACCTAGTAAAAATAAAGGAACAACAATGTGAAAGGGACTGTAACCATGACTTTCATGGTCCTGAAACCACTATATGACGTCTGAACATACATACTAGATGAAAGAAGCATGAGGTCATTTTACTCTTCATTAATCCTGGAAGATTTTAATACTGGGTGAATTCTAGCAGAAAGTTTTGTGAACTGATCCTTCTTTTACTCATTCTGAAATCCAGAATTTCCTGTTGTTATGCTGTGTAAACTTTGCCAAAAAAAAAAACAAACCAAAACAACGCACAAAACCAACCCCCAAACTGGCTTCTCTTTAAGGTTACTTTGCATTGCTCTGGAGAAGGTGGGAACCTCTGTTGCACAGATGTTCTGGTTATCTGGTGCTGATCCTAAAATAAACCTAAAACAAGTATGAGAAGCTATGTTTGTCATATTACACCTGCAAACATTTCCAGATTCACAGGGCTGGGTGCATGCTTGGTTGTGCTCACATTCAGACTAACTCCCAAGGGCATGTAAGTGCTTCCCTTTTGCTTCTCCTCGATGAATATTCCCCAGTTTTCATTACAAAGAAACCTCGTGTGTGAGTAAATTTAGACCTATGGTATCCCCACCAGAGTACCAGTGCAGGCAGCACAGATGCTGAGATTTTGGGACATGCCACAGCACATCCCAGTGAGTTCTTCACTGATCTGAGTAAAGGCAAGACACCTAATCTGAATTTCAAATAAATTTAGGTAAGGTGAATTCCCCAGCTTTCTATAATGAACACTGACCTTTTTCAGTGTTTCCTGTAGCAAGAATAGAGAGAATGAGACAGATTTCCCTTTAATGTCCTCTTACCCTCACAGTGTTTCACGTAGTAACCTGAATGTGATGTTCTTAACATAAACATGCCTTTGGGAAGTAGTGTAGCTGGTTCCTGTGCTGTAGGAATCGGTGCTGAGGAGACCTTGCTCCTAGCCCTTTGCCATGTCCTGCTCTGTATGACCCAGAACTAGTCCACACCACCTATTGTCATGTTATCATACAAAGTAGTGGCAGATATTACACAGATATAAAAACTCTTTTTCATCCCTTCATTCCATGTTAACTTATCTCATTTGTTCAGGATAAGCTCAGTAGTGTTGCTACTGTTTTAGAAAACAGCAAAATTCAAGTGTCCCTATAGCCAATTGTTAGCATTATGTTTGAGAATATCAGTAGATGTATTTCATATACATCACTTAAAGAGGTATAGTCCTAGGGTTAATCTTATATCCAAACACAAAAAATAACAAACAAAAAAGTGAAATGTATCTCAGAGGAGCACTGAACAGTTGCAGACTTTTTCTTGATCTCTATAAGCAGCCTTTCGTTTTTGGTGGCTCTCAGTATACATGATGATCCTTTAAGTGGTTTTGCTTTCTTGTATCACCAGACAACATTTTACAATTTATTAGCATTTTGTAAAATATACATATTTATTTATTTATTTTCTGTACTGTCCATACATTTAAAGTTAACAGGTATACATGAGAAAAACCATGGGTTTATGAGAAACTTTAAGTAACATAGCAATTACTTTTTCTTTTTTTTTTTTTCTTTTTTTTTTTTCTGTTAAAGTTTGGACCCACATATTAACCTGTTTCATTGCCTGTAAAGGAGGTAAAATGTAGCATGTGAGAGTCAAAGACCATTCAAATAGAATTTATTAGCCCTCAAATGGGAAAGTAGTCCCACAATGAAACATGAGTTTACCTACAGCACAATATAATCTGACTTGGAGCCAAGAAGCTTCAAAAAATGTAGATCTAATACACAGACAACTAATATATTTTCAACAGCTGTTTTAAATATGCATAAATAAATAAATGAGCATTTTTTCCCCTAGATAAGATAAGAATTCATAAGAAATTTTCACCGGATTAATTTCCCATTAATTTGTCAGTGCTAGTATTCTTAACATATGTTGAACACTGTGTCTGACTGCTCTGAGATAGTTCAAAGTGAGTGGTCTCAAAGCAGAGGTGGAATAACTGTAAAAAATCATCCTCATTGTCAGAGTTAATTAAAACCTAAAACGTGGAAAAAATACTAAAAAATTCCTGTGCTACTGAATTAAAATTATTTGTTGACTCTTATGCAATCATGACTACTTTTCAGATAAAGTTATAGCTATTAATTTTAATCCAGTTGCTCTTAATTTAAGACCAGTTCATATGGCAACTTGTCATGGGAAGCACTGGTATGATAAAATTTCTTGAAGTAATATGGCTTAGTGACTTCTTCCTCTTCTATGCATATATGTGCTCTGAACATAGCATTGGACACAGCTAATGTATTTATTGCTCCAAAGAAAAGAACGATACGCAGAACTTGGCAGAATAAAGCATGTCTTCCAACCAAAGTAAAAAAAATGTATAATTACTTTTAATTAAAATGAAATTAAACCAGCTTTAATGCAAATGTTTCATATACTTAAGTTATTACAACAGAAGCAGAGGTTGTTTTGATAGAGTGTGTAAAGGAAACATGACAAATCAGTTGGGAAGCGTGTTTCTGTAGTTCTTTCTTTTCCCTCCAATGGAATAGTCCAATATCTAAGTTAATCATGCAGATATAGAACATGTGGAAGCATTGATAGGGTCTTTGATTCGAAACTTACAATTCTATTGGAGTATCTCATATGAGCACATATCTACTTTTTAAATGAACTTATGATGAAGGTTTATTTGGTACTTATTTCCAAGTAGCTATAGCAGATCAACATATAGTGTAAAACTTCACACAATAGAAGACTAGTAGCATTAAATACAGACAAAAGGGAAAATCAGTCACAAAGCTCAATAAGGTAAAACGAATGGCAAGTATTATAATCAGGAACAGAATGATAAGCAGAATTTAGAACATTAAAAATGCTAAAGCTTTTATGACCTTGACAATTTTTTTTTTATTATTTTAATGTATTTTTACAAAGAGATATTTACTGTAAAAAGTAAATTACTGTAAAAAGGTGAAACGTAAGCACTTCTTACAAATGCGTAGCTGAGTAGTTTCTGGCAGCTGCTGGTGAGCAGAAATAAAATCTCACATTTTGACACTTAATGAGGAATAAAGATCATGGATTTATTCATAGAGTGTTATATTTTGAATGCACTGTAGTCTTATAAGTCAAAGACCATGGTCAGATGAAATAACAATTTTACCATCATGTGAATCAATTCAGTTACTGTATTGTACAATGATATTTGGCACAGACACATATCTGCACTCGCATAAATACAAAAGAAAAAGGTTAGTGTCAATATATATTATGTGCAACTAATTACTCACAGTTCAGCCTTCCTAGTTTTATATGGCTTTACTGAAATGCTGAACTTCAGTTATTATTTCCCTTGCATTTCTTTTATGTTCAGCAGACAGAGATTGATTACTTTCGCAAGCACTGGCATGCAATACTCTGCACCGTTAAACAGTTGGCATGGTTCCTGACCTACTCTGACTTAGCCAAGCAGCATGTTCAGAAACAATGTCCAGGCACGGTTCGAGATCACACAATTCCAAATGAATACCCTGTGGCTAGGGGTAAGAGAATTTACCTGCTGAAGCACAGTTTGTACCACTGCAGCTGGCCTTTAGGGCCATGAAGTAGTCACTGTCCTTTTTCGTGTATCTGAGAGACTCAGAGACAGTGGAAAACATTGACTCAATATTATGACTTTCGATCTCACACTTAGTTACTTAATGCATTTCACTTATAACAATGCCAAACTAATACATACATAATTTTAATAAAAATCCTATAATACAATCTCTGCTCAAACCTATTGTGGTTTAAGGAAAAAAAAAAGAGAGCTTTATAGTTTGATTTGCTGACTCTAGAAGAGCATTAGCAGTTTAATAACATTCCACTCCGTCTTTTTTTTCTTATTTTACTTATGAACCCTTTGGAATGAGACCACATATAGACATAGTATCTAACATTTGTTGTTTCTGCTGTGGCTTGCAATCACTACCGCTATGCAATGGGTGGATATATATTATTTGACAGTTGTGATGCCCAAAATATTTATCCTACTGGATTCTCAACACTTGAATTCTAATTTATGTAGGGATAATCCGGTGATTTCTCCTTGAACTCAGAACTTATGATATTTGATGCTGTGGTACATTGAGGAACACAGGTGAAAGAAATTACCTAGTATTACTTTCAAGGTTTGATCACTAAAGCACAAAAAGGACAAGAAAAATAGACAGGTAACATGAAAAAGCTGAGGGCCTTCAAGGAAACATATATAGTCAAGAAGTCTATTTGTCTTTTTTGAATGATATTGACAGTAGGTCAACTTGGGTGAACTCATACATTTTTACAAGGTTGACATTCAATTGAGTTTAACTTATGCAAAAAGTATTTTGGTGCTGTATTTGCTGATACTATCATATTCCTTTCCTTCTTTCACTGTTGCTTAGCTTTAAGAATGGCTAAGAGTCTGTCCAAGGGCATATTTTTATTCATAGTCATTGTCAGAGAACCTGCGAAGCACAAAGGCACTGAAAAAGCTCTCAGAATTGATGAAGTAAAGAAGCTGTTTAAAAGCTGATAAAAGCAGAGAACCAATGTATGTCAGAGATATAAATCACCAGTTTCTAACCATAAAGGCTTCATGGTTTGGTCTAATGAGAAAAAGTGTTCTGTGGAAATAGCAGAATGAGTTACATCAAATGTGTTTGGGAGAAAGGTGAAGCCCTGTGGGTTGTAGTGCAGCAAGAATCCATGACATCCCAATCTGCAGCTATGGAAGCCTATAAACAAAAACTTAATGTACATAACAGACAAAGAAGACATGTTTGCTGTAAGAAGACAGCAAACATGGTAAAAAGCAGCAAATGTTATAGCACACCTTTAGTGAATAAGTGGTGACTGACTTCTAACATCTGAAGACAATTACACAGACTCCAGCAAAACTACCTTTATAGCTCTTCAATGCTGTGTCTGAATATTTCCACAATAATCTGTTTCCATTACTTTTTCACATTCAACACCCTGAAGTTTCAATATATTTTCTGCCTTAATCTATTGTGTAGTTTCATGGCTGAACTTTAGAAACAGGTTATTTAAAATATGTATAGTGAGAGCTGATAAGCTGCAGTCCATCCTAAATCTTCCTTTTCAGATACTTACAATACAGGCCGAAGCAGAAGCACACAATTACTTCCATGAATTAGAGGTATTTTCTAATTATTTAAGTAGTTTGTGCTTCATTTATTCAAACAGTCAGTTTACATAGCCTGAAAATTTGTTATTGAAAATTATATGCAATGTTAGATTCTTCATTTGTTGTTTGTTTTTTTTTTTTTAATAATCACTTCCATAAGCATGCCATTTTGGAATTACCATTTTACTTGATACATCAACTCAAAGCCTCCCAATGAACACAGATTATTTTATTATTCTTAGTGCAATATCCAAAGCCACAGAAAGATAACAAAGACAATAAAGTACCTTTTTAATGAAATTTCATCTACACCTTCTCCACTGCTTTTAAAATGCTATGTATTGTGTTTCTCAGCCCACTCCTTTTTTCTAATGCACCTGGGCAATTTGTGACCTATTTTTAATCAGGAAACTAATTTGAATGCATGAAACATCTCCACCTTACCTTTATTATTAATAAAAATTAGGAGATTTAACTGCCTTGACCAGACAGGAAGCTTTTCCTCATCTTTGAAAATAGAAAGTATTTGTTCAGCCATTTATTCTAGTACTTTTTTCCCCTGTGGCCAGGCAGGTTTTAACTTTATTTCTTTCACTGAAAAAAAAAAAAAATATTGAAAACTAAAAAAACAAGAAATGAAGGCATGAAACTGTTCATGATTTGCCTTAATACTAAGGGAAAGTTGAAGTGCTTCATCCATGGCTAAAAAGAGTATGGAAAGCTTGAGTCAGTAAAACTATTTATTATAAATAACATATAGTGAAGGTACTTTTTCCTTCTTTTTCAGCTTACAAGCTCAGAGGTTTTAAATATTTTTTTTTTTTGAAAAAAAAAAAAAATGAGCTTGTTATTCCTGTACATGTTCAAAAATAAATATTTGTTTTGGGGTTGGGTTTTTTTTTGCTCTATTTTAGGGAATTTTTAGTTTGGTTTTGTTGGTTTTATGTTTACACTTTCTAGCCAAAGTGATTTGTGAAAACTGAAGTTACACCATGCCAATTACATACATTCTGAATCAGAGCACTTTTTTTCGCTGGCATTTTTACTTTTTTTCACTAAGAAAAAAACTTTAATACAGCATTCAGAAAATTTTAACATTTTCTCGCTGATCTTATTGTGTGCAGAAGGTGATCTTTTGTCAGCACAGGGGATGCTTTTCAGTGCATTATAGGGAATGAAATTAAGATTCGGGGTCTATATCAACAACAGCAGAATGAAAAAGGGACTGCCTTAATTGTATTTGTTTACTGGTTTCAGTAAACTATTCATTAATCTTTAGAAAAGAGATAAAAAATATGTACATATAACTGTACAAGATCAATTTTATGTTATTGCATGGAAGAAATTACTCCAGAATTGAAATGCATATATTCAGCACTATACTTATTTCAGAATTCCTAATAAATGAAAAGTAATATAAATAGCTGTTAGCCTTTCTCCATTTAAATATAGAGTAATGTGAATTATAATTCTTATCGCCATCATTTATGCATGATATTTCTTTTACTGTTAATTTTTAAGCTCAGGTGTTCTTCAGACATTGTCAAATGGAAAGAAAACTGCTAATTCAGAAAATTTAAATTCACTCTATGGTGGAGGCTAATGACTTATTTATATATCATTTAAACCTTATTTTGAAGATTTAAGTAGGATTCAAGAGCTGAAGTGGCCTGCGCCTTATCACTACATAAAATTAATTTCCCTTTATCAAAAGCTCAGCTGTTACAAAAGGTCTTGAGTAGTCCATGAACTGAGAAAAAATAATCAACTCAGAGCTCATATACAGAGCCATGTTAACGGTTTTGTTTCTGAGGCAAAACCCACGTTTCTTTCATTATTGATAGATTTTAGCAGAAGTAGTTACACTTATGATCTCTGATATTGTATTTTATTTTATTTTTTCTCTAAAAGTAAGGCCACAGAATTAATCAGTCCCATCTGCATGCACAAAAGACATGACACACGGAACAAAAAACGTCTGAAACAAAACTATGCTTCCTTTCACAAGCAATAGGGGAAATTAATGTCATCGCTAAGCTGAAGACATAAAGAGATTCAAAATTAAAAATCCTTTGAAAGCTTCCAACAAGATTCCTATAATCAGCTGTAAGATAAGTAATGATCAAAGCCCTTTAAAATAATATTGCTCACCCCATTAGAACTGCTTAAATGTACCCTACCATTCATCAGAAATTATACAAGATTACTGCAGAAACTATGCCATTGTTTCAGTAAGGAGCCCAGATGTTTTAAGGGTAGACTTCACAACTCACATAAGGTTAAAAGCCAAGACTAAAAAAGAAACCAAACCAAACAAAAACATAACACCACCACCTCCCAAACCAGCTGCAGTTATAATCCTTAATTATCACTAATGCAACACTTCATAGGTGCTCAATTGCTCTGACAAATTGCCGCATATTGAAGTTGAGTCATGGAAGGGGAAAGAAAGTGAATGCCTTTCCCAGTGGAGTGATATTAGGATTTTGGTTGGTTTGGGGGGGGGCGTTCCTTTAAGCAAAGGCAATATAAATCTAGTATAATTCTGTTGGGTTTAATTTTCTCCAAAGAATCTTTCTTTTGTTAAGTGTCATCTCAGCTACATTGTGGTTGGTGAAAAGAGAAAAGCACATTCTGCGTACTTCATCTCCAATGTCGCCCTATGAAATAGGGATGTTACACACAGAAGTGTCGTTAGAATCTGAAAATATTTCCAAGTAGAAGTCCAGAATAATGTATGTTTGACGGTTCTACTAAACATTTGAGATTTATTATCTGATGCAGTGTGCTTTTAATAGCAATATTGTTATTGGTTTTGTCAATAACAATTTGCAGTGGTCACCTTGTGTCCTTCTTTAAACATTCAGAGGTAGTTCATATGGCATTGCTTATCAGCATTACTTGTAGATGGAGGAAGTTTGCAATGTTTCAGAAATTGCTTGATGCAAGCTGTTTGAAAGGGAATGTTTTTGTATAGGCAGTGTGCAAACTCAATTTGATTGTCACATTTATTTACTTAGATTTAAAGGCACCTATCCTGTGCTTTAACCATGCTTGCCAATACAACTGCAGTGAAAAAGTCTGTATGCATTCAAAACAGCAGCATTACTCTTCTCCAATACTCAAACCTAAATAAGACAAATATGATCCAAATCAATAAATCTCCATTTTACCTATATCCAAATATTTTGTATACCCTATCTCCATTGATTTTTGTTATTCTGTAATGTTCTTTAACAGTTTTGAAACAGCAGACTCTAGTCCCATGTTCATGATTAAATTGTCTTGAAACCCAGAGAAATTCAATCACCTCCATAAAATCACTCTACGGCAGAACTCCAGGAAATCTTTCAAACAAGATTATGCCAGCAAACATCCAGCCAAAATTAATAGGCAACTACTGCAAGTCAAAATAGGATAGGATAGGATAGGATAGGATAGGATAGGATAGGATAGGATAGGATAGGATAGGATAGGATAGGATAGGA
>JAVJGJ010000014.1:59584885-59598440 GCA_035590215.1 Microhierax caerulescens
CATCAACACTGAATACAGCAAGATAATCATCTCTTTGGACCAGCTGATTATACTGTGTTTGATGTACCCCACGATGCAGTTTGTCCTCTTGGCTTCCAGGGCAGACTGCTGGCTCATCCTGAACTGCTGCCAGCCCCACAGGTCCCTTTCTGCAGGGCGGCTCTCCAGCCACTCCTCTCCCAGTTTATACTTGTGTCCAGCATTATTCCATCCTAAGTGCAGAATATGGTATTTCAACTTGTTAAATTTCATCCCACTAATCATAGCTGAATGCTTCAATCTATCTAGATGCCTCTGCAACACCTCCTGTCCCTCAAGAGTCAACAGCATGTCCCAGTTGGGTATCATCAGCAAACTTGCTAATGCCGTATTCAAGTCCTGCACCCAGATCATTGATAAATTTATTGAACAGGACCTGCCCTAGAATTGAGCCCCGAGGAACACCACTGGTCACAGGTCAGAGGTAGCCCCATTCACTACAACCCAAGATGAATGTGTTGCATGTTGATAATGAGACTGTCTTTTCTTCATCAAGAAGGTTGCCATAGATTTTTCAGTGTTGGCTCCAAGCTTGTAAAATCCTGGTCATTGAAAACATACTGCACTATCTTATCTCAAATAGAAAAAGGTCTGGTACCAATAGCAAGTGCTGGATTTCATGTAAGAGTATGCTTGTCGAGGTCTCCTCGGGAAATAATAAATAATGAATAAAAAATGAATGATGAATAAAAGCAGTTCTAATTACATTTTGTAATTATCTGGAGCAAATGTAAGGATGATAACAAAGAGCCTGGTCATGATTCATTTCAAAGTGGAGATAATCAACCATGTGTAGACCAGAGCAGTGTCTGCCAAAGCAGGACAAAACACCAGTTGAGAAAGGAAGTCAGATTGTCTCATTGCAACTTGTTGCACAACCTTTACCAGAAATAGGTGACTAGATATGAGCCACTCTACCGTGTTAAGAGATCAGCAGAAAATAAACAAGTTTCCTTTAAAGCAACTGATTATTTTCTAAATTAAAAATTAAAGCCTTTATCAAGAAAGGAGTCAGTATTTTCTTAACAATTCCAAAAACCAGGAAGAACAAGGACTGAAACCTGAAAATATGGAACAGAATTTTCTCAAAATAATTGGTTCTCACTGCTAATTGAAAAATAAGTAAATATTTCTTCTCCTGAATCAGGAGGCACAGATTTTAATTTCCTAATTTGTAAAGGGGAAAAAAACCCAAACAGCAACTGCTTGAACAACTTCATTAAATAATCAGTGACACAAGAGCAGATGTGAGATGCAGGGGATGCCAGCATGGCAATTTCTTAGACCTTTATACTACAGAAGGTCCCAGTAGACCAAGTAAGGTAGCTGGGCAAATCATTTGTAAAGGTGAAGGGGAAGGAACCTGTGACTTAACCTCTTCCTTGAGCATCTGTTTAAGAATAATAACAACCTTTCACAACTCTCTTCTTAAACTGCAAAGGACATGTGCTATAAATTTGCTGAAATGTGAGAATGCTCCAAGCCAAGAGTAAATCTATGGTGGCCTTCTGGCTTTAATGGATATACACCATGTGTGACTTTGGCTACTGAATGGGATTTCATACTTTCTGTTTAGGGCTATTTTAAGCATCTAACATTGGCACAAGCCAGCAGACCTGTAGTTAGGAGTTGATAGTCAATAGATTTTAAAAAGAAAAGTGTTTTCAGAGAATGTTCAAGAATATTGAAGTAAAGAAGGCCAAAATTTGTCACTGTGAATAATTTTCCTTTTCCTATCTTTCACATATAACCCTTTTCCTAACAAATCATTTTAATATGCAGATACACATAACTGAAATCCTATTAGTGCTGTCCAAGGGTTAAATTTTAAAGAGAGATGTATAAAGTACTCATATCTACCCAAAACCATACCTCTGCTGAAAGTTTTAAATCAAAATGATCTCTTCTATTTGGTCTATATTTAAATGTTTATATGTTGCCACAATTTGCCATGGGCAACAATTCAATTATTCATCAAAGGAATGATTTCATTGACAAACAAAATTCCATAAAGTTACTAATGTCATGTTTGTGCTGAGAAAAACCTCATAAATTTTCTAAGCCTTTGCTGAAGATCATTGAATTGCAACCCAGAAATCTGGAATTTTTAATGCAGATGGCACTGAAGTTTGACTCAGAATCTGGCAATCATACATGTTTGTGAGGTTTAGTTTAACACATCCCCTTAATCCTTCTAAATTAAGCAATGGAAAAATCTTTTAGATGTCATATTTCTTACTGAACAGTAATTGAAATAGACCTATGGCTAGAGCTTTATTAGCTGAAAGGATTAGCTGAAGAAGTTTGAATTTGCATGAATCACAGGTTGTAGAGTCTAGTATTTAAAATTATATTTCAAAATTTAATTCAGCCTCCTTAGATTCACTTCTCTTTGTTGAGATTTTTATAGAAGTAACTAATTTTAAGGTATTAATAAAGAGTATACTGTTAGTGCTGTATTTGCTCCAATTCAACAGAAGTTTTGATTTTTTAAGACATAGTATTGAAAATTGTCAAGAGATGAGTTACAGTAGTAACTGAAGTAGAAAATTAAAACAACCTTCAAGCTTGCTAGCAAGTGGTAATTGTGTTAAACTTTAAATGAAGTGTGCTTAGGTATTATGCTTCTTGTGTGAGGACTGAAATCAGTAATAAGCCTCAAAGTTATGTTTCCTGTTAAAATTATTTAAATTAAGCTATGTATTCGACTGCATAGCAGTTAAAATGACTCAGCACAGAGACACATGTAAATGAAGGACACACACTATGAATATGGCAAAAGATCACAGAGAAAAATAATTTGTGGTTCCCTTTTTTTCTGTTTGGATTTCTTTGTTTGTTTGTTTGATTTTGGTTTGGGGGATTTCTTTTTTAGTTAAAAGCACAAACAAAATAGTTCCTCAAGCAAAATCAAATTAGGTCTGGAGGAAAAGTTCTTACATATGTTCTGGACATGAAATTCAGGAGTCACCTGTGTGATTGTGGTGTTCTTCAGAGGTGACATTTGTCCATGGGATCTAATGTGCAATCTTCCCCCACTGAAATAAACAAGACACTTCTAATGGACTTCAGTGAAAATCTGAAGTTTGTTACGAACAGTCACACACTTAATTGAATTCATATTTTATGGGAAAGTATGATAAGTTAAGTAATTAAGATGGTTTAGTAAGATACTACATATGCTTTCTAAAACTCTTTACAGAGCATCAAATGTATTTGCCCCTTACCCTGGCCCAATCTGGATCCTACACAAGGTAAAGGTACTCAAATCATACTGTTGTATCTCAATAACCATTTTAAATATTTTTAAAAGTATATTGTGAAATGCTTAAAAAGATTCTTAGATTAGTTCATTACCATTCTCTGTCTTGTTAGGCCATCTTAGATTAAGCTGATTGTGGCTCAGATCTTACGCATCTCTCTGGTTTTGGTAGGGTGTTTTCTTACAAGCACAAGTAACATCTGTCCTTTTCAGTCTCTTCACAGCATCCAACCGCTCTGACAGATGTTTCCAAAAGCATACTGTCTGCTAACATTTAAAGGAATACAGTATTTGCATAAACACTGGGAATTCCAGTCTTATACTTTCCATACTGTTTTAATTTTTTAAAATCAACATTTTTTGTTCTATACCCATCGTTTTGTTTTACTCCTCATAAAGCAGACATTGTGTGCACACATCTGTTAAATCTGGGCTGCATTTATTACAGTTCTGCTCTTCCAGAAACAGGAAGGATTAATTACCACAGACCAGCTCTAGAAGCACCCCCGTGTTTCTTAACACACCAAATTAATTCAGAGTTGACAAAACTCTTTCAGACACAACCTGCTTCCTGCTGATGGTGTTTTATTAGCATATTCTTCCCAGAAAAAAAAAGCCTCATAGACCCTTTTTACCTCTCCTCAGAGTTCAATTTGTAAAGCACTGAGTGACAGGCAGCAAAATGGCTTGAATATATCCACGGCAAGTTGCCAAATTCTCCTGATAGAAGCACTTTGGAGCCTTTGTTCTGAGTACATTAAAGTCACAGAAGGTCCATGTACTGTAGACAGTACAGGGCAGGCAGGATGTTCACAGTAAGACAAAACAGCAGGTGATAAATGACATTAAATAACAGTGAGAATTTACCACAGACTAAATTAACTACTGGAGTGAAATGTTCTCAGCTCTAAGGCTATATTAACAGTGAATTTATAATCAGGTGATTATAATTCTTTTTACTGTTCAAGGAAGTCTATATGTAAAAATGATCAAGACAGCTCTATTCAACTCCAGACAAGCTGCTGGAATGGGTTCTAAAAATGATAGAGAATAACTCTTCTTTCCACCATTATTGAGCAATTTATACAATAAGTACTTTAAAGTTAATTTGATTGTTGGATACCTGGCATGCTCTGTTTCATGAAAAATTAGAGCCACACTGAGTTGCTCCTAGCTGCTCAAACTCTTGAAAAGAGAGTCTGTCATTTCACTTTAAGAAACTTGCAAATGAAAAATTGTTAGCTGTGAGGTGAGGCAGAAAACCTCAAAATCCTGTCATCTACATAAATTCTTATTGAGTTTTATGTTTTGTAAGAAGATTGATATTATAATTTAATTGAGTAACCATATCACAAATGAATATTTCACAATCTCTTGATACTGTCTGGATATGTGATTTTTATATCAGAAAATAAATGTGTATTTATTATCAAAATCAGAATCCCAAGGAAAAGAAAATAATCTATTTTCTTTGGGCTTCTTTATTTAATGAATGTGTTACTGTTCATTTGTTTAGTGCTCTTTGCATGGAAAGACAATTTTTCAAAATTCACTACAGACTTCTTTTTTCCCTGTTTGGTTTGCCTGGAGTTAACACTGCTTTTCTGGCAGAATCTGCACACTTTTTCCTAGGAAAAGAGAGCAAAAACCCTAAAGATAGTAAGACAACCCAAGCAACTGCTGAAGATCAAAATCAATAATGAACAAAACAAGACAAATGCAAGAGTAAAAGAAGCACTGGGTAAGAAGAACTCTTAAGGGCTTAAACACTGTGTTCTAAGACTTGGTGTTATTTACACTTAAAATTCAGGGGTTTTACATAGGATCCCTGTGCTGATGGCTGTGGGTTTTCATTAGGATTCATAGGAGAAAGGAAAAAATTAATAAAAATTTAAATATTTTATTTTAAGCTAAGCTATTTTAATAAGCCTAATTGGACCTAGTGGCCTGACATGCAAGGATTTAAACCTGACTGGTGTCACCATATTCTTTCAGCTGAACACGGCTTAGTGTATCGGTCTCCTCGAAGGGTTCATCCATTCCTGTGAGGAGAAGGAATTGTAGTGGCAAGCAGAAACCCACTCTGCAAAGATTCAAACCATTCATTTATTCAAAGGTTATAGTACAGTCCAGTTGCTTTTGACTCCTGAACTTGGGTCTACTGCAGACATCACTCTTAAAAAGTAATAGATATCAAACATTGTGCATGTATAACCAGTAGTGTCTTTAACATGGATACTCAATATATGGTATTCTAACAATATGATACAGTTTACTGTCCTCACAATGGCCACTAGGCTTGATAGAATGGAATTAATAGGCATAAAATAGAAATGTATTGTACTGTGTTATTATACATATTAATTCCATGCACTATTTCTCAAAAGCTTCAAAAATGTTATTAAAACTTACAATAGAATGCTTGTGAACTGTTGGGGGGGGGGGGGCGAATCCTAAACTGAAGAGTTTTGAACTACAGTAACATTATAAAACCAGTTTTACTAACTATACCGTCCAATGGTCACAGGTCACCGTGGACTTGTCAACTTTCAAAGGGAAAAACAAAAACCTCTGGGTTACTATGGTTTCTCTAGTGGTTAGATAAAGAAACAAGACAATCAATTCTCTTCAGACCTTTCAATATCACTACATGATCTCTATTTGTATTCTGAATAAAGAAGGTCTTAAAAATGTGTTGTCTCTGTGCATGGCTAATCAGGCATAAGGATATTTTTTGAATTATGCTTTTTACTCTCTTTAATGTATACATTTAAAGGGAAAAATACCAATAAGTATTTCATTCCAGAAAAAAAAAAAGAAACAAGCTATAGCAAAGGTGACGTTTGTAAGCATTAGCAACTTCAACACAGGAAAAAAAATCCCTCCTGTGAACTCACAGAAGTTCCTGGGGAGTATACCGGATCCAGCTGCCAAACACATCATATTGGGTTAGATCATGCTTTTCAGTTTGATGCTTCACTGTAACGCAAGATCTTGCCAAGTCTTCCGTTCTTTAAAAATACATTCTTTATGCCAGATACTATTATAGGTCTTTTAAAATTATTTTTAATTAGAATATTTAAAACATTACAGACTAAGATTCATATCCAATCATTTAATCTTGTAAAGTTGTTAAGAGCTATCATTTAAAACCAATGGGAAATTAGAAGCCAAAATGCAAAAACTATAACTTGTTTGAATATTGCGGCTTCCTTATTTTACCAATCCAAAGGCTACCTTGGAGTTCACACAACAGTCTTTTGTAATTGTCATATTTTTACGTTAAAAGATTTCTCTATTCTCAGATTTCATCTTACAACATTATCAGAATCGTCCATAATTTCTTTTCAGGTAGAGCAGTATTGTCAGTGAACAGCAGGCACAGATAAAAGCATATTCTGAATAGGGTTTCCTCACTCCTCCATTTTCCTGATTTAAAACAGCAACAGAATTCTAAGAGCAAGAAAGTCTCTTGCCTTTGTACAGAGGGATAAGCTTGAGACTCCAGGCCCTTTAGAACATTACTGTTCAATCACTTTCCATTTTAAAAAAATACATGGGATCATCTTGCCCTTTGATATGGTTGGCAAATAGTTCCCTGTCTTTATTCTATCATCATTTATAGAAGGCGCTTCCACAGCTGCTTCAACAAAACAACAACAATAACAAAAGCATGCACAAAGCACGTAAGCTTTCAGTCTATGCCTTAGCATCCAGGCTGGCTTTAGTCTTGGCTTCTCCATCAGAAGGTCAGCTTACACTACTGGGCTTTCGTCAATTGTTCTGTGGAAAGGTCTTTTGTGTTTCTGATCTTGATGATGTTGCTAGGGTGGATATTTTTTGTGTGCTTTGTTTTGCTTTGTTTAAAAAGACCTTATACTTAATACATTGAGATAAATATGCATATGATGCAGCTCTCACTAGACACAGTGCTGCACTCTGTGCCTCTCAGTGAAGCAAAGGTATGTAAATTGGCAACAGCAGTTTGCTGTCTTTTCTCTGAACAGATTGGACCCCAAGACAGGCCCTCTGGCACTTTTTCATTCTGCTGCTGATGCTTGCCATTGTGGAGTTCTCCCTGGCTTGTTCCTTGCTGTTAACAGTAGGAAATCTCACAAGCATTCAGAAGAAAAGTGTCAAGGGTCGTTCCAAAAAAAAAAAAATCAAAAAACCCAACTCAAACAATCTCAGTGTGTTTTTAAGAAATGTCATATTATTATTCTTTAGAGGATATACTAAGCAGGACAAGGAAACAACAAAAATATATAATACCTAATTCCATGATGATTCTTTTTGTTTGAAATGAACCTTTCAGAATTGTGAATATGAAATCTCAAATATTAGGTGTTGCAACAGTCTTTAAAAATAGAAACATGAAATTCTGATTGTGCAAGCAGACAGCATTAAATTTATCACATATTATTTTCAATGAACTAAGGAGATAACTAAGAGTAGAAAACAGATAATTTAAAACTCTTTTGGGAACATTAATTATGGTTTTTATAGTTACAATCTGCCAATTTTCCCCTGAATAAGTAGCAGCTAATTTAAATTTCCTACAGACTTTAGATAGCTGTGCCTCAAACGAAATGCATGTTCCACAGCCCTAATATGCAGCAATGGGCAAATATATAAACCATGTAGAGTGTACTTCTGCTGCCTGTCTCTCACAATAGTACATGCTTGGGAATTTGAAAACTAATCTTGCTTGGCTTAGAACTCAATACGTGCTACAGTTCTTTCAATCTCTAATGTTAAAATCCTGACAAATGCTGTGTTTGATGACTCTGCACTACTTGCAACATGCTTATTACACAGGGAAAGGATTTTACATTAGCATTTTTTTCAACATAAAAGCAGGTTTGGATCACAAAAAAAAACCCAAGAATTAAACTCTTTTGTAATTTAGTATCTGGAAGCCTGCAGCGTTTTTCTGACTTTGTGAATATGGTTCCAGAGAAAAGTAATCAGGGGCTGCACCTATCTATAAGATGTTCCCTATTTTATGCTTCCACACATTTTCTTCATGTACACCTACACCTAGTTAAGCCTGACTGCCATAGTCAACTTTTACTGAAACAGATCCTGACTCTTTTATCAGTTCCAGTCAAAACCATTGCAAGCAATAGGCAATTTCTGACTGTCATAATTCAATTAAGCTCTCAGAAGAGGTCAGTGATTCTTGGCCCAAACTTGCTTCTGCTGGAGCAGTTGTGAGACAGGTGTAGTCCCTTAAAATCTTGTTTCTTTCTTGGTAAGAAAAGCATAGGAGTAAGCTGACCTCAGTGGAAGAAACAAAGTGTGTGTGAGTGAAAGAGAAGTGGAATCACTGAACCACCAAAAAGTGACATTGTGCTGAGCACAGGCTATTTCTCTTGCTAAATACATAGGCCAAGTCATACAATCTTTGTTCACTTAAAACTATCACTGATTCCAAAAGAAACTGACTACATAATTTCCCTCACTATGAATAATTCTACTAAATGAATATATTTAATGCACATGAATATTTATCACTTCTAGCCTATGAAGTATTTCTAGTCCTGAAATAATTTTGAGAGTAAAACAATATTCTGTATTTAAAAGGTCTTTCTACTATCTCTGTCTGCTGTTGAAGAAATTCTACAATAATTTCAGTGAGCTTGACACTAACATCTGCAGTGAAGTACAGATATCAGAGGAAAACAAACGGCATTGGACTGCTTACATGTTTCTGCTGACATTTAACAAAATCGGTGTTTCTCATATTGTCCCTGCCTCAGTAAACTAACAATGCTGAACATAACGGCAGTACTTGCATTAAATATGAAAGCAGAATATTTTATCTCTCATCATTTAGTTCAAAATTTACCAAAACACTTATTCAAGTTATTGCTTTATAAATGACATAACATTTATGGGATTTTTTGCTTCAAATGTCCCACAGAAATTTGAGATTTGGGAGCAAAACAAACAGAGCATATTTTGCTATTGAGCTATTTCAAGGGAGTACATAAGATTTTTTTATAGTACATTTTGGAAAAAAATCTGAAAATATAAATTATAGTTTTAGTGTTTTCTCTACTAAGAGCAGTTTTATATTTATTTACATTTTTTTAATTCATGTGTGGGTGTGCAAATACATTAAATATCTACACAGTTACTATACCATATGGAAAAGTCTACAGCATCTAAACTTTACCATAAGGCTGGATGTTTTTAATGAAGTACAGTTAACATTTGAGAGGTTCAGACTGTCTGATAGAGCTACTGGAAAGGACAAGAGACATAGGGTTTATTTATTTTTTTTTTAACTTCCTGTAACAAACCCAAAGAACTTACCAAGCTGTATTTAATTTTGTTGAAGTGATGCAGGAAGCATGGGTAGATCCAGCCACAATGCTGATAGAGAAAAAGTATCTGTGATTTGGTACAATTTTAAACTCATCACATGACATAGTTTACAACAACAGGCCCCCTAAGATATACCATTTCTATCTTTCAGTAAAACTGTACTGAAAATTATTTTTAGTTGCATACCCCCAAAAAATCTTTTTACCCCAAATATTAATGTTTACTTCCTATAGGTACTCAGGCAGAGTATTCCAAAATCTGGTCAGCAGGTTATTGACAATCCCTATAGAGACAGATAGTGCTGTGTGGCCTGGACTGGTCACATTTTATCCATCTTCACTTAGGGTAGCCAAAATTCTTGTTTCATTAAGCAATGCCAAGGCATTATCCAAGTGGAAAGCAAGTGTTACAGGTATCAAAATCTTGTGAACTGAGGTCAGTAATTAATACTGCAGAGTTCAAAGTAATGTTGGAAATGGTACAAAACAAGTAAACCTGAGTGTTGTGACTTCAGGACTCAGTAGTATTTCAAAACATCCACTTAGCATCTTTCTTTTGATATTTACTGGAAGGTTTTGAGTTTTCACTTGAATGTCCTCTTTGAAAAGCCCAATATTTGACATAGCTAATTTATCCAATGTATTTTATTTTTCCTTTCAAAAGACTGTCAAGTTTTTTACATCATGTGGGCTTCAAGCCCAACCCTCAAAATGGGCTAGCATTTTATTGAGAACTGACTCCCTTTCTTTGCAAGACTGGAATGTTTTCTGAATTTTTACTTTTAGAGTTTTAACATAAAATATTATTTTGCTTTTCTTGCTTTCTTGTTCTTCTCCAATTGCAAAACATTTTCATAGTAAGCATCATGAAAATTAGAGGGTTCAAAGCTTTAGACAGAAAAGTCAATGCAAATACAAAATTATGAGATATATTTCTGTACCACACTGTATCT
Organism: Microhierax caerulescens; assembly: GCA_035590215.1. NCBI lineage: Eukaryota > Metazoa > Chordata > Aves > Falconiformes > Falconidae > Microhierax > Microhierax caerulescens. The sequence goes on from JAVJGJ010000014.1 coordinate 59,595,472, forward strand.
TCCCATTCCAACAAAAGCATTGTTTATTCCTGCACTGCATTTTCTTCTGAATTGCTCTTTGAATTAAGATTAAGCAAAATAGATCAGTTTTGCAGGGTGAAAAGACAGGAAAAAAATCCTAACATGAGCTTTAATGCCCTTACTTTATAGCTAAAGAAGAGTACACGCACACCAGTTATGACATATTTTTATATAAATATTACAAGCATTGAATGTTTCTAAGATTCGCCTGAAATGTTAAAATACAGTACATCTAACAGTCTAAAAATCTTGTAAGCTCCTTCCCTGCTTGAGAGTAAATTATCCCAGTTATTCTAGAATTGTCTGAATTACCCTCTGGAAATACATACTACTGCCTGTTAACTACAGAAAAATAGACAACTGATATTTTTATTATTTAGGTTAAGTGAATATGACTGCTTATAAATGGAATTGTTTGTACCATGACTGATCTATAAACTGAGAGTAATAAAAGCTTTTTTTTTCCTGGAAAATTTGGGAAATACCGTAAGGAAAGTTAGATTACAATCTTTTAGCAAGTTAAAGCTAGGGGAAATTAATTCTCTCTGAACTGCAAACCTAAAGTACCACAGAACACAGGCCAACTGTGCACATTGTAATTCCATTATCTGAAATCCAATTGTTTTTTCATGTCTCAAAAATAGAAACTGGACTCATAACAAGGTGTGCTGAAACTTTAAAATGGTTGAGATGATTGGCAAATTCACCAAAGTGCATAAGCAGATCTTTTGTGTAAAAGTTACACTACAGAATCCTAAGTATGATCTAGAAACTGAAAGACAAAGTTGGTCTTCAGCTGACTTGGTTGGAACTGCAGCAATCCTGCTCAGCACACCAGCTCCTTGTCCATATTATGGCCTTTTCCCTCATGTCGGCAACATTTCCTTCTCTTTCCTGTCAGATCTCAGGTGACAATAATTTCATGCAGTACTATCTTCAGAGTGCTCTTCTACTCCTGTGTTTTGTATACTCCCATGATGCTCCCCAAAGCATCTCTCAGTTGTTGTGTTTTACAGTGCTGAGTAGAAACCCCCTCTCTCTCAGAACTGAAGAAACAGAAAAAGCAGTGGAAAATAAAGTACAGCATCCTAATTATGTTTCCTAAATTTCACTGTCTTGTTCCCCGTTCCTTCTCTTTTACCAGTCATGTCAACCTTCAATGCCATTTATCTCAGTGGTGCCTCCAGGTCTTTCCTTTCAGTGTTTGGTTTTTTTTTCTTGATATACTCTAAACTTTTAGCAGCAAGCTAATGTCTTCTTCTTGTTTAAATTCCTCAGGTTGCAGGACAACTCAATTTCTTCTTGATTAGCTGTGAGAAGGGACAGATCCATATGCCATTAAATTCATACAAAGTTTTCTTCCAACTGATTTCCAATGAACTCCTTATAATAAGTATTTTAAAATAATTTGTCATTTTTTATGCATACAATAAAAAAAGGAAACAACCTCAAATGAAAGAGTAGGGTTTATGTATATCTCAGTTGATAATTTACTTAATTATACTGCTTTAAATCACAAGCTCCTCTTTCATTCTCTGCTGTTCATTATATCTGTTATCTTGCCATCAAGTAGAATTATTTGAAAAATGTGTCTGTTCTTCCATGAAAAAATGTGATGGTTTTTCTTATTATAATCTATAGTAAAGTTTAAAACTAAATTTGGTTAAAATTTTAAATGGTAGGATTCACACAAAGTTAAAGTTCTTCATTCTTTGCAGAGGAAAAATGTTGAGACCTTTGAAATATAAAGGAATAGGGATAATTAAAACCTTATTACACATACAATAAGTTAAAAGCATCATTAAAAGAGGTGAGAAAGATTTTATATATATATATATATATATATATATATACACACACATATATATCTATGAATTTCTCTTCCTTGTCTTTAAGAAAGTGTACATATGTAGACAATCTTCCAAGCCTAGCATATTTCTGGTGAATTCTTTACAGTATAGTAATGTGCTTTCATAACAGAAACTTACTTCTGACAATCAATACCCTATTTCTGTAAAACATTAATTTCAATGTCAACTGAAATTTCGGAGTGCACTAGCTGACTGGTTTATAAATATTGTTCCAGCACTTCTCTTAAATTTTTATATATTCTTACATCTGTTTTCTCACAAGTGGTTTTAGAAAGAAAAGTATCAGTTTATCTCACCTACCTAAAACATCTGTCTCAGATTAATAGTGACAAAATGAATAAAGCCCCATAGGAAACACTAACATGTATGAACACGCTTTCTACAGGAATTGATGTGCTATTCAAAAAATCAGGATCAAGTTCAAGAACACTGTGCACACTGGAGGGAAAATCCAACTCCACTCTCCGTGTGGGCAGAAGGCCTGCTATGAGTTGGAACCACCGTTATTCTGCAGCTCTGTTCAAAAAGGGCTGAGGAAATCAAAGGTGATAGATAGCTGGCTCAGAGCTCACTTTTGTGGGGTTCAGTGCTTGACTGCACACAAGGGGGACCAGTGCAGGGCCCTGGGTATGGCAGTTTCATGCAGTGTTTTATCCCTTTCACTCTGGGAGGGGTGTGGGAGCATACACCTTCACATCAAACTAGAATTCCCACTTATTTTTTCCATTACAGAGGGACAAGCACAGAAAAGATGTATCCAATCCAAAATAGATTTTGCACTCTTCAATCAGATGTCTACTTCATGACAACAATGAAAATGACAATGAAGTAACTAAATACATTGCTGCTGCTACAGAAATCTCTCTTCTGTTTATATCACAATTGATTCACGTGTCTCTCCAATCCTCTCTGAATCATTCATATGTCTAAGTCTACGCTTACAACTCTGTTTTGTTCTTTGATAGGTGTTATGGAAAGAAACTAGGCTCAGATATGGGCCTGTGGTATAGAATCACAGAATCATAGAATTGTTTATGACCGAAAAGACCTTTAAGATCACCAAGTCCAACTGTAAAC
>JAVJGJ010000014.1:59598540-59613799 GCA_035590215.1 Microhierax caerulescens
TGTTTATGACCGAAAAGACCTTTAAGATCACCAAGTCCAACTGTAAAGGCAGGACTGCCAAGTGCAATACTAAACCATTTCCCTAAGCAGCATGTCTACATATTTTTTAAATACCTCCAGTGATGGGGACTCATCCACTTCCATGGGCAGCCTGTTGCCATGCTTGACAACCCTTTTGGTGAAGACTTTTTTCCTAATATCCAATCTAAACCTCTTCCAGCACAACCTGAACGCCATTTCCTCTTGTCCTATCACTTGCTACCTTGGAGAAGAGACCAAAACCCACCTTGCTACAACCTCCTTTCAGGTAGTTGTAGAGAGCGGTAAGGTTTCCCCTCAGCCTCCTTTTCTTTCTTCTTTTCTTCTTTTCTAAACACCACCAGTTCGCTCAGCTGCTCCTCAGAAGACTTGTGCTCCAGACCCTTCACCAGCTTTGTTGCCCTCCTCTAGACATGCTCCAGAACCTCTACATTCCTGTTGAAGTGAGGGGCCCAAACCTGAACACAGGATTCAAGATGCAGCCTCACCAGTGCCATTACAGGGGGACAATCACTGCCCTGGTCCTGCTGGCCATGAGATTTCAGACACAAGCCAGGACACTGTTGGCCTCCTTGGCCACCTGGGCACACTGCTGGCTCATGTCCAGCTGGCTGCCAGTCAGCACCCCCAGGTCCTTTCCCACCAGGCACTTTCCGGCTGCTCTTCCCCAGCCTGCAGCGCTGTGTGGGGTTGCTGTGACCCAAGTGCAGGACCCGGCACTGAGCCCTGTTGAACCTCATACAACTGGCCTTGGCCCATTGATCCAGCCTGTCCAGATCCCTCTGGAGAGCCTTCCTGCCCTCAAGGGTAACAGCTCTTTCTGAAGTCTGTGCAGGCTTTTCCTGCTTGCTCCTGAGTCCTGGATGTGGAGATGAAATCAAAGGCTTTGTTGGTTGTCTGGGTGCCAGGCCGCAGGGTGGTTATGCCTTAACACGTAGTGAGAAAGCAACTGGCACTAAATCTGGCTCTGTGAGCTCAACTGCAGATCAGTTCTGTGCACACCTGCCTGCAATGAAGGGGAGCCTCCCACAGCTTAAATCCTGATCTGGGAAGAAGGGATATCCTCAGATGAGCATGGAGGAAATAAACAGTTTGATGGAGTGTGAATTGGATGCAAAGGTGCTTTACTGCACATAGGCACATTTTGGGGCAGAAATTGGGTGGATAATTGATTGTATATAACACTTATGTTTGTAATAAAGGATCTCACCTGGGGTCCGTGCCTTCATACGCCACACTCAAGCAGATCAACACTCTCCACCAGTGTGGTTGTATCTGCAAACTTACTGAGGTTACTCTCAATCCTCCTGTCCAAATCATTGATCAAGATATTAAACAGAACTGGTACCAATACTGAGCCCCAGGGAACACTACCTGTGACAGGCTGCCAACTGGATTGAACTCCACTCACCACCACTCTGGGCTTGGCCATCTAGACAACATTATACTCAGTGGAGTATGTATATTTTTTCACCCAGTGAAAAGCATATGACCTGATTCAAGTCCAGCAGTCCCAAAATTAAGAATTTGCTTGACATTGTGCAGAATATTAATACCATCTGTGTTAGGTGTCAAAGTTACATCAGTCATTGTCAACAGAAAGAGTTCCTTGTATACAGCAAGTTCAGGCAAGAAATTAATACAGATGTTCCAAATCAACTATCATAAAAACATCTTCCCTTCCACAAGTTAGATAGAGACCCCAGAAAAAAACTTAATTTGGTAATAAGAAATATTTCAATAATTGAACAATGCTTGTAGGCTTTTGAATTGCCTCAGTTATAAGTCTTGTGTTTCTCCCCCGTTAACCCAAAATTTATCAAGACACACTTTTACAGACAGCTATTTCAAAATATTTCCATTATAAAAATCTATAACATCTGGATTTTAGCTGCTGTGTGAAACACCTCTTATTCAGCATTTCAACAACAGCAATGCAAAGGTGAGAAGACTCAGATGGAAAAAAAAAAAAAAAAAAAAAGTATGGAAAGGAAGAAGATTCAGGTCCTGGTATCTCCATATGAGTAAAATTAAGGTCCTCCTCTTGTTAGTCATCATACGGAACAACATTGAAAAAGTATCAAGAAAGTCCTCTCATGACAGCAGTCCGCCAATGGTGAAAAAAGAGCAGGTCCTTGGAATACTGAAAGAGGTGACACTGCAAGGAGTAGGAAAAGGAAAAAGGGTAGAGCAGTCCTAATCTCGTCTTAAAAAGGAGATCAAACTCTTCCTTTTGAGGGAAAGAATCAGGAACCCATTCTATTTTTCATTCCCTGTTCTTGTCCTTCCTTAACAGGTAATACCTATTGCTGCCCATACCAACACCCAATAAATACCCTTTACCATTCAGCAGACTATCTGACACAATTCTTAGAGATTCTTTTCCATCAGATTTATAAGCATTTAAAAAAAAAAAAAATCCTCCTTCAATCAACAGGAATTAAATGTAATTCAAAAGTAAAAACACTGAAAAAAACCCCTGAGAATTTTTGTCAATAAGTAATTCAATCCATAACATGTCTATTTCATAATAATCGTTGAGGGACATAAATAAATGACTTCTTTTTCTGGTTTTGAAACCTACTTCAAACACAATAAATATAAAAAAGAGTTTTGTTTTTTTTTACTTGAAATAAAACTACATTTCTTAGATGAGAAGTGGTACAGTCTTAAAAGAGCCCAAAGTACTGTCTATTACCAGACTTTTTTTCTTTTTTTTTTTTTTTCTTTCTTTCTTACAGGCAGTAATATGTGTGAAGATAAACAGAGAGAGAGAGGAAGAGGGGGAAGAAGTTTGAAAAAAAGGAGATAAGAGTACAAGCATGCACTTATTATCATGCATAATAAATGTACATAGAAAGTTAAAGAGTGTTTTGGGGAAAAGTGGAAATATGTTTCATTCAGACACATATTCAGAACAAAAGTTCTATCAGTTTCTTTGATATTTTAACAGTGGACTCCATTTAACTTAAAATACCTATGTGCATATAGACTTCTACCTGAAGATATTCTTCTTGATTTTGGTACTGTTGCTTCTTTTCCTTTCTTCTTTGTGGAAACAAATGCAACAGTTCAACAAAATGTCAAATTGAAACATGTCTTTGCCAAAACAGGCCATGTGTGCTTACCTCTTACAGGACAACCTTAGGAGTGTCCAGTAGCAAAACATATTTCCAGACCTGTGTACTTTCATGACAGACATGTCAGGAGTTCACTAATATCTCTGGGTTTGGCATGTACTGTCCAAAGAGTCCACTCTGTTTTTTAAGGGTGTGCTAACATGGAATTAAACACTGTTCACGTTTCCACATTTGTTGTCTAGATATTTATGCAGGTATTGCAGCTGATTTACTAGTGATCCCTTAAACACTCAGCAAACACAGCTCTGGATGCTTAGTAGTGGTGATTTGTGCTTATTTATAGTCAATGTAGCTCACATTCAGAGGAGAAAAATCTTAAAACAGAAGAAAACAGATAGTTTTAACAATCTTGTTAAGATTTACCTTCTAATTCTCCCCCTGTACAGTGATTCCTTTTATTTTTGAAACTCTAACTTAATGCCACAGTTGTGTTAACAACTCATAATATTGGGCATTCTGGATTTTTTTTTCTAATTTCATGTCCTGATTTGGAGTGATGGAGAGGAATGATATTCCTGTGTTGTGAAAACATTCAGGTATTGAAGTTTGATTCTCTCTTCTGTGATACATTTCCTGAGTTATTCAGAGGATCCACAGAAGGCAGATCTACATCCCACACAAAATGTGAGGTGGGAAGTGTAGTCAGCATGATACTCCCTTGGTTGATAATCTCAATCCCTTTTGAAGAGTTTCTGCTCATTAAAAAGACAAGCCATTTTTCTATTGTTCAAGTAAAGAACACTTGGCACAGACAGTTAAAGTAATGGAATACAAATTGTCCATTTGACTTAAAATAAATTATTAATAGCAGTAATTATTATTTTATTATAAATCTTATTATTATTCTAACAAAGTGAAAACTGAAACTGATTTTTTTTTCTTAAAATTTGCTTTCTACCAAGATTTATTAGTTTTCTAAAAATATAAACTGAAAACCACATCTACTTTCATAGAAGGGAAACAATACTAAAGTTAAATGTCTGCTTAACTGATACTAAAACTAGTTTTAAAATATGCAAAAGTTTTCAAATTCAATTATTAAAAGATTCTCATTGGCTTTTTATTATCCATGAATGTTAACTGCATGTGGAGATAAATAATTTTACTTATTCCTTAATCTGCAGTTTTACTTCTGTATTAACTATTTTGTTCAAATTCTTCAGTAGTATTTAGAGTTTATGTCATATTCAAGTTGGGAAAAAGACCATAGACAAGCAAATGCTGAGTGGAACATTTGGCAGAAAGATAGTGTCAAGTTGTTAATGCCTTCCAGATTAGTCATATGATCATAAAAGTCCTACCAGAAACTTGTATGTCACAACATACATCTGAAAGAGATTTGGCAAGTCTGTTTTTGCTTCCTTAACCATATCTTTGCTACCTTCCTTCTATTTTGCCTCCTTTGTTTAATGAATTCCCTTCTCTTTCACACACATAGCACATCACAAATATTTTCCATATCTGCCTTCAGTGAAAATTTAGTGGGATGGCAGGGCATAGTAAATGTTTAAACCTGGCATAACTTCTCTGTATCTTAAATTTTATTGGCTTCTTAGGCACAGCCCCTTAAGCTGAGTTACTTCCAATATCACAATGTGACGAATTTCACACTACCACCTATTTCTGAACCTACTTGTGGAATTTTGTTGTAGTCAAGCCCCAGCTGAGATACTCTTTCTGGTAAATGTGATTAGAATAAATCCTACTTTAGTTGTCTATTATTGCAAATGTTTTCTTATATCTTTTCTTAGTGCACCAGTCAGCACTATCTTCTCATCACTTTCACTTTCTAAACAATTGCCACCTCTTCAGCTGATAAAAAGACCTGGTTTAATTAGACTCTGTCTTTCTGAAGTCATTAGTGTGTATTATCACCAGCGATACCTAGTGCCAAAGGTGCAAGAAGATACATTTCTTTAAAATGTATTTTTATTTAGAAATAGAGAAAGTAAACCACGTCTACTTTGTCTATTTTTTGAACGACATTATGAATTAAATTGGATGCCCTATCCTTTTTCTTTCCAGATACTGTTGTGGGGTTTTTTTATTATTATTTAAACATTTATACTCCATATGGTCTTTAAAATTTTAAAACCCTGATATTAAAAATCTATGTCCTGCAATATTAAAAAAAATTTACAGTGCCTCTGTGTACCCTCTGTATATATTCTCTGCTACTTATGGTAACTGAACCTCAACAAGAATTTATTTACTTGCTAGACTGACTTCACTTGTGGATTAGAATATGTGAGACTGTATGGGTATTGAGAGATCAGTGTGAAATACATATAATGAAGTGGCAAAGCCACCACACAAATCTCTTTACATGAGTAAGTTATTAAATTCTTTTCTTTTACTCCATGGAAAGGCTAAGTATATATTTGGATGAGGTTCATCTAAAACAGGTCAGATGAATTAAGACCTCTGAGACATGTGCAAAGGAAAAAATATGTTTTCTAAAATACATATCTGATAAAAATAAAATGAAAGTACTTTCTCAGAAGTTGTTTTGGTTTTACCTATAACTTGTCTTTTCTTTCATTAAACCAGCTGGCTGAGCAGATAAAAATCTTCGTCTTGCTGAGTATGACACCATGGGTTCTCTTTCTCACAGACTAGAATAATACAGTACAGCTAACACAACTTAAAAATACTGGATTTTGCCAACACGCTGAGGCCTACTATCTCTGTTTTGGTGTCTTGGCCCTGATAATTAAGATTAGTAGATCTTTCAGACTTTTTAGAGAGGGGTATACAAACCTCTGCAGAAGATTTACTCTGAGTATACATATCACAAGGTAGTTTTACTTTCATCAGAAATGTTTGAAAGATACTTTCTTTTCAGAAAACAGATTTTTCTCTCTTTTACTTAAAAGCTCGACTTCAGCACACTGTTGACCGCAGTTTCAGCACAGATTTTGACATGTTTTGACCCAATGCCTTTAGGGATGATAAACAGTTTGATTTACAGTGCTTGAAATAACAGCACAGGACAAATGACTTCATGTACTCCCTTTTCACAGGTTTTCACATCAAGCAGTCGAGTATGTATCAGTACTATTGGAAGAAAATAAAGCTGGGAGCACATAAACCCACAAAGAATACTAGAAATATTTCAGTCATTAGTATGCAAGCAATTTGTCAAAATGTCAGCGTACGGCATTTTCCAAGACCTATAATAAAGTCATAGATTGTCACAGCACTCTCCAAACTCACCGGCTGCAACAAGGTCTTTTACTGTCACATACCAATATAGTCTTCAAGCCAGTCCCTCTGCTGCCTTCTCCTAGTCTCTCCTCATCTAGGTTTTTTCTTTCTCTCTCTTTCTCCCTCTTTCTCTCTCTCCCTCTCTCTCAGTGTAGAGCTTAGTGCAGATTAATGATATGAAAGCCAATGAAAACCACTATTAAACAGAAAAAAGTAACATTCAAAATGACAAAAGAAACTAATTATACTTTAAATTTTGCAGTTGTAGAATATTGTCACAAATTGTAAGAGATCTCTTTTTCTGGCTTAAATAAGGTGGAAAACCTGTACCTCCTTAGCATGAGTTCACAAATCATGGTCCATGAGACCACCTTTTTTGGCAGTGTCCCAACTAAGTGCACAGATACACTTTCAGCAATGGTGACTTCTTGGTGACAAAAGAGAAAAGATCTACTTGAAGTTGCTCACTGAAGATAAAACTAATTTTAGATTCCCATTGATTATGTTTTAAAGATGACCAGAAAACTATACTCATTTCTTCTGAGTGCTTTAGGGAGAAGGCAGAAATCTGTTGCACTCAGGAGACCATACAAGAAGTTTCAGATAGACTACATAATATTGTCTTAGAATTGCAGAGTGTTTGAGGCTGGAAGGGACCTCTGGAGGCCACCTTGTACTGCTCAACCAAGACCACCTAGAGCCAGTTGGCCAGGACTGTTTCTAGATGTTTTTTTTTAAATACCTTTAAGGATGGAGACTCCACAACTTCTTGTCTGTCGGGAACCAGCCAGTAACCGCCTACATGTGCTGGTATGGGGTTATTCATGCACCGTGGGCTGTACAGGCACATGTTTAAGACTTTGCAGTTCCCCTTGTTGAACTTCATGAGGTTCCTGTCAGCTCTTTTCTGCAGACTGTTGAGGTCCCTCTGAATAGCAACACTATTCTCTGGCATTTCTGCCATTCCTCTCAGTTTTGTAGCTTCAACAAAATTGCTGAGAGTACAATACGCTTCATCATCCAGATCATTAACAAAGATGTTGAAACTTAAATTTTTCAAAAGAACTGTACTGACACCTGCCAATTTAAAATACATACATTAATATGTGTGACTGTAAAGTGTAAAAGAGAAAAAAATCTGTTTTCTGTATCTGTTTATGTAAAATAAAGTATATTTTAAATATTGTCAATGAAAGTAAAACTACCTTGTGATATGTATACTCAGGGCAAATCTTCTGCAGAGGTTTGTATACCCCTCTCTAAAGAGTCTGAAAGATCTACTAATCTTAATTATCAGGGCCAAGATACCAAAAGAGACTGACCAGACCAATATTGGTAACTATTATTTCTGTTGAAGATACATGAATGCATATGCTTTGGGACTGTTTCAGCTGGTTTTCCCTTAGTTTTTTTATACCACCCATGCCTATATTCCACTTCCAGCTCAGATGTCTGCTTTTCTGTTTAAGTAACTTACTTTTGATTTCTCAGTAATACAGATAAATGAGTTACAGAAGTTTTTATATGCAGTTATTTTTGTAAAATCATTGTAAATTCTTAAGTATATCACATTCCCCCCAAACAGTTTGCTTTTGTTAACAGATTTATTTTACTGACCTTCATTTTAATTGCTTAACACCATAGCCTTTACTAAAATTGCATGGGCAACCTTTAAAAAGAATAGTGCTAATGTCAATCACTCAAAACCAACACACAAAAACCTTCTGCAGAATGATCAATTAAGGCCTAAGTACAAATGCAATGTAGCTAGGCAGATTGGCTGAATTTACAGCCTCCAAAGCAAAGTATACAATTAGCTTCAAATGCCAAACTTCACATGCCACTGAAGTAGCTGTACGTTAAAAACAACAACAAAAAAATCGTAGAGAATTTTCCATTCATGATGAATAGACTTAAGAATTTTGGTGAACAAAAGCTATTCTGCTACACTCATTTGCAAAGGATATAATTAGTTGTTCTTTCAGTTTCCTGGATAAAGATGGCACATATGAAAAATAATAGGCTGTCAATACCCCAAAGGGTTAGAAGTATAATTTTAACAAAGGAATATATTTAGGACAACAACAACAGATTTTAGATGAATATCTGTATTGGTTTAGAAGATTTTATGCCAAGAAAGATGCACTTGGAATTCATATGATATGTAGTATTTCTGCCTTGTTTATTTTAGCCCTCTTGTTCTAAAAATGCCTGCAATGACAGTAGGATTTTGCTGCAGTTTTAGGGTCACAAACTCATTAGAGCAAAAATTCACCTACAAGTAGAAGAATGTTAGAGGCTGCTTTGTGTGCATACCACAAAAACATATGCACCCCAGAAACTTTAAAAGTTTACTTCTTGAAATCCATGTCAGCTTAAAGGAGATCTAATTCATGCCATTCAGTGTCCATGGCTGTGACAGACAGCATAACAAACTAGAAGAACTAAAGTAAGTCTAAAATGAGAATAACAATCTATGATTTCTACCCAGATTTTAATTATAGTTAGCATATTTGTCTTGTGGGTTCATATTCAAGATTCCATATTAAAAGATCCATATAATTACAATTCCTCATTAAAAAATGATACAAATATGAACACAGCAAGAAATAACATTAAATTATTTTTGCTTCTGTGATTTTGCAGCTATATTCCTCAAAGTACATATAAAATAAATACAAATAGATTCTTTCACATATCGCCATGGCTGAGCAGAGATACCCATGAATTTGTAAAAATTGCCTTTTTTTCTAGATAATTTTTTTATTTGGTTATAAAACCAGAAGCATTTAATGGATTTTGGAAGTAAAACTTTCTGACATCTGTGATAGTATCCCTGGTCAAAATAGGGGAGGAAAAATTTCTGTTTGCCATGCAGCAAATAATAGACTCCATTTTCAGATCATTTTTAGACTGTTTTGAACTCAAGATTTAAACCTCATATTTCTCATATGTTGAGTTTTTACCCCAGCTGGCAACTGAGCAACGTGCAGCTGCTTGCTCACTCCATGCACCCCCTGCAGTGAGATGGGGAGGAGAATCAGGAAAAAGGTAAAACTCATGAGTTAAGAATAATTTCATAATTGAGATAAAATAAAATAACAACAGCAGCAAAAATAACAGTAATAATAATAACTGTAATGAAAAATAGTGAGAGGAATAAAATCCAAAAGGAAAAAAAAAACCACAAGTGTTGCACAATACAGTTGCTCACCACCCACTGACTGATGCCCAGCCAGTCCCTGAGCAGCAACCTGCAGGCCCTGGCCATCCCCCGGGCACCAGTTTATACACACAGTATGACGTTCTGTGGTATGGAATATCCCTTTGGTCAGCTCAGGTCAGCTGTCCCGGCTGTGTCCCCTCCCAGTTTCTTGTGCCCCTCCAGCCCTCTCATTGGCAGGGCCTGAGAAGCTGAAAACTCCTTGCCACCTGAAAACATCAATGTGTTATCCAAAACACAGCGTTTACCAGCTACTGAAAAAAAAATTAACTCTATCCCAGTTGAAACCAGGACACATATGATGAGTCTTCCTATTGGAAGTATTCATCACTAGCTAATCAAGTAATTAAGCAAGAAATGGAAACTGTATCAGCGTATTTCAAGTGAATGTCCTGAACTGTGATATTCTGGAGTTGATCTTTGTATGTTGTATTTCAAAACATACCCTGTCTTTTCTTAGTTCAGAATAGAACACTGGGAATTTCATGGCTCTAATATTTCATGGATTGCACAGTAAAATATCTTACCTGCCTCATGCAGATTTCTATCATTGTACAAAAACAAAGAAAAATTGTGAAAGGCATTAAAAGGCTTCCCAAAAGTTTAAATCTCTGAAATGACATTGTTAGGTCTATAGGGAGATAACTAGCTTGCCAACTTATCTCTGGCTTGGGGTCATGCTGTGGAGCAGAAAGTGAGGAGCTACTGGAGACTTGCCATGAGAAACTGGTGGTGGATGTGGCACACAACCATGCTGACAAAACAGAGGTTAGTAATAGCGTCATGGTGAAAAGCTGGATGTCATAGGTGGGTAAAGGGAAATTACTTGAGAAATGGCTTTAGAGATAGCTGGGGGGTGGGGGGGGTGGGGGGCAGATTTATTATAACTGGCTGTAGCCAGTTATTATCAGCATAACAGTTACTGCCATTAATAATATACAAAGCCAAAATTGGCTACATAAATATATTTTGGTATGGATGTAGCAAATCTGAGAAAATGTAGTTAGGGGCAAGTTGTATATGTGGGAGATGGACAAAGAAAGGGAAGTATGAGGGCAATGATAAGGGGCATAAAGAAATAGGACAGGGGACAATAAAGTATGGAGATAACATGATTGGGACTGTGTGGAGACACCTGCTGCACAGCCCTCTGCTTGATCATTGCAGCTGAAGCAGAAAAATAAATAAAACTTATTATTCTGACCATGCCACATGTGTTGAACCTGTTTCCATAATGAGGGGAAGGGGTAAGAGGAAGTGGGGTGTTTTCCCTGGCTAGAAGGAGGATGGCCAGGACAGAGTGATCAAGCATCCTCCAGTCACTGTGTCAGTAGTGCCCATTCCAAGCTTGATGTCATCAGCACTTACCAGCCACTTCCTAGCAGACATCCAGATGGATTACTTCAAGAAACAGAGAAATTGTGACCCCTCCTGCCCCATTTTCAGTCTCTCCTCTGCCTTCATCATGTGAGCCAAAGGGAAATGAGCTTTTTTTTTTTTTTTTTTCAGAGTGACACAATATCAAGCAGTGCAAATGGCTGGTTTTCTATTTATCCTAGTGTTCTCAACCAGGATAATGGTTCAATCTCTGTTTTGAAGAATCTAGAACATGAATAAATTTCATTTTTTGATGGCAACAAGGTACCTTTAGTTTCAGTGCAAGAAAGCTGATTCTACTGACTTCAAATCTTCAGCATTTTAAAAAGACAGTCTCATTTTTCTGCTACATACAGGTACCTGGCTAGATCTCCACAGAATGCTTTCTCCTATTCATATACCCCTTTTTATCTAGCCATTACCAATTAGCTATTTAGTAAATCATTACCAAGAAATGACTAGCCTATCCAGCGGCTCTGACTGAGAACAGCAACAGCATAATCTCATCATACACAGAGATTCATTCCCATTAAAAAAAAAAAAAAAAAAAGTATATGGAAAAGTATAATACACTATTTTGTATCAGTATATGATCCTGAACCATCTTATTACCCAGTTGCTCTACCACTACAATTAGTTTCCCAGACTCTCTAGTCTCTGTGGAATTATCTGAGCTTTTTTTTTCATATGCTTCATGCTGTCCGTTCTACTTCCAATTCCCCTCCATACCCCGGCCATATCACCTGTGTGTCTTCTGGAAGGGCAAGAGGCAGACTGTTCTGTGGGTGATCCAGGGCTATGTACATAACCAACTTGTTAGCTGCACAATGTCAAGCAAAATGGTGAGTAGTAACAACCTCATTTTCTCTGCTTATCAAGGGAATTGATAAGATTTATTTTCATTTCGTTTGGCATTGTTTTTCACAAAAACTTGTAGGAACTTCATACTTTTGAGACTTCAGACCCTCTTGTCAAATTTGGTTGAAATCAGCCAGAGTCCACCTATTAAGAGGAACAGCTAGGGAAGGCAGAAAGATTACAGAGTAGTTGCGTATCTCTATGTTTTCTTGGAGAAATATGCTAAAAACTGTTCCAAATGTTTGCTTTTTTTTCATGAAATTCATCTAATGTGTCATAATTCATGATATGCACTGACTGCTTCTTACAGCTCTCAGGTATAACTGAGAAGCACAGATAATTCATGGAGACCAAAGGACCCATATTGCTGGCAGTATAAATAAACTTCAAGAAAAATCATGAGAATTTTGTTAACAAATAAAAGCACTTCCAGTTCCTTAATTTCACTTTAACTCTAAGAGTAGATTAAATGGTTCAAGACACAGGGAATTAAGCCTTTGAAAGAAAAATCAACAAAGCATCAGAGGACATGAGGGCCCAGTCTTAGCATGCTACCGGTTTGAGGGATTGTGCTACTAGTCAACACAAACTGTGGATGGTTTTTATGCTAACTAGGGATGCATGTGGTATGTGAAGGGTGGGTTAGGGAAGCATGGATGCTGCTGCATATGTCCACTTGGTATTCTAGAGGTTGGTCCTATTATTTTTTTAAACATGATCACATTTCAAACATGATCTCATTTCACAAAGTTTAGACCTGTTTTGTCACTACTGAATAAAGCAAAAGATGATAGTGTTACATCCGATGTATTTCTTAGTCAAAACAAGATTTCTATGGCCTGGAAAAGCCATTATTATTTAGCGTTAACAGAAAATTTAGATGTGGCAATGAGCATGATATTCTATGTTTTCAAATTGTTCTCCTTATGACGTTTGCTTTTATGTGTTAGTGATTACAGCTTTTTAGCGATGTGAGTTTTGCTATATTACCTACTTTGTTTCACTTTTTCATGTAAGGATAGCCTCCTTCAGGACCTCCCTATGGGTTGTAGTAGGAACGTCGTTTTTAAAAGTAGGATCCTGACAGATTAATTTACATTCACTGATGTGTCAACGATAAACTGGACTTTAACATGGGTGTAGGGTAGATTAAAAACCCACTGAACTTCATTGGAAGACCTGATACTTGTAATCTGATTATATTAATAAATCCATATATTATAGTACATTCATGTTTATCTAAACTAGAACAGAAAATTCTGACTCTAAGTGACTCCTTTTTATAAAGTAGGAAACTGCTTATTCACACAACATATTTTCAGTTGTGGTTGTTTTTTTTCTTTCATATCTGAATGAGAACTTCTGCCCAGTCCTTAATTTCTTTACATTTTCTGTAGAATGTAAGACTTTAAGTTTTACTTTAAAAAGGTAAAAAGTATCACTACACTTCGCTGAATTGAAAGCATAGCTTAAAATAACGTACAACATACCCTGTACAGTAGTGAAGAGGCAGATTCAAGAAAACTATGTTCCAACACAGCAGGATTCAAGCAAATACTGATTCAAAACCACTTCAGTGTCTCAGAGGCAATGTTTAACAACTCCCACACAAACAGGCATTAAAACATCTAAAGACCCATTGCCCCATTAAAACGGAGCACAAGAGAGGCAGACTGACTTGCCTGGGTCAAAGTACCCATAGAAAAATGAAGCTGTGTTCACTTACGTCATTGATTTTTGAATTTCAGAAATGAGGGGGCATCTTGATCAGCCCAATGCTTCAGAAAGCAGAGCATGATTACATCCCAGCTGAATATTTATTTTCCTAATTTTTTAATTAGCCATATTTTGATTACATTTTCTTGAGTGATATACACGCTTTGTATTTTTATTTAATTCTCTCAGTACCCGTCTTCCTATAAATAAGGCAAAATTGCAGAAAACATATGAGGTTTTCCAATAAACATTAAAAAACCCCACAAGACACACTACCCAAAAAAGAAAAAAAATACAAACAAAACAACAAAAAGGAAAAAAAAAAAGAAAAGAAACAGAAACAGAAAAAATACCCTCCAAAAATACACAAAGTACACACACACACACATGCACACACACATATATATCCTGGTCTCTTGGTTGTCAGGCATTCTTGTTGTGGAGTGGTCTAAACAGTGTAGAATGAGACTAGGCAGGATCCAGTCAGTTGATTACATTGGAAAACAACTGCCTATAAATTCACTTAATGCAAGTAGCTAAATGTCCTTTGACCAGCACATATGATGAGGAAAAAAAGAAACAGAAGACACTCTATCTGTCCCTCTTCTGACTTCTGGAAAGGGCAAACTTTGGTGGAAGGGATTAGTGAGAAAGAAAGAGCTAGTTGCTAGTTAGGAGTAGAGCTAGACTGATTTTTCTCAAATATCTGAGGAATATAACAGCAGCAGTTGTCGTGTATGAAGGTAAAGTGGGTGAAACTGCAAATGTGGTTTCAGAAAGAGTAGCAAAAATATACGTTGCTAGGTTTTGAGCAAAGTGTGTGCTATTACAGATCCCTATGTGAAAAGTTATTTCTTTGTTCCTTTCTATCAGTTACCCTTCCACAATATCAGATTAGGTTAATAGGCTACAAAGTTTTATTGTTAAAATATCAACACACTCACTTCCTTAATTTATAGACAAGCCAGCAATACAATTTAATTTATTTACAGCAGCAAAGATATTACCAGTATGTGATAGGAATACATGAATCTTTTCATCACTTACTGTTTTCTACAATCTTTGCATAAGAACCTTTAATTATTCCTTTATTAGTCTCACTTTTGAATGCTTGCCTTCATTCTGAAGAGCAGATAATATTACTCAGTTGAAGAAGGTGGTAATAATTTTCTCCTAGAATTTTAAGGGAAAAACTTAATCAAGTTTTCCTAGAAGATAGAGAGGGGACAGGAAAATCACTTCTGATATCTGAAATAGCAATTCAAATTCTGGAGACTACAGACTTTTCTTCTTATACTAATCTACAGAAGCAGCAAAGTTTTAATTAACCACATCTGGATTTTATCATAGAATCAGAGAATCATTTAGGTGGGAAGACATTTCAGATCATCAAGTGCAACCATTAAACTAGGAATGCCAAGTCCACCACTAAACCATGTCACTAAGCACTGCATCTACACTTTTTTTAAACACCTCCAGGGATGGTGATCCCACCACATTCCTGGGAAGCCTGTTCCAATACTTGACCATCCTTCCAGTGAAGAAATTGTTCCTAATGTCCAATCTAAACCTCCCCTGGTGCAGCTTGAGGCCATTTCCTCTTGTCCTTGTTATCTGGGAAAAGAGACCGACCCCCGCCTCACTACCACCTCCTTTCAGGTAGTTGTAGAGAGCAGTAAGATCTCCTTGGAGTCTTCTT
>JAVJGJ010000014.1:59614123-59624983 GCA_035590215.1 Microhierax caerulescens
TCCAGGCCCTTCACCAGCTTTACTGCCTTCTCTGGACACGCTCCAGCACCTCCATGTCCCTCTTGAAGTGAGGGGCCAAAGCATGAACACAGGATTCGAGGTGTGGCCCCACCAGTGCCCAGTACAGGGGACGATCACTTCCTTAGTCCTGCTGCCCTAGGCAAAGGAGACTAAACTGAATTGTAAGTTTTAGGAAAAAAAACAACCAAACATATATTAAAGATTTATTATGTTCTCAAATATCTAAACTCCTTTTTTGTGATGACAGATGAAATAAAAGTTGGCTAGGACTTGGTGAATTGCTTAGTTCAACTAGCTAGTTTAACATCAGAAGCAGAGTATCATACCTGTGTTAGTCTTGCTGGTTAACATCTCTGAAATGTAGGCATTAAAAGCCTAAAGAACCACAAAGAGAAATCATTTTCTTTGAGCCAGCTCAGAGGAAAAAATAACAACTACATTAATAAATATTTTTATATCACTATACTTACATATTTCAAATATAGTTTACTTTGCTTTTTCAATAAATTAATGTGTCCTAATCATAACTAGCAACATGAACTGAAATATTTACTGGGATTGCTTATGAATATGATAAAGAAATAATACAAGTGTTCCATCATTAGTTTACACAGAGGAAGATGGGAAGAAAAGTGGGGGTTCACATTCTAATTTTACATGAATTTTTATGATTATGTTTTTATTTCTCCACATATGAACAAGGATTAGAAAATAAGCTTGTACAATTGTCATGATAAAAATGATCACATAAACAAAATATTTTTTTTTTTTATAATTGGTTTTCTTAGCTTATAGTATATCATAGTAGAAAAAATAAATCTAAACCACATACTTTTAAATTCTGGGGTTTTTTGTCTTCTTCACCATTTTAATCAAGAACATGAAGAAATATTCTTAAAATCTAACGGGAGATATAGATAGATAGATAGATAGATAGATAGATAGATAGATAGATAGATAGATAGATAGATAGATATGAGGCAAGTTTTATGTGTGGCTAAATCATACACTGACATTATTACATGAATGTTGAGAGACCTTCAGCAATTGACCTGAATGACCAATAAAGACACTGAAATATTTTACAACTGATAAATATTTTTTGCAGTAACTAGAGAGAGTGTAATCCTTTATGTTGTGTGGGGTGTACTATAAATAGAACCAAATGAATTCTCCATGAATACATTCATATTATACTGTAAAATGTAATCATATGACAAGTGTCTAGGAAAAAATGCTATGGAATCAAATCAACAGATACACTTTTGAAATAGTTAGGATACATTGCATATTTTACCACTAAACAAAATGGTTATAAATAGAAAGTAAAACTCGTGACTTGGTATGCATAGCATTAGATCTGTATAAATAAACAGAAAATGTTTTTTTTTTCCATTTAAACTTTAAAAAAAAATTCTCATTTATGCATTCATACAATATCATGAAATATGAGTTACTGCAAAAGCAATCGGCTTAGACAGCTCATTAATCTTTCTCATACAAATATTGTGATCCCTTTCTCTTTCCTCAATGATTTTTGTGTGTATGATTTAAGGATCAAAGAAATGATAACTATTTTCCATGACAGCTTGAGATACAATGTGTTCTGCAGCATGATGAACAATTAAATTGTGATTTAATTTCCCTTATTATTTTATGGAAACATAACGTTAACAAAATAAATATGCTCTGATTGTGCAACGTAGGCGAAGCAGTTTCCTGCCTTAACACTACATTCATGCATTTGCTGAAACTAACCAGATTTCCGCTAGTCTAAATAATCTGTACTGACACTGTATTTCTTCACAGAGCCTAAAATTATGTCTCCACAGCCCTCATTTTGTAATGATACCCAAACTGGCTCTCATGGAGCTATCTTGTATACCAGCAGCAATGCAGCTGCACTGCTCCTCCCAGGTTACGTTAAGAGACTGTTAAATTGGCTCCACTATTTGAGTTAGCTTGTTCAGAATTCACTAATTTAGGTATTTCCAAGTGGCCCTACTTTGCTAAATGCTCCGATGGAAATATTGCCATTACTTCCAGCAGACTTTAGACCATGGTCTGAACACCTGGTAGCAATAAATTGCATACACTTGATATAAGTAAACTAATTTTTTATTTTGTTTTTAACATTGATTACAATTGTAGAGATCAAGTCCCCTGTTCAACTTGGAAGGCTGGGAAGAGGACAGGTAGTTATCAGCATTTGCTGTAGAGATGTTTCTGAGGTTTTTAGGGGAAATTCACTTTAGCACATACTTGCATTTTTCCACTTAGAAATAATACACAGAATGTGATGAAAGAAAGAGAGATCTCTTCCCACATTGCAGCTTGTTCCCATTGCCTCTGTTCCTATCACTGGATGGAGGACCATCAAAGGGAGTCAGGCTCCATTTTCTCCATACTCTACTACAGGAAGTTGAGGACAGCAGTACAGTGTCCTCTAACCTTCCCTTCTAAAGGCCAAACAAATTTACCCAGCATCTCCTTTTATGTCATATGCTTCAGCCCCATTAATCACTTTGGTGGCCCTTCGCTGGCCTTATGAAGTAGCTCCACTCTTGCTAGTACAGACAGAATATATTCTGTCTGTATACAGAATATAACAGAACATAACTGTTTGTTGGCTTTTTTTTCCTTCAGGTGCACACTGTTGACTCATGTGCAACCTGTCCTCCAAGACCACTGCTTTTCTTTGGTTTATTTTGTTGGCATTTTTTTCATCATCAGACCCTCTCACCCACCTTTCTTTTCCCAAGCTGCTTTCCGGTCCGTCAGCCCATACTCCCTTTAATATTCTGCATAGGGTTATTCCATCCCAGGTGCACACTTTCCTTTTTCCTTGCTTGAACTTTCAGATGCTCCTTTCAGTCCATGTCTCCAACCTGTGGAGGTCCTGCTGCATAATAGGCCTACTACTCAGAGTATCAGATGCTTTTCTCTAACTTCTCATCATCTGCAAATGTGCTGAGAGTATGCTCCACCTATTTTGAAAATAAAATGTTTTTACTGATGCTGCCATGAAGAGGTTAGCATAAGGACATAGGCAACCAGTATAAAATACTGTCATCCTAAATAGAAAAAAATGTGTCTAGGAAAATGAGAGCACATGCACCACGTAGATTTAACTATATGTGGTGCTACTGGATCTTCCATATTCTTTGGTAAGTGTATGTATTTAGAATTTTATCAATACACAGTTCCTGAAACCAATTAATAACAGGTTTTCATTTGACAATGAAAACAATTTTCAGTATTTTATTTTCATTCTCCCCAGGAGAAGATATTGAAGGTATAACTGCTATGAAACAAGTTACTTCATTAACTGTGAGATACAAATGATTCTTTTGTCTACTGCACCACTGAAGATGTGAGCTCTAGTAACTAAAACCGTTTTACAAGGTTTTCTCAGGTCAAGTGTTATAAAAACAGTCATTGAGCAATAAACACACTGGATGCTCTGTCCTATAATCTTTTAAGCTATAATTATCCTTAATTTCAACAGTTTGTTCCATAAGGAAAACTGTGAAAATAATTAGTACTTTTCAATACCTTGTAAAACACAACTGCTTTGTAAAGAAAGGTCAAAACATTTTCACCCAAAGGAGTATCTGCTCATTTCAGGTGTTGTTGAATTTGTACATTAATACACAACAAAACTACAGCTTTTTTATCCACTCTTTTTCCCAGCTTACTTTCCTTGAGTAGTCTGGACTGAATAGCTAACATGTCATAGCAAGTATTGCAGGGAACAATGACATTTACAGCTACTTCTAGCTAGTATGAAGATGTCATATGGAGTTACAATGTGTACACAAAGTGAACCTACTTACGTGTTCAGTACTCTAAACATGATTACTCAAACCTACTATATATTGCAATGAACATAAATAGATATATTAAAATTACATTTATTCATTTTTTGGTCAACTGTGATTCATTATAAAGCACCAATGATGAATCAAAGTAAAGCCTAAGTGTTAGTCACATAATTTTCAAAATCATTAAAATCAAGCAATTTTTACACAAAGGGATGGATACATAAGTGGATGCTAAAATCACCACAAATCTACACAAGAAAATACACTCTTTACAAAAGAGTTTATATGTGCACAGGGTTGAGCTTTTTTGTTTAAGAGGGTTTCCTTACACAATTCAGAGAAGAAATCACATCCTTAAACCTGAAGAGCTTAGGTTTTCAGTCAATTTAACATACCCATCTGATAGGTAGATGTACAACTCACAACTGTTATCCTTCCACAATTAAATTATCTTTACTAAAGAGGATCGAAGCAACTATTACTTGTTTAAACTGCAAACAGTTCCAAAAATAGTCTGCCTTCCAAGGAGAAGTGGGTTCTACCCCAACAAGCACACATTCCAAAGCATTAATGCAATTAAGCAATTAAAAAGAAAAAAGTGCCAGTGGCTTACTTGATTATACTTAGATAGTCTAACAAAAAAAATCCCCAAACATGGTGCCCCCCTCCCAAACCACTACTGAAACCTAACAGGTTTTTCCAGACTTCTTGAGCATTTTATTCAGTTAAAAACTATATTCAGACCAATAAAACAATATTCAGTTTATGTTGAAATATTATTTTAAATTCAGAAATCTGATTTCATGTGCTCAACAAGAGCTGAAGTGGTTAGATGATTTCTTTTATAAGTCACTGGAGATACAGTATTAATTAGTCACATTAATTCAGTATTTTTTATGTATTTAATTCCTTGAGAAAAATCTGTAAAGAAACCAAAATTCTACAGATGCAGTGAAACTAACATCACTGTTTTGGTTAAAATGCTGTGCATTCATCTGCTGAATGACCTGCAGAGAAAACATTGTATAGTTATGTGCTTTACTGAGATCTTTGATGAATAAAGAGAGAAATAACAATGAAAAGCTTTTGTAATATAAGTTATCCTTGTTTTACTTGCATTCATCACATTCTAGAAAACATGAATTCTAGAGGTAGAAAGAAATACTCAAAACTAAAAAACCATGAAGCATACATTAATCAAATAATCAAGAACTGTCCAAAGTCAATGGAAAATTCCAGTTAACCATGTTCTCTTATCAAAGCATATTTTGAATCTAGTGATGCTAACATTAGTCTAGTAGCATCACTTCCAATGCATGCAACATGAATTAAACCTGAAAATTTCCTAAAAATCAAGCCATAACTAATTACACTGAAATCAGGTGTTCACTAGACAGGTAAGAGTTGTAAGATCCAGATAAAGAAATAGAAAAGACAATTTTGCAGTAAATCTGGTATGGATTGTCCAGCACTTTTGGCACATCAAACATTTTTTCTGCATGGAAATTATTTGTTAAACCCTAATCAGTAAATTTAGATTAGTATATCAGTGCATCATTAGCAGCAAAAGAATGCAGAGATTATTTTTGTCATGGTTCTGCTGTTTTCTCTAGTCTTTGGAAAAAGATATCAAGCATGGAGTTAATCAACACAATCAATAACTACAACTCTTTAAAAAACAAAGCTCCTGACAAGCATCCTCTTTCCCTGAAGCAGTAAGTGTAGCTTCTGTAAATAAGGATAATCAATGGCAATTACCAATAATTTACTCCCTAGGACTGTTGAAAAATACTGTACAGAAATCTGTCATAAAACCTCCATTGATTAAAATGCCAATGAAAAACACATTATGGGACAATGTGTACCAGTATAGATTGTAGTTAATTGCCTCTTGTTGTAACCTTTATACACAGCAGGCCAAATCATGGTCTTAGTTACGTCCCTGTAATATCAGTGAAGTTAACATGACTTGCATGAACAGATCAAGAAGATTTGGGCCTTGAATAGTCAAAGACATTGCAGTTTGATATGTGAATGAGCTCTGTCTTACAGTGCACTTGACATACTTCTAACATTTTTCTAAAAATAATAAAATAATAAAGCAAAATCCCCATAGAATGAATATCTTAGCTTTTTTTCAGAACCACTGCTATGAGGGAATAGTGTATTACATTTTCCCCTCTACAAGCAGACTTGTAGATTTATAGATTATTTAGAATTTATTTAGACTTTAGAGATTCTAAACCAAACCAAACACAAATGCACCAATGGAGAGCTAAAGGGATGGAGGAAGCCAAAGGAATAAGACTTCCCCCTCCCCCCCCAAATCCCAGAAGATTTCCAGCTGTCCCTGGAAAAAAGTCAGATTGGTTTGTTGCCAGTGAATAGGTAAAGAACTTTATATTTTTAGGTATGACCCAGTTCTTTACCTCATATTTACAGTTCCCAGCATCCTATATAGTTAGAGAATTTCTGGATTGCTAGTAAGATGAATTTTTAACAATGGCATTTCACAAAGAATACACACTGAATTAATGTGTACCATGCGAGTGCTGAAGATCCCCATCAGAGGAATATTTAAGACAGTAATCTGTGTATTATAAATTGTATTTTCTGTTTGATTAACTACCTTCCTATATGAGGCATGCTTTTTCTCAAACTGTTGTGTGCTCACAGAACCTTTTAGCTATTGTCCAGTCTTCCTCTTTGGCTAAAGAACATGAAGACTATACAAGTTCATCAGATGACCTAAGAAAACAATAAATAAATAATAAAAAAAAGTATCCTTCAACCTTTTTCATCTTTTTGTTTGACTGTGACATGACATTACTAAATACATTACATGTAAGACATAAATGAAAGCTGTTTGAGCTGTTTGAACAGATCTGGGATGCACATACAGTTTAGGAAAGAGGAATTGTTTGCACTGTCTGTGAGACTATACTTTTAGAAATTAAAATTCAATACATAATAATATGAAATTTACCTTTCATAATGACAGCATCAGTCTTTCTTCCCATTGGGTCTAACCCTCAAGTTTCTGTCCAGTCTTGTGGGTGGTTTGTGGGGTTTTTGGTGGTATATTTTGTGTGGGGTTCTTTCCTTTTTTTTTTTTTTTTTTTTTTTTTGGGGGGTGGTGGTGGTGGTAGTGATGGAATTTTTTTTGTTTATTTCATTTTTATTTGCTGCTTTGCCCCCCTCCCCAAACCCAGAACACAATCCATTTCTGTACCATTACTCTAAGGATACCTGTCTTTGATGATATTTCTTGTTGCTATTGTAAGCCTGGAATGCCTTCCAGAAAAAGAAACCTTCAAGATCTATGGTAGGAGGAAGAGGAAGAAATATTTCTTACTACTCATTGCTACCTTCTGAAGTTGTTTATGAATGCATGAATGGATGAATGGCATCAGCTGCTGAGATCAAGCTATGAAACAAAAGGGCTGCTGAACCAGCAGAAAATGGAGGAGAGATGGACTATTGCTGTTACTAGTAGTACGGGTGAAGAAAAAATTGACATTGCTTCAAGGCAAATGCAATAAAGCTTAACACAAGACTGTAGGGGAATGCTATCAAATACATATTCATCCCTTAGGCACAATGTAAACACACAGTCCTTTGCTGATATGAATTGTCATAACCCCAAGTACTTTAACAGAGTTGCAACAATTCAAATTAGCTGGCTCCTTTAAAAAGCTCTTAAAAGTCACTGATGTACTGGTAATCCTTTCCAGAACTTGGGAACAAGTTATACTAACTGGATGAGGACATTCCACAATGTACAATTAATGAGAGAGAGGATAGTTCAGCACTGAAGAAAATCTTTTTGTAGACTAACAGATGCAGAAGATCAAACTGAAATGGAGAAGAGTATTTTAAAATCCATGAAGCTTTGAGTCACAGACTTTGGATTCTGAATTTGGTTCTAAAGTATAAAGCACCATACTAAAAAAAGTATCAATTTCCTGTCATAATTATCTTTTTTATGATAAATGGTCAGCCTCTCCTCAAAGGTAGATTCAGAGGTTCTCGAGAAAAAATAATTACTGATGTGACTAGTTCTGCCTTCACTGTGAAAAAAACACATAGCAGGTGTTAATGAAGAGAAAAAAAGAGGGAAAAGAACCTGCCTAGTAGTCTTCCATGTTGACAGGGAAGCGATAAAACTGTTCTTAATTTCTATTTGCTTTGGTAAAAAAAAAAATCTTAAATTCTGATAGGCAGATATTTTAATATTGTGAATATGTGATAAGGCCCTGCAGTTTTAAGTCAGCTGTACAGTTTGGATGCAGCTCTCCCAGGCTTTTTGTGCAAAACAATCAAGACCAGTGAGGTAACAAACAGAATATTAAAGAATACCTCAGCATAAGATCATCATATTGGTCTTACATTATTTACTGTGGGATGATAACACGGAGTATGGAAAGATGCACCAGAGGCCAGTTTCATTATCATTTGAGCAATGCCAAGGTTAATGACACTGGAGAATGTTCAAGAACTGTGTTGGTGCAAACTCTGCCTGAGGCTCCTGGGCAGCACCGCACCTCCTGTGCTGCTAGGCCGCTGGGCAAGTAGTGGGAGCGAAAAGGCATCTGCACTGCTAATACACAGAAAGAAAACAGGCTCGCCATAGCCAGCAAGGCCTTACCTTGATGTTTAGATAGCTTAAACCACTGGCTGTTTCTACTACTATTAAAAAATAATTTGAAAAGGGGGAAAAAAAAGTGTGGAAAATACAAATGTAACTTTCATTAGACAGAGTGTGGTTTAAGGAGGGAAAACAAACCCACCACAACACCTATTTGTTGGCAAATTACTTTGTAACAGATTTCTGATAGAAACTCACCATCTGACCTTGTGTAGCAGTGCATTTTCCCCATGAAAATATCAGAAAACTTACCATATTTTAATGATCTTGGAGGAAAAAAAGTGTGCATGTGTGTAGGTGGCTTTAAATCACACAGTTACTGAAATAATGTAGGAAGTAGCGTTTGTGCTATTGATATTCCATATCTTGCTAAAATACACCCATTTAGGAAATTGCATAAACATAAATAACCTTGTTGAAATCATGTGTGTCTTCAGAGGATGGACCCACCTACATTCACATCATTTCCAACACAGGACAAACAACCCCCAGCCACCTCACCTCCTCCTGAAATTTTAACAAAATCTCTTTGTAGCCAAGTAGTTTATTTCAAAAATTATAGCCTACAAGATCTTTCAGCAGTCTTGTTGATACGCGGAAGACTGCCACACATGAATAACAACAAACTTTACAGACATATTTTCTCATCTGAGCAATCACCAAAGATGTCTTTACACTTCCAATGATGGAAAGGCAAAGATAAATATAAAGCTGGATAGCTGACAGCTGGTATTAAAACCAAGGCCAAGTATTATCCACCAAAACTGGCACAGTCGTTTGACTTCAGCTCTTAGTTTACTTCTCGTTATTCATGTTTTTACATGAAGATTGGACTCCTACCATTTTTATATTTGTTTCTTCCTTTTTACATGGTAAGGGAAACCTTTACCTGAGTATTTTCTGACATTTTTTCCAACACAACAGATACAAAGACGCAAAACCCTGAAGACATTCATTAGCCTTCTGGCAACAGAAAGAAGAAAAATAATCCCATTCAGTTTCTCTTGCAGGATAATGACAGTGAGGAAATATTCAGGAGGTCCATATGAGAGAGGAGGTAGAGACTGATGTTACCTTTATCTTCTCAAATACACTATTAAAACTAAAGCATGTGAACTACAGTTTATCACCTAAATAGATGTTTGCAATCATATCAGACATCAACATAACCACACACAAAAAGGACGTGAGTATCTCCTCCAGGATGATTGCTCTTTTTTACAGGCTTTAAAATTCTAGTAAGGGTAAGTTCAGTTATCAATCACTTGGCAGAAAAATACCACATACATATGATCCAATGCTGCAACTAGATGTCTATGCCTATGCCGAGCTTCATTGCTGCACTTCTAATCACAACAGCACCATCTGTCTCTGCACTCCACACTGATTCAGCAGTCACTAAGTCCAGGTATTTTACCTTTAAGATCTTAGTTCCCTGTCCTTGTGATTTGGCTGTTGTTGAACTCTAGATCACAGTCTCTTTATTCATTGACATTATTGTTCTGCTCCTTAAAGAAAAAAAAAATAGAGTACAAGCTGAGGGTTCAATTACAGAGGGCAGTTGCATTGCCCCAGGGGGTGGAGAAACCTATAAACTGTGAACCAGAGCTACAATATGCCTCCTATTTCTCTCCTTCTATAAAATCATTGATGTACCCCCTTACACCACCCCTATACTTAATTATATACTAAGGCATGTATAATTAATTAATTATACATGCTCTGATACAGCTGTACTGGCTGTAACACTGGGAGGGGAAAAGCTGAGCCTACCACCTGTGCAGGAGGGGAAATAATAGCTCTATTGAGTCTGCTTTTGCCTTCCTTGCTGTACTGTTCTTACCTTTTTCCTTTAAAAAAAAAAGAAAAAAAAAAAGACAGAAAAAAAAATAGAAAGTAAATACTTTTTTTCCAGGAGTTGTTCTTTATTTTACTGGACTTCAGATCAGACTTTTTGTTTGGAAACCATGTGTAGATGTAAAACTAGTTTGTCTATCAGGATATACATTTTCTCTCAAGGGGGCCGTCTGACAATCTGTTAACACAGTGTATAATGGAGAGGGTAGGGGGCAGATCACAGGCCAGATTGTTAGCTGGTATAAAAGAGGTGTTAATGCCATTGACTTTAATAGGGCTACGTCAATATCCACCAGCTTAAGATTCTCTGTATCACAGCCCATAGACCACTTGAGGCTTGCAAAGCCTTTGTATTCAGTCCACAAAGGGACTTTTTAATTGTGGCTATACTTGACAGAATCATAAAAATGTACTATTATCAGTTTACCCAGTGATTCTCTAGCATTCCTAAGGATTAACCTCTCTCCTTGGAAGCACACAGAGTTGTGAGAAAACCTTCTCAGCTAAATC
>JAVJGJ010000014.1:59657528-59675173 GCA_035590215.1 Microhierax caerulescens
CAATGTAAGAAATACTGAAGTCTAAGTTAATGTATAAATACAAGCAAAAAGCCCCCTAACCTACTCATCAGAAGGTGATCAATTCAGGTGTCTGTAATTCATGATTTGAGACTGTTTTTTGCCATGCTAGATAAGGCAGGAAGATTTCAATCCAGATCCTTCAGAAACAGAGAATATATTTTTAAAGTTCAGTAAAACTGAATAATTATATATGTAATATACATATATATAATAAATTAATAACTAAGTAACAAAATAAATGTATTGGTAGAGATTTCAAGAAGTTACTGTGCTTCACTTGAATACCTGATACAAGGATTTCTGGTTTCCTGTCTCTACTCAGAGATGATAATAGTGCAGGACTAGCTAGAAAATCAAGCACAAGTGGGTTGTTTTTAACAGATTTTATGAACTTTTCAGCTATTCCTCTGCTCATGTGCCACTTTGGCTACTTTCAGGGCAACTGTGTCTTATAACTATGTATCTTCCCCAACGGTTGGCAATGTGTCCTACACATTGTAAGAATATCTTCAATAACGTGCGGGACAGTATTGTGTGCAGCTTCTGGATATTAAACTTTTCATTTTATATGAACAATTGCACTATTCATATGTGATATTTAATTTGACATGTATATGAGATTGACTTACATGAAATGGATAATATTCGATAGATTTGAATCCACAGTATTTATTCTGAGACTATTTTGTATGTAGGATTTTAAATTACCTGGGTTTTGGTGTAGTTTTTAGAATTATTTACATTTTTTAAAGATCACTTGTAATAAGCAATATAAAAATATTTCAGGAAATATGAAATTATTTCAGTAAAATATAAAAATGATTTTTTATATTTTACATCCAGATTCTTTTTTTAATTGTTAAGAACAATGTCGTTCATCAAAACTGTTTTGGGGGTAACATTTTATTCTGGTCTTAAGTATAAAAATAAAAGCTTATTGAAATCATTAAAATGTATAGATTATTCCAGTACTGGAGTACTTCCAGTACTGAAGAACTATAGAAATGATATATGAAATGATAGCTTTAACTATTTCATTGCTAGTAGCACCACATATTTTTAGTTATGACACAGCTGCAGACAAATATTAGGTCTTATACCATATTCTTTATTAAACTCATCAGTTCAAATGTAATGGAGAATTCCCAGATTAAATAAACTTACATAAAATTTATCAAATAAAACCATTGGCTTTGCAGAAAAAGAGTAAGAAGAAGTTCTTTAAATGGGAGAAGGAGGGAAAACTTGTTTTAACTTGTTAAAAATAAGTGAAGGAATGTGATCTCATCCAGATGGGCAGGTATAACCCTCACAAGAGGTTGAGCTATCTCAAACAACAACTAACATACAAGGGATACAATATTCTGAAATAGGAGTGAGAAATATGAGAGGAATTTCAAATATAGATAAATAGATCTACAAATTTTTTTTTAATCAGTAAAAATATATCACATATGGTAGTTTACTGAACTAGAGTGAACTGCTGTGACATGTGAATCCTAACCTGCTGTCTCTTTAACCCAAGTGCACCCTTAGAATTTTGTCTAAGAATAAGAATTTTATAAGAAATTTAATGTTCAGTGTTATTTAATCACTCCCTGAATATGTTTAATGCCTAATAAATATGTCAAGAGGTATTTTTAGTACCCTGGAACTTTGCTAGCCTTTTAGTTTAGCAATAACAATAAACCAACAAAAGCAGATGTTGGTGAGAAAATCTTCAGTGCAAGAGTGTTAGGAAAGGTGACTATACTCTTACTATAAGGCACCACTTCATGTAACAAATAAAAATAAAAATTACTGTAAACTATTAAGTAATGCTTTAAACTAAATGTTTCTAAACATGTTAACATTGAAACTTTTAGATAATCATTATTTAAAATACCATTTAATTATTAAAAACATATTTATTGGAGGTTTAACCACTATATTTTTTCAGATATTGCTTAAGCCTCAGTCTGTTTTTCATAATAATTTGTTGTGTAGGAGCGTACTACATAACTTCCCATCCTGCAATTGACCCAAAAATCCATCTGTTCTGAAGTCTTCCTTCTGAATAATGTCAAATGCTGAGAGGATACTTTAAAAAACACAGCATATCCAATAATACATCTTTTTTTAACCTCTGTTTTTCTTCTTCTCCCCCACCACACACACACATTGAAGAATTAAAATGTGATTACATGCAGCCTCTGGGACCTAGTCTGCAAATACTGTTGTAACAAAACAGCAATTCATTCTTATAAAATAATGACAACTATAATGATGACAGCAACAAAGACAGCAACAACAATATTAATAAAAGTGATGGCAGTTAGTATATGTCAAGTACTAATTGATCACAGTTACGTGGTTTTAAAATTCAGTTTATAAAAATACATGGGTGAAGTCAGTCTAGCCCTTCCTCATTTAGAGAAGAGTCTTCAACATTGATTTTCTCTGTAAAGAAGTCAGCCCTTGGCACATATTTTTATCTTGTGTATAAAAGTACCTGAGTGATTGTTTCCAACACACTATTTATTATCCATTAGCCAGTTAACAATAAACAACAAATCCTGCATCATTTACTGTCCCCTAATCTTTCACAGTTTCATTTTACTCAGGTCTGCTGTCTCCCATGGTGTAGGTAACCAGCACGTACGGTATCAGGAAGCAACAGCCCAATTAGCATTGGAGATCAGCGGTGGCACAACAGTATCTTTGGCCAGCAGCCCACATCTCCGCAGTCACTGTTTCCCCTAAGCCACCACTGAGACAAAGCAGCTGAGCCTGGGAAATATGCAAAAGAAGCAGCTAACCTTTCAGAGCGCAACTCAGACAGCGGGGTGGGGATAGGGCAGGAATAAAATAGATTGTTGGAATACGTAAGATAATGGGCACGCTTGTCACTTTTCATAAATTGCTTTTATCTCAGAACTTCTCATTATCACTAGTCGATACCCAATCTTTAAAGAGAAAACAGAAAATAATTTTTCACCCAAAGAATTCCTTTGAGTTAAACTTTTTCACACTTTGTATTGTAATTTCTCCCACTGTGATATTCTCACCAATGACACATATACTAGCATTATGAAAAAAACAACCAACTGAGCAACTAAACAAAAAACCTAAGATACTTAAGGAGATAATGTTTAATGGGTCAGTTTTCTATTTACATCTAATAAAAAAGATGCAACTTTTCCTAAATGAACTACCATACTCCTACAGGTGAATAGTCATTAATTTTATGTAAAAGGCATATGGAAATAAAAAAATACTGTGGAGCTAGCCACACATAAGACAGTCAAATAAACAGCAATTCTGTTGTAACTCATTTTGCTTTCCTCCAAAACTGCTTGAAGCCTCTGTTCCTATATCCTAGAGATAAAGTTGGAAATCCTAGTCTGGAAGACTTCACAATTCTCATCAGCCTCAGCAGAGCCAGAACAGATCTTGGTTCTGTAATGTGGGATCATGCATTCTGCAAGTTTAAAGAGTTGTGGATGACTGTTGCTCATATACTGGATATGACCTAAGGCTCATTAAAGCAAAAAAGATTAGTGTTGCTGGCTTTAATAGGCTGACAACGGACACCAACTGAAATATTTCTGGTTCTGTAAAGCATCAGCCTATATATTTCAGTGTTGCATCACTAATTTTACTTGAAACATCTCAAATGTATTACTACTTTGTCTAAAAAAAAAAAAACTTTAAAAAAAAAATTAAACCTTTTTAGGAAGACACAGTAAACCCAGTATTTGTATAATTGTTTGTTCTCTATGTCAAGATTTTCTGTAAAGCAAGTAGAGTGACCAGTGTCAACAAGCAACTCTCTAAAATCTGTTTCTCACCAATTCAGAATGGTTTCTGCCACCCCTGGGGACACTGTTTATGTCTGGCAAGAACATTTCTGTCTGGCAGATCCTGATTTTCCACAGGGAGGGGGAAAAGGCAAAACTAATGGATGTGAATGAGCTTAAAAGCTAGTGAACTTATCAATCACGGAAAACAACTGTATTTTGGGAAGCAAATAGAGGTACTTTGGCAAACAGAAAAAAAGTCAATAGGTATTGTTTGAGACACTGATAACTATGATCAGGGTTTGGTCACACTATTCTGATCTCATAGTACTCTTGTCAGCATCGATTATTACATAAAATCCTTCATGCACTGCATGAAATGCATCACATACAGTACTATAAGCAGGTCAAATTTGGGAGTCTCAGTTTAGTTTTTAACTATGATAAAATGTTTTTCTCATTTGATCTTGTTTCAGTAACAGCTGAACAGAACTGAATGAAACCTTAGGATCTGAACCAAAGAATCCAATTATGTTTACAGAGATTTTGCACAGCTACCCCAGCATTGTTCAGCTGCGTGAGGGTTCGTGAATGTGTTTGGAAGCTTGTATATTTTACATTTTGAGGAATCGGATACCATATTGCTTTACATAAGCAATACTTTGACTGCTTTTTCTATAGAATTTAAATGAACAAAGTAAAAAAGGAATTCCAGTATATTACTGTAATAGTTAGTTATTACCCAAGTTGTTTATTTTTCCATTTGGCACCCGATCTTACTCAGGTATTATACACAGATATTAAAAGAGGTTGGAGTTATGATGGTTTGGAGAATGAGATGGATTATTTGTAACTTCACTGACTATGCTTAAGATATTAAGAACATTCTCAAATCAAATTTCAGACAAAAGGTTCTAAGATTCAGGGGCAGCGGGTGGGGGGAAGCTTTAAAATGAAAAACCTAAAAAGTGAGATTCAATAAATGTCAACCTTTTACAACTACAATTAGCTTAATTTCCAAACGAAATAAATTTGAACTATAAAATGCAACATTTTCAATAAAAATGTCAAACTAAGGCATTCTGATAATTTTCAAAGCTTATTTCCCTAATGTTTGGAATGGACAGAAATAATGAAAAATAGTTTTGGCAAATCAGCATTGTCAGTGACAAATATATGAGAAAGAAAATCTCAGACTCCCTAATATATTCAATGATTTATTATCTCTATGTGCTATAAAACTCAGTTGGTGAGATCCTTTATCTGTTCTTGTAAGGCTTGATTGTCAACCACAAAGAAGTACAAATAAAGTACTTTCCAGAAACTTCCACGGGAAAACCAACTGTTCTGAGGTTTGTAATTTCGTCTTGCTTTAAAGTCACTTAACGCTGGCGAATTCAGTGCAAAGTTTTACAATTAAGTGGTCGGGATTACATATGCAAATTAATTGATTGCCAAGTATTTGCCAGTATATTATGTTTATCGGCATTTACAAAACCTTTCTTTGCCTCAGCTGGGAAAGGCGTGCTTTATCCCATTTTCAGAAACCAGTACAGCGCTATTTCCCGGGCTGCACTGCCTGCACAATGCTCTGTCTCTGCAGGCCCTCAGGCTGGGGTGAGTTTTACAAAGCAGGGACCTGATTTACAGCCCTCTCCCGCTACCTTTTGTCTGTGGCTGTCGTAACTGAGATAGTGCTTTGAAGTGGATTGTTTGCTACTAACTGAATTCAGTTTTAATCTTATTAACTCATCTATTTTCTTCTCCTGTGTATATATTCCTTATGACTACCTTCAACACTGTAGATACAATGCTGGCTCTCTCTTAACACACTCTTTAATTACAAAACACAACCAACTCCAGAGGAAGGCTTCCCAGACGAGTTAATATTCTTGTGAATGCAGAAGCAGGCAGCCGAGCCTGCCTAGGTTATTACTGAAAAAAATAAACCTTTTCATCACTAGAAATGAGTAAATTCCTGGATGCTGCAGGTGAAAGTGATCGGTTGCTGATGGGAGCCGGAGGAGGGGAAGGCAGACATCAGGGTTGCAATCTCGCAGCTGTGAAGAATTAAACAATGTGTTTGTGCCTGACTTGCGCAGAGCTGCCCTGAACAGGGTGGCTTTTTGTCTTCTCATCCTGCTGTAAACTTCTAGGCCCACTTAAAATCTTCCTGTGGGTGGTGAGGGAGGGGCTGGGAGGCCCTGAATTCACAGCGTGGCTGTAAAGACCTTGCTCTTTGAATGATTTATCTTTGAAGCTCAAGTTGACTACATCCAACTGCTTTTCTCACCAATGGTTCCCTGATTCTGAATTCTGCATCTAAAAGTCCTAGACATGTTCAGAGTAGCCAGAAGTGTTCTGCATGCTATTACTGTACTCTGCTGTATTATTTTTTTTCCCTCAGGGAAACCTGAGGTGCTACCACCCTCCGTTCAAAGCTGGTGCTTTAAGTAAGTTGTGTTACAGATGAACAACAGGGAACATAAGTCAGAAGAGAAAAACTAATTGAGAAAAATGGGAGTTTGCTTTTTCAGGGGGAAAAGAAAAAAGAGAAAAAAAATAAAGAAGTTAGATAAACAGCATAGAATTATTTCTGTTCTGTTTCCTCGAACATTTCCAGCTTACCCTCTTCCCACTTGCACTTTCCAAAAATCCCAACTTTCTGCTTTTTTCCACACAATTTCATAAACAACATCTGTTCTTCTCTTCCTCAGAATACCACTGGACATTAAGTTAAGCTTCATTTTTCACCCCCTTCTTTTAAGTCAACCCCCCAAAGAATAGATGTAAGCTGCTTCACTCCTGCTAAAAGAATGCTTTAGGGCAGAAGTTGTTCCACTGACACTAGCAAGGCGCTGCGCTGGGGAGAAAGGGCAGGGAGACAGACAGACACACATGCACACACATGCACGCACCCACACACGGATCTCTGTGTAAGTAAGAGCAGGCCCATACATTTTCAAGGTATGCCCAGAAATCACTGAGCATGTTGGGCTGTCTGGAAGGGCTGGAATGTCAATTTTCTTATCAAATAAGCTGGGTTTTGTGCTGAAGACTTACTGTTCCTGTTATCTATGGGCTACCGGTCAGTAAGTGATAGCAGGCCATCTCCAGAAGTCCAACCTGGCAAATTTTACTGTCAGGATTTTCAGTGTACCCTCAGGCTTATTGCTGACCTTTACTGTTGAACCCATTAATCTAAATGTGTCTGACAGGCAGTGCTGCAAACATTACAAGCTGAGGTTCAGATTAAGGAAAATATTAGTCACTTTCACTTATTTGTGAGATCCAATTGAAGTATAAAGCAAGTAATGGCCACTAAGACAGCTCAGACTAGCCTTTGCTTTCAGGTCTGGGTCTTACCATCTTTCCCACCATTAGATGAACTTTACATGCATTAAGGTTTCCCAAAACAATCAAACAAGACTTCCTGGCTTTGAGAGACAGCTTTAAGAGGTTGTGGACTATTTTTAACCCTGTAATTTTAAGGCCACATTTAACCATCTTCTGTGACTAAACAAAAATACAAACCCAAGAATATATCTTGAGAATTATTCAACATACTAGATGAATCAAGAAGGTCCTAAACTGAGTCTGGTTGAAAGTGTGTTGCTTAAAGGTGATTTCCATAAAAAATATTGTCAAGTTGTCTCTCTTTTCCTTTAACATTTTTCTGGTTTACTCTATTTTTTCACAGGTACTGTATTTCAATCCTATTGAGTTGCTTTTTTTTTCTTCCTTGAAAAGGTTAATGTTTTGCATTTTTAAAAAAAATTGCATGAGATGTCTTGCCTGTCAGTGTTGTGTAAGTTTTGAAATAACATAAATGAAAGTGTTAAGTTTTTCTATTTTAATGAGAGCTCTTTCATAAAAACAGCAACAAAACTAGAAATGACAAATTTTTCACATTACACCAGATGATATTCTGCATGGCACCTATCACTAAAATATACCAGTGTGTATGTGTAGATATGAGTTTATATATATGTGTATGTGTGTAGATATATGTATATATATATATGTTTCAAAAGACATTTTCCCCCCTCTGTGATCTACCATGTAGGTCACTGTTCTATTGATCCTGTTTTAGTCATTTTCAGCATCAGGAAATTGAATTCTACACTTTGGGATATTTGTGAATAATATTTTTCTCTCTTATTTATTGTTAACATAAAACTCAGAAAGCAAAATTCTCTGAGAAACACATTGTCCTAAATTTCTAGAAAATGCATTTGTTGTAATTGATATGTTTTTTCTCTGATGATTACACCTTTGTATTAAGAATTGTATGACAGTGACAAGATTTAAAACCAGGATATGGCATTCTCCACGCCCTCCCCCCCCCCCCCCCCAAATATTATAAAGAAGCGTCATACATCTAAAAAAGCAACAACATGTTCTAGCACCAGGTGGGACTCAGCACTGGAGACTTAATTCAGCTTTTTCACAGCTAGGTCAAAAGCAGCTGGAAATGCACTGTGTAATGTAATTTAGGAGTTAGGAAGTAGAGTTGTGATTGCTGAATTAAGATAAAGCAGGAAACCTCATTCCCCTTTTCATATTTTTGTAATTTAAACCAAGAAAAATTGATGCAAAAAGGGTACGTATATTAACTTAATACTGAGTTGATTAACATACAATGCTAAAGTTCTTTTACTGGTGGAAAGTAGATTTAATGGACATAGATTTCCCTTATAGAATATGAACATATGAATGCATGTATGAATGCATATTTTATGATTCTAATGTATTGAAAAATATTTATTTCTTCTGAAATTTAACCCTTTTTAAACTGCATTTTTATAACCTGTGGGGAAAATTGTGTAGCAGTTAACAAGGAAAAAAGCTATTATCAGATCGATGTTTTCTAAGCCATGGAGAGTTTACATGTGCTTTTACACTGCATGGAATCAAATCTGTCAAGATCAAGAAGTACTGCATGTGTTGTAAGTTTTTGGAAACTATAACAAATGCAATCCTAAATGACATTTAGTACTTCACCAATTACTGACTTGCATTTACACAACTTAATGTTTGTATTGTTTTATTTTAAATGAAGGATTGGGAGCTAAAAGGAAAAGAGAGATGGAGGAAAATCTATGAAGTTGCAAAAAAATTGGCTTTTTTTTCTAATTGTAACATCCATGTCCTCTACAGATAGCAATGTGATGATATGAAGACTGGAAAAGAAGAATAAAAATGTCAGGAATAAATATTCCATGTTGTAAATAAGTTTTGGCACAGTTAAATGAGAAAACCATAATGCATGGAAATCACTACACAAAATATGAATACCATGTGCTAAGTTACAGCATTAAATGTTAACAAAAACATGTAGCATTGCAAAATGAGTCATAAATTCTTGGCTGTATGATAATTATGTTGCTACTGATAAAAGATGACAGACTAATGTCAGCTTAAGAGAAAAGCCATGTCAAAGCAAAGTTTTCCTTCATTTAAGGACACAAAATTTTTAAAAAAAAAATAAATAAAGGAAAGAAAAAAAAATTAAATGCATCCCTATTGGTCATATAGGCATTTACAGCACTTTCATATCACAGTGGGTTTTATGTCTTTCACTCCATTGACTCAGAGATGACAATCACTCCTATGCAGATTTGCTAATCCTTTGCTCTCCCAGTGTTTTGAGCTCTTCACACTAAATCCTTACTTTTAAGTGGCAAAGTTTCCATCTCTCTCCAGGTTGTGCTGCCAGTATTTTTCCCAGACTTGAAGGCTCCCACAGTGTTTCTGGTAGTTGTTTTTTAATGTGCATGCACTCCTCTCTTATCTATCACACTCAGACTAAGTCTACAGAAAAAAAAAAAAAAAACAAACCAACAACCTAATGTAGGCCATTAGAAGCAGATTTGCAGAGCAGACCAGTTGGTGCCGAGGGCCCGATGATTACAGCATAGGTAACTTGAAGTGTTTTTACTTTGCAGCGGCTCTCATGTGGCCCCAGGGGCTCAAATGCCTATCTGCAGCTGGAGTGAACTAGGTGAGCTCCTGAAAACATTTTCCTCTACTGTTACAGCTGCAGTGAATCCAGCTGCAGCAGCCTGAGACCACTCCATGACATGACTCCACAGAAGTGTGGACAAGCAGAAGAGTTACTTCAAAAATGTACATTTAACACAAGCTAAAATGTAAATGACATCTGAATCTGCTAAACAACATAGATGTGTAGTGTTTACATTGAAAACTACTGCTTCTTTTTGTTTTAGAGAAAAAAAATCATGTCATTTCTAGAAGCGTACAAATGCCTTCCCTTTGACAGAGTAATTCCACAGGAGAGAGTACTGCCTTTTTGACAATCCACCGATAGTTTTTTGGGCACTATTTATTTAAAGTTGGTCCAAAAAGCTATCACCAGTTAACAACAAACCTTTTATTACAGACATAAGCTTCAAAGACTTTCCACAAAGCCAGTTGCTATTAAAGTATTTCCAGTAAAAGTACCTATCGATAGCCATTATTCAGTAACTACAATATAAAGTAGTTCCGGCTACTGCATTGAAAAAGTCTTGGCCTCAGTATTTCATATTCGAAAGAAATTTATCACCATGTTGTTCTTGCCAGAAAGATTAATTAATATTAAATCTTCTGAATTTCTCTGGATAAAACTGGCATCTGAGAGCCTAGTATGGTATCAGTGTGCTTTAAAATAAGTCTATAATAGAGATTGATACTGTATGCATTGCATTTTGTTGCATTTATTATACAAATTGAAATGAATAACAATATGCAGTTTAACATCCCATGAATATTTTTTAGTATTCTCCAAGAGTAGCTAATATGCTAACCAACTTCACTGAAAGGCATACAGATGTGGAAAGATTCTATCTGGGGACTTTAATTATCACCTTGTCAAATTCAAATTATTATCTTGTGAGTTCATTTCCATAAAGTATCCCTTTTT
The DNA here is from genome assembly GCA_035590215.1 of Microhierax caerulescens. NCBI lineage: Eukaryota > Metazoa > Chordata > Aves > Falconiformes > Falconidae > Microhierax > Microhierax caerulescens. Next base: position 59,668,254 of record JAVJGJ010000014.1, read on the forward strand.
CTGTTGGATGATTTAACATGTGTCTGCTTTTTCTTATCTTATTTGTATCTATCTGGAGGCTCTAAACCTTTCAAAGTAAGCTAGTTCTTTGTCAAATCATGATGTTTACCGTAACTGATTTTGTCAAATACTTTTTTGCAAACACTCCATTTTGCCAAAGATGGGTCTGTAAAATGTGAAGAGGAACTGGCACGCACTACCAATAATGTTACATAAATCAGACTAAGACTTCAGCTATTTCTAAACAGGATCAGCTTACAGTGAAGAATCAAAGAGCCTGGGGAATGATTTACTTGACATAATTCTGGAGACAGTCATTCTTGGTTGGTAAATCATTTCAGGTTTCAAGAACTCTGGAATAATTCCAGCTGTAAGGATTGGGTGGACATGATTTTCTGTGCTGGTGTGGATCACATGATACAGGAAAAATATCCTATGAATATTAATGACGATGCTTCTTTAACCTTTTCAAAGGCAACACATCGTCCATGAAATTAAAGGAAGACAGAAGAAAAAATGTCTTATTGGGTAAGGCTTACATTCTGCACAACTGAAAGTTTATCAGGGTTTTTTACATTTTGTAAAAGATAAGATGAAGAATAAATATAAGTATAATGCCTTTGATTTGGTGATAGAAACACAGAATGGATCAACACACTAAATTTCTACTTAAAGAAAAAAAAAAGTACTAATGCTGTATCTTGGCATAAAATCCATTAACTTGCATATGAAGTCCACTAAATCTAAGAAAGTTTGAACAATGCCTTAGAAACAGAAAATATATTATCTTTTTATTTTAAATTTCTGAATTTCAATTTTGTCTATGAGACCTCATGAGGTTTGAGTAATTTCAGCTCTTGTAGTTAAAATAAAACATTTTAATTTTTATACTAGTAAACAGAAAAATAATGTTATGTTTTTAAAAAGTAAAAGCAATAATAGAAATGTGAATCTTAAAAAAAAAAAAAAAAAAAAAAGGCAAAAAAATCCCAAACTAACTTCTTAATTGTACATACATCCATATAATTGGAAAGTTTCAAAAAGATGCATGGACACTTCTTGTTTAAGGGCTGTACCACTGAGTTTTTCTGGTTTGGGTTTTTTATCCTTCTTTCTTACATCTGTGCTACATTGAAGACCTTGATGTATCTCTGCAGAATAACCTGCACTCCTAAATAGATATGTAATATTGGATAGATATTATGTGGATAAAATACAATGTTGCTTTTTCAAATTCAAGGCATAAATAGTATCCACAAAGGACACTGAAAATACGTAATAGTTCTGGAAAATACTCTATAACCCTTTAAACTATTTAGATTGGTATCATCTCATATTGTCAAAGGTATTCATTCAACTGATCTTCTTGCATGGCTGTATTTAACTTCCTTCAGAATTGTCTTCCTCCTGAGCTTCTTACAAGGTTTGTTAAAGTCCTTAGGCCTAGGTCCTTCATAAGTTCAAAAACAGGGAAAAAGAAATAAAGGTAGAGGTATACCTGATCATGCAGAAATGCACTGTCATTGCTGACTGGGGAAGTCTTCATAAAAAATTCTCCTTAATCCTTTCTACTATGTGAACTGGTGAACAACAGAATACCTCACAGTATAAACATTAAGACACTATTAGTGGTATTTAGATTTAGCATAGCAACTACTAGCATGAATATATCTAGAAAATACACTTACATTTTGAGGTTTAAAATGACACACACACACACACACCCAACATTCTGGGAGATGATAATTCTTAAATACAGTTATTTTTATCTAATAATAATAATCCATCTACAAATGAGACCCCAATATATACTGTTTGCTTTTCAGGAAACCTTTCAGGAGCAGGAGTGCAATAGACACTTAGCTTTGGTGACTAGCAGAGGATGGAAAAAATACCTTACCCAAGGCAAATTTGACTTCAGTTTGTCATTTATACATCGTGTTTTTCTTTGTATTCTTATAGGTCTTTAGTGTATTTCCTTGATTTAAATTCAGAATTAATTTAATGTGGAATTTAGTGAGACCACTTACATAGGTACATGTATAGATAAATACGTGTGTATGTGCACACACGTGTGTTAAAAATACCTCAAAATGCTTCCACTGCATCCATGTAAACCAGAAGTGCAACTTAAGCAGTTAATTTCCTGCATTAATTTCAGTAGAGCAGATCAGGAATTTGTATCAAGAGGGTAATTATAATTTATTATATTTTTTAAGTAACAGTGTTTGCTCCATGCTTCCAAATTTCTTTTTAATTGTAATTAGTGAGGACTATAGTGAAAAGAGTTTGCATAGCTTTCTAAAAACTTGCTCACTGCCTAGCAAAAACCTTCATAACAAAAGTGATATTAACAAAGTGCTATAAAGCAAAGTACAACTACAAAGAAAATTTGAAATGTGAGTGTGGCAACTGCCTTTCAACTTCCTGTGCAGATAAAACTACAGATTAGAATATGAGAAAGAAAACGCTCCTAACTTGAGGTTGAGTTATGTTTTTAATGTTAATGCATCACTGAAATGATTGAAGTTTTAGAGGCAGGAAACTGAACATGACTTGAAGTTAGATCACCACACTTGCCATGCAAATCTCTCACTGTAGCACTAAAATAAAACTGAGAGACATGCTATTTCTCATGGTCCCATTGTCTCAGTGCTTCTGACAAAGCACTCCTTCCTCTTATGGAGTAAGAGACTTCAAAGCAATCATCTTCAGCAACGGAATATGTCTTTTTACAGCACTGTGAAGGCCATAACCTCAGCTACAAGCACAGATTTCAACAGGCTCTGCAAAAATCTTTGTAATGCAGCCATCCTTGCCAACCATACAAGTGTTCATTCTGTAAAAAATAGTTTCCCTGACATTTGATATAATGTAATGATACAGAGTAGTGCGTTGTAAACAGTACTTAAACACAGATCATTATCTGAAAAATATATACCATACCTAAGAATGCCTGTGAGCCAACAATGTAATTCAGATGCCGTGATCATACTGCAATGAGTACACCATAGTGGGAAATGCAGCTGTCCATATCAAGTACTTGACAGACAAATAAATATCCAACCAGCTTTGATCTTAAGGCGAACACCTATTTAAAACCAAGGTATTCATGAATTAAAAAAAAAAAAAAAGTAATTAAAACAGCTGACAATGTAGAATGTAGTCACGTGATTATTTTATGCAAAAGTCACAGGAAAATAACATTAAAAGCACATAACCTAATGCCAAAAATTAATACACCTTTAAAAAGGCTTTTATTTTCCTTCTAGCAATTTGAGAAGTACCTCATTTAGTTCCTTTGTTTGAGATACAGAGTGTCTTTTAAACATTCTTTACTGAAATATTATTTTCAATGAACACAACAGCTTAATGCTACGTGACAGTGACTACACTATATGGACTCTCCTTTGGGACATTTCTTTCACCTGTGGGACAGGTAATGTAACATTTCTTCATATCTGCTGTATCCTTACGGAGGTCAACAGAAAGGCACTCCAGACAAAGGAAGCCAGACTGTCTTGGTTTTGGATATAGTCAACAAGATGCTAGAAACAAAGAGTGTTAAATAAAATAAAGCATAAATTACTTTATTTTAGACCTCATAGGTATTTATGGTAAGTTAGAATAACTTTTACAACAAATTCAGGGAGAGGAATGTAACAGAAATTAATCAACTGTGAATGCATGTATAAATGTATATTTTTGAAATTCTATGGCAAATTGTATTTTTCAGGGAGACACTGGAGACACATAGGTACAATACTTAATCTATATTACAACCACCCCTAAGGAAAAGTTTTGACCCTCATTTCCTTTCCTTCTCAGTGTGAAAACGGAACTATTGATTTCTGCCAACTGATAAACAGTTACGCATACAAAACAAGTAGCAGACCAACCTATACAGTAATTCCTGCTAATTCTTTCCCCGGATTTTTTCTGTAAGGGAACTATTTATTTCCATGTTTAGGTGGATTTTCTAAAATGATACCTTTTTAATAACCTTTTCCTTCCCAGAATATTGGGATAAGATACCAGAAACAAAAACTACATGAAACTTCATCTAAAAAATCAAACCTTTTGTGCTTCCTAGAAAGAATTCTACCCACTGATATTCTGTAGGGCATTTGTTTGCTTGCTTCATATAATTTATAATAAATTCATTTGGTAAAATTGCTTTAGTCTGGGTTGATAAGAAGACTGATTAAGTGCAACAAAAATCTAGTATCTATTTATTTATTTATTTAACATCAATAGGTCTCTATATTTTCTAGTTTAAAAAGAAAAACAAAAAACAAACAAACAAACAAAAAAACCAACACAAAACAACCCACAAAAAAACCCCCAACAACAACAACAAAAAAAAACCCCAACTGAACAAATGAAAAGTACTTCTGCTTTTGTAAAGTGGATAGAAAAAAACACAAAGGAAAAATGAGGACTGTGAAGTCCATCATTATTTTAGAATGAAGTGCTGAAGTCTAGACCTCAGCTCTGTTGCTAAACATGATTAGCACCACCCAAAGGGCTAAGAGGTCCTTTCTAAAATTAAGTTGAAGGAGTTCTGCCCTCTCATCATCTTCCTTGTGGGCTCCCTTGTATTAATCAGGTTATGGCTTGCACATTTGTAACTTCTGCTGCCCTCAGAGTGAACGTGCAGTAAATGAAGTGACCCAGCCATTTCAGCACTCCCCTCCTCTGCTCTCTCTGCCACATACCAGCTGTGATATTCTGCTCAGGTTCGGAATAGAAGATGCAGTCTCTGCTGACTGGATATTGCTAATGATTTGTTCATCCTTGGAAGCTCTGTAAAGAGAATGACTAAAGTAAATAAATTAAATCATGCAAGTCCTCAGGTGTGTTTTGTGGAAGAATCTAGATATCCAAACTTTACATCTGTCTTTTATAGATTATTTTGGAATATACATTTTACATTAATGAGATTTTCTCTATCCCTCCCTGAAGAACTGGGAAACTTTCCCTCAGTTATAATAAAAGAAATATCCTTCATCTGTTCTGCAGACAGTCTCCTAAAGATCTTTTTTCCATTAGTTAGATGTTGGTCATTGAAAGAGCTGTGTATGTGTGTGTGTGCTGGCTTTTGGGTTTTTGTTGGTTTTTTGTGGTTTTTTTTTTTTATGATAAGGGTTTGGTACCAAAAGAGAAGAGAGGGGAGTAATTAATCATGCAAACATAATTTTATGAGCATAATGCATCTAAGAAAAAAGTTTTGATTCTTCTCATATATTTATTATTATGTTATTTCACCTTCTCCCCTGAAAGAGTGAAGTTGAGGTAGGGATTCTGTAAAGGACCTTTCTCTAGATCTTGAAAAATCAACATAATGATTTCTCCCTTCCATGTGTAACTTTATATATTTTTTAGATAAAAAGAAATAACTTTGCTAATTCTGGTCATTTTCAATGCTACCTTCCTTCACTATACAGAAAGAAGAAAAGAGGGCAAAAATTGCATTCAACCCTTTTAAAACATCAGTGTTAGATATTTGAGTGGGTTTATAACTTTCATAATTTTATTTTACTATTTTTTTCTTATGAAAAATTATATTTAGGGGATTTTTACCTCCAAATTAATAAAATTAAAAATAAAATAAAAATATAACTATACCAAAACTGGCAGTGTTCCAAATTCGCTCTAAAAACAGAACGCAAGACTAATCACCTTTCTATAAATATCAGTGTATAATACAGCTCTTTTTAAAAATGTAACTATTACAGAACAAAACCAAAAAATAATCGACACTTGAGACTTACAGATAGTGATACCAAGAGGTTGTTTTTCACCTTAAAAGTCCTAGTACTTTAAGCTTCAGGCATATAAACTAGTAACCAAGCAATGCATTTAGGTGACCATTATTCTGTGGCTGATGTCAAATGTTTTTAATTAACTAGTTAGGCAAGCTTAAGAAAGCCTGCTGAGCAAAGATATATGATGTCAAAGAGCTCTCTTCCTTTGCCACTTCTATTAGGCAGTCAGAATTATTAAAAACAGTGGCAAAGGAAGAAGAAAACCAAACCCTTTCCTCTACAGCAGAGGTCAATCTGTTTATGGTGGGATTAGGTGGTAATTTTAGAATGGACATTTTTAAAAGATGCTCATGAATACTCCAAATGTTGGTAAAATAAAAGGTGCTGTTAGTAATGTTTATAACCCCAGGCTATACTCAAATATATTTTTCTGTTTAATTGTTTAGTCAAGTTAAAATCAGATAAAGCTAAGAAAAATGCAAAATCCCACTTGAAAGTCATGGAAGTTTTGCATTCAACACACATGACCAAGCTGAAACACACTAGCATCCATGTTACAGAAATACTGTGATATCTTAAGAAGATTGTGCTACCCTACGTCAGTGATGTCCTGTGTGAAGTTCAGAAATACCTTTATGTGCTTTGGCATCTTGAGGTTGAAGAAGCGTAGGTACTCCTGTCCACTTGCACCCGTTGCATGCTTATCATCAATGTAAATTAAAGAGGACATACATTAACAAATTAGAAAATAGAGGACAGTATTAGGAAGCATATGTTAGCCCTGTCCTACTATGCTTGCTTCTATTGTATCTCCTTTGTCATATAAGATCCATCTACTCAGACATCAAAAGCCTGTATAGAAGTTGTGGTAGGAAATTTTAAGTTCTAGACTGGCCACTATTTTGCCTCCCTAGTGTAAAATACTAATTTATAGGTTAAGGTCAGTGTCATATGCTGAGCGAGTGTCCAGAAGAAAGGTAAAAACCTCTAACTTGTCCCCTCAGGCTGCTCCCAGGTTGGAGTGCTGGCCTCCCCAGGGTAGTAGGTCAGCGTGGTGTGTGGGAGCCCTGCAGGCGGGTGGGCACCCAGAGCACACCGACCCCACTTATCATGCACTGCATCAGCTGAAAACACACCAGGGCACACCGACAG
>JAVJGJ010000014.1:59683188-59695713 GCA_035590215.1 Microhierax caerulescens
GGATGTTTGGGAAGGTCTCCTGGAGGGAGCTAGTGATGATGTTGAGTGGGGTTTTGGATGCCGGTGGGAGTGAGTGGCGGCCATCATGGACTCACCTGTGGTAGTGCTTAGGTGGCTGGGCCGGATGGCCATGATGGAGTGGGGGAGTGTTTGGTGAAGGGTGTAGGGTCCGACCGGCATCTAAACGGAGGATCTTCCCCCCACTCCCACTCCCCCCTCCCCCACACCCCCCATACTCTTAATAACATTTTAACCTGAAGAAACACCTATGACTTCATCACTGCCAACTCAGACCTATGGAAAAATTACTTCTTCCTGTTTCCAGGTGAACATTGCTTCTAGATAAACATGAAACACCATAATTTGCATTCAGTTCAAAAGTTACAAGTAAAATATATTTTTTAAAAAGAAAATCCAATAGCTTTCAGAAGTGTAATTCAGACCATTTAAATACAGATTTAGAATATCCTTTCCATTGTTTGACCTAGTATAATGAGAAGCCCAAGAAAGTGCCTGAGTAAAATTGAAAAATAAGAATTGTCAATGTGATTTTCATTGAAGTCTTAAGTTGTGAATGAGCAGAATATAAAAACAACTCCCAAAATACAAAGTACATAATAGAAACAAATGAGAAAAAAAACCCAAACAAACCTGGCTGTTAACAAAAAACAGCCCCATAACCTAGTGGGAAGCTTTCATTGTGCAGGTGCTAGTATCTGCTAGAAAGCCAACATATCTGCATTCATTGGAAATTTGCCTCTAGTGACTAGTCACAACTTATCCCTGCAGAACGAACATATTTTTTTGATAATGTTCCTAATAATTTCTATCTTAATGGGGGACAATTTCTATGTATTATTAGTATTTTTAATTTATTAAAACATCTATAAAAAACAGAAGAATCTGGGGATTAATTCATGTAAGATTAGTGTCCAATTTAAAATTAAAGCATCAAACATCACAGCAAATGTTTGGGACATAATCTCTGTGTTTATACACTAACGAATGCATTGGAAGGGATAAGGTTATACATAATATTAAATAACAGAGCTTTAGCTTATCATTATTATTTAGGGGTCATGTGGTACAAACACTTTTAAATCCAGTACTGTAATTTGCTGTGTCTGAAGCTGAGGATAAACTCGCTGAGCAGTACAGCCTGTTTATCCCATGCTGTTTTGGTATGTAGTTCCTTTTTTCATTCTCTTCACTCACAGAGCATGAGCAGCAGTAGCAATAAAACTCTGAATTTCTATGCAAGTAGAAAGTTTTTATTGCTGTTTCTACTCTTTTTCCCTATGAAAGCAAGGCAAAAGGGTGTGTGGGGCATAGGGAAAGTCTTGGTTCTTACCAGGGATCTCTGATTCTGAGGCAATTCTGTGGTTACAATGCTTTTAAGGAACTTACCTTAGCTTATGTCTGTTTCCCTAACATGAACTTTCATCCTTTATAACAAGCAATTCTAAGTAATACCCACAATACTATGGCCCATCATCTTTCATGATCCTTAGGCCATGAGAGACTCCCAGGAATACCTGCTTCCATGCTGGCTATACACAGCAAGTTCACCTGCTGGAGACCTTCCATGTCCTGCAGTTTTGCTACCTGACCCTGCTCAAATTCTCCCATGCCCGAGATCCCTTCAAGTAAAATTACATACCTTTCCCCAAATTCACTTTCTTCCTCTGTTTGCAGATATAGAGCAAAGTACCAGTTAAAATTTCTTTATTTTACGTATTTTTAGAGAAATTTCCTGTACAGGATATGAAATAGATTGTATATGGCTATATGAGTTGCAAAGATATAACATTTTCAGAGAGAAGTGTGCCAGTAAAAAAAACAAACAAAAAAAAAAACCCACCACTGAAGATAAAGTATTTCTCAGAACTTTTAGAGGTGTGAAATTTAGACAACAATAGCTAAATACGTTCAGCAACTATATGACAAATTTTTGTGCTGAATGTGGTGAATATGTGCATTCTTTCAAACAAACCAAACAAAAAACAACAACAAAAAAAAGTTGGTTTATGGTATGGATTTGGTTTGGGTTTTTTTGTTCTCAGATACTTCTATTTATTTTATTTTCTGTTTATTCAGATATAATTGTGACTTCTCTATCCCTGGCAGTAAATTAGGAACTAAAGTTATCTATCTAGCAAGTGCTAGACCCAGCATCATCTCTCACTCCTCCCAACCATATCCCACCTCTCCCAAGATAGTGCTTGAGTTGCTAGATGGTGAAGTACCAGATGGGATAGGACTAAATCTTAGCTTAATTGGCACAAATGTTGTTTATACAACAATCCTGACATAAAAAAAAAAAAAAAGAAAGAAAGAAAGGTAAACTTATCCAAAAGTAAAATGGGATGTTAAGGGTAACTAGGGAAATTATTTTTTATTTCTTTTATTTATTGAATTTTATGCTTAAATGGCTGCTGCATGACATCTATTTGGCAGATATTAAAAGAAAGCCACATGGTTCACCAGGGGAGTAGCTAATAAGTTATTTAATACATTGTGCATCCAGCTAGAGCAATAGGCTTCTACTTCTTAATTTCTTATTTTCTGAAAGGCAGCTTTTTCTGAACTTGTGCAAAGGGGGTGGGGTGGGGGTGGTGGTAGGGGGGGATGGGGTGGTGGTGGGAGGTGGCATGGGGGAAGCGAGAGGATTTTTATGATTCCACATCACCAAAGGAGGCATTGGACTATGTAACTATAAGGACTGTTTATCTTGACGGCAAAACCATCATACCTGAATATTTTTGCAAGACACAATACAAGTAATATAGGAAGAATTTCTCCTGTTGCCCATGAAGCCATTTGGAAAAGAATTGAATAGCCCCAAGAAGCTGGGGGAAAGTGAAAACAAGAACATTATTTTGTCAAAACCTTCACTTGGGTAAAGGAAAAAAAATCAAACAAACAAGAAGGTTTTGTTTGGTCTTTGCTCTAAAACATCTATACCTTCACATATGCATCAACAGAGATATGGTTCCCCAAAGTCTGTAGAACTGTTCAATTCAGACAAATCCCTTCATCTAACCTGGTAAACTTTCAGTAATACTTTCCCTTCTAAGGTACACAATCCTGGCATACAATGTAAAGAGGAAAAGAAGGATTTAGTAACCAAAATTTCAATAGCTTGCTTTGTATACCACACTTCACAGAACATCCCAGTACAAATCATCAGGGAATCAAAATACATCACCAGTGAAAAGGACACTATTTCAGATCTCATTTTTATCAGCACGTATTCAAGGACCATTGCAATAATGTAAAAATATATCATGAACATTGCAATAGCATAGAGGCTAACCATCTCAAAGTAACATTTTCAAAAGGATCTAGTCACGACAGTCACTAATGGTCTAAAAAACTCATTTAGGTTCAGGAGTGGAGTTGGATGAGGCAGCACTGTGTGGATCATTGGTAATGTTGCAGGCTCATACCACCACTGCTGCTTTCCAGTTGTGAGACACAGGTTCGCTGCATCAAACCAGACTATTGCATGCCTATAGGAGGAAAGCTTCTCCTGGGCAAATCCAGTACTGGACTTTCTATTTTGCAGTATCTTCCTAGGGACAATAAAAATTCCACATAGTCCTATGAGAAACTGAGAGGTATATGTCCACACATTAAAAAAAGCTATAACTGCCTGCTGGCTGTCCCCAGAGGATAGACACAATGTAATAAGTTAATTTCAGGTAACAGTTGGTAGGGAGAATATGCAGACACATAATATAAACATTTTTATTATTAAAAAAAAAAGTGTGGGCTTTGGGTTTTGTTCTTTTTTTTCTTGTGGCCAGGAAAACAGAAGAGACTGACTTATTAAAAATAATTTAGTGTTAAGCAAGACACTGTATTTCTTTTTTTTTCACAGCCACAAATAATAACTCATCTTCAAATATTTATTCATGTCTGTTTAGGTTTAAAGTGTCTTCTGAAATAAGCATCAGATGTTTCATGTAATAGTATAGTATCATCTACTCCTTGGTTGTAACACTGGTTACACTAGAAGATGAAAAAGTCTGACAAGCCATGACTAAATACCCAATACTATAAGTGGTCATTAGAATGAAGTACTTATTCCTGTTGTGATATGTTGTGCAAAGTATAGTAAAACCTAAACCATAAAATTTCCAATACACAGATGCGGAAGAGTAACTCTGAAAAAATCTACTGTATAAATATCAGAAAATACATTCTGGTTATTAATGATTGGAATGCGAAGGTGTCATTATTCCCTTGTGATTTATTGACTATTGAACTGGGGAAATGAAGGAAATAAACAATACATGGCAACATTTCAGCTGAGGATCAGCGTCTATATAGGGAGACAAATGAAGTGGTAGAAAGAGAAACATTCATGATAACTCAGGACTATGCAACAGCTTCATTATCAAAGTAGAGCTTTTATAAAAAGGGGGGAAGGGAGGTGGAGGGGGGATTAAACAAACTGCTATACTGAGCCAAATCTATGTTTCTAAGTTTGTAATTGTACAGTTGCTTGAAATCTGCAAAATTCAAGTTCATTAAATAATTTTTTGTTTTGTTTTTCCCAAAAGGACATTTAAAAAAAACAAAACAAAACCTAAAAATATTTGTCATGAAAATTTTTAAGTATTTAATGCTAATTGAAAGAATGAAAGTAACAAAACATTTCAGACTGCATATAATCCAAATACAACCTAAAATCTTCTAAAAAGGAAAAAATCAGACCAAAAAACATTTAATTTTTTACTTTTCAAAATCTGTCAGATATTTAACAAAAATGAATATTTCCATGAAGTATTTCTAATATAATAAAATATTATTTGTTTGGGGTGGGGTGGGGTGGCTGAATTGGTCACAAAACCATGCACATTTTACCCATCATATAACATGCCTCAATAGATGTGTTTAGTAAGAGATCTGTGTTCTAGTCAAGGATGGAAATAAAAAAAAGTCACAAGACACTAACAAGTGTTATGGCAGTATTTATTTATTCTTGATGCTGACAAATTTTTACAAGTCTCTTACTAAAACATTCCCACCTGAAAGTTCACAGATTCTTATCCTTAATCAAATTACTGCTATTGTCTATTAGCCCTGGCCATAGGACTGAAATTAGTCTTCATCTAGTAAAATGTTCTTCAGCTGCTGTAAACAGAGAAAGGACAGAGTAAAAGTAACAACTGCTTTCTAATTTTTCACCATGCCTGGAGCTGATATAAAGAGAAAGATGGACTTTAAAGATTTTCTAAAGAGCTTAGAGGAGAGAGATCTAGAGGAAATGAAAATTTAGGGGCAGAATGACATGTTATTATAAACAAGAAACATTAAAAAAGCAGAAAGAAATGTGATGAGCAAGAGACAGAATGAAGGGAAACATCTTGTCAGGAAGAAAAATAAACAACTGATGGGACAGAAGCCTGTGAAAGAAACTGAAGTAATGAAGCAATAACAAATCTAAAGAGTAAGTGATGCTCAGTAAGGTGGCTGTGAAGCATAATGGATACCCAGCCCTGATATCAATATCCTTGCTACTCAAATAATATCATGCCATGCACCTTCATAAACACCATAACCTCCCCACCACCCACATCCCCAATAAGAGATAGGGGAAATAAACAAATTTCCACACTAAATTATACATTTTCACTTCTACAACTTCAATAATGCAATTTTGTTTGCATGTGAAGCAGTGCAATAATACAGCCTTGTGATTATGCTTCTGCCTGAATTTCTTTTTTGCTCTACTTAAGCAAAATCTTTTGGTCAAAGCCCATAATTCTTACTTTACTCATTTCTTCCTCTTCTACTATAAGATTTATCTCTCTTCTTTCTTTATTTTTATATTTGTTTGTTTTAGTCCAATATAGAGGTAAACTAAACTAAAACAAGGATTCAAAAGTTTGCAAGGTAGCAAGACGAATATGCAAAGTTTTAAGTATCAAACAGAATTTGTAACATGCATGCAGGGTCTTAAACTATCACAGTAGGTAAATTGTGCAAATAAATCTTAGTAGAATTATCACTTTCATTGTTTAACATAGTGCTAATTATTGGAAATATGAAGCATAAAAATTACCAAATTCTAAATAGTAACTGCAGTTACCTGTACAGTTACAGAACTATAAAGATAACAAAAAAATTTGTGCTTCAAAATAGCATTCCTGTCATGATTCCTGCTGCCCAGTAGCATACCAAGCATACATATAAAGCGTATGTAAAGACACTTAAATTCTGTGACTTTAGGTGTAATACTGCTTCCATGTACATATCACCTTGGTGAAAATATCACTAGAACCTTTCCTTACATTGTTATTTCATACAGATCTAAGCCAAACAGCACGTATGCACATGGCTAATCCTGTGGAGGTTTACAAGACCATCTGCAATTGTACAGGATTGCATAATCAGGACTTATATTGTTAAAAAAAGCCCACCAAAACACCAAAAACCAAAGCAGTACCTGTAGAAATCTAAGTACACATTCAAACTGTCCTAAGATGTAATAGAAAATAAATTTAGGACATTTCCTAGTATAACTGATATCTACTTTGTAAATATGATGCACCCTTCTATTCTCATGATTTTCTTACAACTGTGCTGCTAGTGAATTCATTCAGCTACCAGTATTTGTTCTTGTCACTTGTCATCATTAGAGTAAGATTCAGCATTTCTGAAGCCTAATCTATCATGTTCTAATTCCCTGCAAAATAGTGGAAAAATATCTTCAAAAAGTGTCTCAGAATAAATCCATTTTCATTAAAGAAAGACTTTAATGATAAAAGTTGTGCAAAATTAAACTACTCTCAAAGCAATCTTCATACTTCAATGAAAACTGAAAATGTTACAAAATTTCTGCAGTTCTATGACAAAGAAGACAGTGAGAATAAAAAAAAAAAAAACAACAAACATATAAAGACAAATTGTAAGACTTTAAACCCATATTGGTAAGGTTATAACCTTATCTTTTATTTCAATAGGCTATTCTTGAGGGCAGGCTTAAACTGTGGTTTTGTGGGATTGTGTAGTTTTGTTGGGTTGTTGGGTGGTTCTGGGGTTTTTTTTGGGGGTGTTTTTGTTTTGGGGAATTGGTGGTGATATTTTTTAGAAATATATTTTTCTGTTTTGAAATTATATTCATTTGCCACAAAAAGTTTAGGTATCTTATCAGCATTTTATTAATAAATGAGAGACTCTACAGGGGTCTAATGCATTCAGGTATCATTTAATAAACATAATACTTCATACACACTGCCACTTTGCGAGACATAACTTTAAAATCAAATAGTCTGGCCATATTTGAGCAGCTAGAAGTCAATAGAAAGCATCATAAGTATAAAGAAAATGACAATGCTTTAGAAAATACGAAGAATGAGGCTCAGTCTTTGTTTGATGAGTCAAAGGCCGGCCTTCTGAATCAAACAAAGTAGTTCACATTTATGCAGCATTTGTGTAAGCCTTGAATATGGCCCTGACTGTGTCAAGCTGATGATGTTTTGAGGCTTTGATAAACATCTTTAGTTTTCAAGCAAAGGAAAAAATGGGATTTTCAAACAAGGATTGAAATAACCTAACATTATTTTTTTTTTCATATAACCTAGGATAATTATAGGCTTAGAGGTTAGCTCTGCAGTCAAAAATAAAATAAATAAATAAATAAAACCCAAAACCAAAACAAATAGGCAAGAAGGTTCAGATTTGGGGCTAGAACAAAGAATAAACACTGATGCTACAAGTAGATGCACAATCCCTCTGTGATGTTATATACAGGCAGAACTGGACATGTCACAGAACCAGGGACTGACTTATGGTGAGGGGGGTTGCACCTTCTACTGTTGAGGGAATGGGAAAGGTAAACACAACAACATCCATGGGAAGAGATACCTCAGGAGGAGTAGTGGTCATGAAGCTGTTTTTTCAAGCTTATGGTATAGCAAACATAAGTCACAAGTATATTGGGGCTGTAGACAAATTACCAGCCTGCTGTCCCACTCCTGGCCTTGGGTTACACTGTGGAGCAGGATGTGAGGAACTACTGAACATGAACTGGTTGCTGGGTGTCACATGGTTTAGTGGGACTTGGCAGTGTTAGGTTTATGTTGGACTCTATGATCTTAAAGGTCTTTTCCAAACTAAATGATTCAATAATTCTAAAAAGCTGCCAGAGGTAAGGGATTGTATCATAAGGAAAAGCTGGATATCATGGGTAGATAGGAGGGAGTTACTTGAGAAATGACTCAGCATTGTACATAGTTTGGGGGTGTGGGGTGAGGGTAAGGTGGGAGGATGTAGGAGCACTGGTAAACCTTTTGGAGAGCAAAATCTTTTAAGGCCAGCAGTAGCCTAAGGAACCATATTAGTAATAGCACAATAGGGCCAATATTGCCAAAGTGAGAGTATCAAAACCACCTAATTTTACTATGGATATGCAAAGCCAAGACCAACATAAGACCACAGAATCATCATAGAACAGTTTGGGTTGGGAAAGACCTTTAAAGATCAACTAGTTCAGCCTCTTCTGCCATGGGCAGGGCATCTTCCTCTTGATCAGGTTCCTCAAAGCCTCATCCAACTTGACCTTGAACCCTTCCAGGGATGGGTCATCCACAACTTCTCTGTGCAGTCTGTGTCTCACCTCTCCATAACCTTCATTATTCTTACTTATATCTAATGTAAACATACCATCTTTCAGTTTAAGACCATTACTCCTTGTCCTATCACTACAGGTCCTGGAAAAAATGTCTTTCTCCATTCTTCTTATATGCCCTGTTTGTATATTGAAAGGCTGCAATAAGCTCTCTTCCGAGCTTTCTCTTCTCCAGGTTGAACAACCCCAGCTCACTCAGCCTTTCTTCATAGGAAAGGGATTCCAGCCCTCTGATCATTATCATGATCCTTCCTGGGACTCACTCCAACAGGTCCATGTCTTTCTTGCACTGTGAACCTCAAAGCTGGATGTAGTAGTCCAGGTGGAAACTCAACAGAGCAGAATAGGGGAGGAGAACCACCTCCCTCAATCTGCTGGCCGCGCTTGTTTTTATGCAGCCCAGGATATGGTTGGCTTTCTGGGCTGTAAGTGCACACTGCCAGCTCATGTCCAATTTTTAATCCACCAGTATCTCCAAGTCCTTCTCCACAGGCCTGCTGTCAATCCATTCATCTCTCAAACTGTATAGATACTGAGGATTTCCCCAACTCAGGTGCAGGATCTTGTGCTTGACCTTGTTTAACTTCACGAGGTTAAAAACCCCAAAAGTAATTAGAGGCAAGTGGGATTAGGGCAGGAAAAGGAGGTGAAAGGAGGGACAATAAACAGGAAGAAGAAAAACCTAGAAAGCAAACAATGTAATCAAACCCATCTGGAGATAAATATCTATAGAGTATTTCTGCACAATTGCAGCAGCTGAAGCAGAACAACAAATCAAACCTGTTTCTTTCAGCATATTATACATGTCAAACTTTTGCAGTCAGGAGGATGGGTGAAGGTGCGGACAAGCATTCTGTGAGATGGGTGAGTTAAGCACCCCAGTATTACTTTAGGCCTGATGGCTTTGATATCGTTAGCATGTTCCTAAGAGATGACGTGATCATTTTCTAGTATTGGCAGTTTCCTGCTGAGTAGGCAATTGACTGTCTAGAACAGACAACAGTGGGATGGTGGGGAATTAAACCTTATCCATGATGAGCTTGACCAACCAGGATGTCAGAAAGGCTGCAGTTTTATCATTTGAAAAGGTAGATGTAGCATAAAGCTGCAGTAGTTAAATTTATGTTTCCCATAAAGAAAGGGAGATGAACCAAGACTAAAGTCCTGTAGAATTTCAGCAGAAAATGGAAACTGAATTATCTGAAGGATCCTTCTGAAGTTGGTAAGTATGAGTCATGAACACCAAAAGAAAGAACTTGATCTGCAAGTTAACTAAGATGTTGACGTGGTTTAACCCCAGCTGGCAACCAAGTACCACGCAGCCCCTCACTCAGTCCCCCTCACCCAGAGGGATAGGGAAAAGAATCAGAAAGAAATGTAAATTCAGGGATTGAGATAAGAATAATTTAATAGGTAAAGCAAGCACCACACTCACAAGCAGAGCAAAGCAAGGAATTCATTCACCACTTCCCACCGGCAGGCAGGGGTTCACCCATCCCCAGGGAAGCCGGGCTCCATCACCCATAATGGTTACTTGGGCAGACAAATGCCATAATGTCAAATGTCCCCCCATTCCTTCTTCTTCCTGTAGTTTATGTACTCAACATGATGTCATACGGTATGGAATACCCCTTTGGCTAGTTCCAGTCACCTGCCTTGGCTGTGTCCCCTCCCAATGTCCCGTGCCCCCCCAGCCCTCTCGCTGGCAGGGCCCAAGGAACTGGAAAGTCCTTGACTTGGTATAAACATCACCCAGCAACAGCCAAACCCGTCAGTGTCCTGTCAGCATTGTGCTCACATCAGAGCCAAAACACAGCACCGCACCAGCTACTGAGCAGAAAATTAACTCTGTCCCAGCTGAGACCAGGACAGATGTTAAGAAAAAGGATTTATTAGAATAAATCAGAGACTTAATCAGAACAGAAAGATTAAGAGTGTAGGAAGGGAGTAGGAAGGGGAAGAAAGTTTTGGGAATAATGCAAATGAATCTCAGAGCCTTGCATCATGGTCTTTTCTGTCTGTAGAAGGAAAATTCATGGGCATAGCTGTAGGTGCAGTTGTTTGATCCAGGAAAAGCATGCAAACCTTTTGCAAAGGTGAAGCCATAAACAAACAAAACATAAATAAATGACAGAAAGTAAGACTCAAAGACTCAAAACCTAAGTATAAGTTTAACCCATCCACAAATTATGAAGTTTCTATCTATCTCCAGTGAGCTGGGGTAGAGTAAAACATTTTAAAACCTGAGCTAATTACCTGTTGATATTTTCTTTAGGGAAAATAATATGAATCTTAACTTCCAATTTTTCTTTTTTTTTTTTTTTTTTATTTAAATTGTGACGCAGAATGCATTAATACTGAAGCAGCCATATATAAGAAAGCAGTAGCACTTCTAGCCTGAGCACTAAACCAAAATGCTTCTGCCACTTCCTGTTAAAGAAATTTGCATTAAAAACCTGAAACTAAATGGAAACACATATCAGTCACAAAGACTGGAGAAAAAAATTGCAAGTGAACATGTGAGGAAATTGTATACTTAACTCACAAATATGTCAGTTGTAGCTTAAACCACTTGCCAGAGTATAGGTAGACTAGTTCCTACATTTAAGAAATCATCTAAAGCTTATTAAACTGGGCTATTATTGTCCACATAGACTGTAAAGATGCTAAAAAAGCAACATTTGAATGTTGCATTTCAAGGTGGAAAAATGGGAAAGTCTGAGACAAAAAAGCTGAGAAAAGAAGAAAAGTGGACAATTTTTTGCCAGTGTGTAGCCCATAATGTGGAACATATGTGAAAGAGTCAGTTGAGAGACAGTACTTAGAGGCATTGCAAATGTTTATAAAAGGAAAGCCTGAATCAAATAAGCTTTAGGAAAATTCTAGGAAGTAGTCCAACCTAAAGGACAACAAAGGAGTCCAAATGTTAGTCAAGACCTGTATAGGGTTCAATCTTTTAATTCTACGTTAAGTTACAAACCCAGACAGCAACCCAAGATGCCTAGAAACTAAGATTGCTCCCTAGCAGCTTGTTTATAAATAAATACATCAACAAATAAAAGCAAAACGAATCAGCAGTAATAGATAGAGGAAAGTAAAGAACAATGACTTAAAGACTATTCACAGCTACTTGTCACTGCATAAATTTTTACAATATTGGGGTTTTTTGGTTTTTTTCTTTTGAGTGGGAGAAGAAAGAAATCATTATTTTTGCATCATTTCCTAAGGAATAGAGCACGATGTGATCATGCTTTCTATCCAGGGGATTGGGTGCACCTTCAACGAGTTTGCTGATGACACCAAACTCTGTAGTGTGGTCAACTGGAGGGAAGGAATGCCATCCAGAGGGAAAGGCTTCAGGGATGGGCCCATGTGAACCTCATGAATTTCAAGCAGGCCACGTGAAAGGTTCTGCACATGGGTTGGGGCACTCTCAAGCCCAAATATAGGCTGGGTGGGGAATGGATTGAGACCAGTCCTGGGTAAAAGGATTTAGGAGCACTGGTGGACGAGAAGTTCAACATGACCCAGCAATGTCCAGTTGCAGCCCATAAAGACAACTGAACCCTGGGCTGCATCAAAAGAAGCAGTGTGGCCAGCAGGTCAAGGGAGGTGATTCTCCTCTGCTCTGCTCTTGTGAGACCCCACCTGGAGCACTGCATCCAGCTCTGGGGCCCCCAACAGAAGGACATCGACATATTAGAGTGAATCCAAAAGAAGGGCACAAAGATGATCAGAGGGCTGGAACACCTCTCGTGTGAAGACAAGCTGAGAGAGTTGGGGTTGTTCAGCCTGGAGAAGAGAAGGCTTCAGGGAGACCTTATAGCACCTTCCAGTACCTACAGGGGGGCTACAGGAAAGTTGGAGAGGGACTTTTTTCAAGG
>JAVJGJ010000014.1:59695843-59707215 GCA_035590215.1 Microhierax caerulescens
ATGCCCCATCCCTGGCAGTGTCCAAGGCCAGGCTGGATGGGGCTTTGAGCAGCCTGGTCTAGTGGAAGGTGTCCCTGCCCATGTTAGCAAGGATTGGAACTAGCTGATCTTTGCAGGTCCCTTCCTACTCAAACTGTTCTAAGACTTTATGATTCTATAGACCTTTCAGTAACTTGTCGGTTCATTTACCCATTTTGAACACACTTCATAAGGCCTTAGAAGTATTTGAATCTGTACACATCTTTTGATTATAGAAAGAAAAACCTAAATGGGTGGCTTACTGAAGGGAAGTCAGGTAGAACCCAACCTTTATACCTTTCTGTTTAGTGAAGCTGGCCACTGAGCATATTTGCAAATTTGAACTTTCCAGTAGACTTTGGTCTCTTTTATATAGGCTTTCCTCAGGAATTAGTGAGGAAGAATAAGAAACTCTTTGATGGCACAAAGTACTGAGAAATAGCCATAAGGCCATAGAAAACTAGACTTTATGACATAGCCAGTTGTAACTTCTGGAGTTTTTTGGGGTTTTGGGGTTTTGTTCAAGATTTTTTTAATGACTGGGAAATAACAATGTTATGCTGGTTTTTTAATCAAGTCTTAGATAATGCATGTTCATGCTTAGAGAGTATGGGAAAAAATGGAAGAGGAAAAGCAGTGCCTGGGAACCTGTCACCGAGGCTGAGCAGTAGATAACTTTATGCATGAATATGACTTGAAGAGTACCTGATACTCAGTCCTAAAAAGGAACTGTCTGAATCACCCAAAAGCTAGTGAATGTAGTCATACATTTTATCTTAAAGTGAGGTAAGCCAAACCATGGTACGTTAACTGTAAGCTCATAAAACCCATATCTGAGGTACTTATCTAAGACTCACAGATATGCTCAGAAAGTTTATTAGGCATCACTTTCAAAGGAATGAACTGTACAGTAGATTTTGCTTCATCTTGCAGGTCATTAATTTGCACTAATAACACGGTTTGATAGATTTGTCCAATTTTACATTTTACTTGAAAATTTCCATTCAAATCAATGCATTCATCAGGATGTCTGTTTATATTAACAGAATGAACAATGTTTCAGAAAAAAAAAAAAACAAAAAAAAACCAAACCAGAAGAGAGGGTTGATGGGATAAATAATAGTATTGTAATAAGAATATACTACAACATTAACAGCTACAACATTAACAGGATAAAATCTATGAAAGACTCAATATGTTTCTGCATAGGTTTTCTGAATACAGAAGAAGACAGGTGTCTTGGACAAATAATAATTAATGTGGAAAGAATATAGGTATCCTCCCCTTAAAACCAGTTACTATCATTGTGAATAACTAACAAATTCATCAAAAGCATAAGACTTGCAAGGGATTGTAACTAATCATTCCTGAAGGATCTCTGAATGTAGCAAACGCAGACACTTGACCCAGCAAATTCTTTGAATGACTGACTTAATAATAAGATGTTTCTGATTTTTTTTTTAATATACAGAACATTAAAAGCAATTAGAAAAAAGAAATTCTATTTGTGAACACTTAAAAAGATATGTCAAGAGAATGAACATGAAATAAGAATATGTTCTATGATATTAAAAAATCAAGAAATTTAAACATCAGAATTAAAAAATAATCAACTAAGTTGATGGTTTTACAGAGCACCAGAGAACTGCAGGGAAGCAAAATACTTTAACAGCAGCAAAAGCACATATATTCCTCAAAAATAAATAATAATAAGGTACCTGTTGATGAGATAATGAACTCTTTATTGATCTTAAAAAGAACAAGGAAATATATACAAAGCAGAAACAAAAGAAACAGTGCAGATAATGAAGGAGAAAAAACAAAAAAAAAATCAAAATATAAACTAAAATGCAAGTAATATTAAAGAGATAAAAAGTAGCTTTTTGTAAATAGATCATTATTAACTGAAAGATGAATTGCTGTTATATTTTATTTTCAATAGACAAAGGACACAAGTGTTTAATTTCCAGTTTCCATCAGTCTTCATTAGAACAGCTTAATGTATCGCAGATGGCTAACACAATTCAAATCACTAGGAGGTTATGATCTTAGAAGCTAGAGTATGCTGAAAAGAAAGAGAAGTTTTACAATTGGCTGGTACTCCTAAGTTTGATTGTTGCATTCTTAAATATGTTTAAAACGATCTTTTCTTCATGAAAAATAGGCAAGAATCTTGGAAAAAGGCAAGCACAATTACAATCTTCAAAATGTAAGACATAAGAACAAATAATTATAAATCAGTAATCTTCAATATTGCCAATAATCAATAACTATGCTTTCTGTGAACCTCAAAAACAATGGGCAGTGCGGCAAATGCAATTTCCTAAAAGAAAAAAAAAAAACATTGTTAAAGCATCATATTTTTATTTGACAGCAGATAGCAGGCCTTTTCAGTGAAGAAAAAAGTAACAGGCCCATCGTGTCTTCGATAACATCTTACACAATATTTCCATGGCAAGGCTGGGAGGGAAGAGTAACATAATATTGATGGAACCCTTTTGACGTGGATAAAAACCTGTATGGTCATTGTTTCTAACTACTGTCTTGGAATCCTTTCATAGAATCGTTTAGGTTGGAAAAGACCCTTAAGATCGTCAAGTCTAACGGTCTCAATACAGTTTGCTACCAAACTGGAAGAATGGCACAAAAAGGGGATCTACAAGTAGTTTCTCCTGAGTGATGGTACAGTAAATGGCTTTATTAAACTTACAGATGGCATACAGCTAATACAGAGCTAAGAGTGACTGATAATGTATTCCAGGGGTGGATTTAATCTCAGAATGATCTTGATAAAATAGAGGAATGACTCAGACTACAAAAAAAAAAAAAAAAAAAAGAAAGAAAGGTGACGCTGAGAATAAACAAGCACATTTTGTGAGTACACTACAATTTTGAATGCAATATGGGGAAGAGCTCATTAGGAAGTGTTTTTTAGCAAAGAGACAAATGGCCAACAGTATGAGCAGGAACAAGGAAATAATGTTGTTAGAAAAGCAAATAATGTGGGAGGAAAACATGGGAAGCCATTTACAAAGGATAAATAAATTTGCTCTAATATTTCATAGATACATCAAAAAAGATGAATTTTGGACAGACTAGAGAAGAATGATTAGAGGGTTTGAAAACAATCTATTAGAAGATTGAAGTAAACATATGGTTTAACATAAAAAAAGAAAATGAGAGAAGGATATCAAGCACAGTTTAGGTATGTAAAACACTGTTGAAAGAAGAAAGAAGATGAGTCCTTTATTGTTCTTTATTGGACATGGCAAGTAATAGTTAACTTAATTAAGGGATTGAGTTTGACTCCAGAAAAAAAATAACTTTAGGGATAGTGAAACACTAAGGTAAATTGCCTGTAGAGGTTGTAGTATTTCCATAACTGAACTCTTCAAAAGTGACTTACAAAAATTTGTCTTGGATGACATGATACAGTTGGTCCTGTCCTAGGTCAGTGAATGGACTATACAACATGCCAGGCCCTTCCAACCCTATATTCCTAAGAGTCTAAAAGACCAGCTTGTTCTTTTTAAGGCAATTTTAGTTATATGCTCCTGCTCTACTTCACAGAACCAAAGGATAGCTTAACACATCAGTCTAACAGTACACATTTGCACAATTAGAAACATTTGTATGTTAATATATTAAAATTCTTCATGAACAGCATTTGATATTGATTATTTGTGTACTGTATATTGTCTCTCTAAAATCTGTTAAGCCTTCTTGTTCAAAGCTCCTCTAAAAAACTTTTTTTTGGGTGTATTTTATCTAATTATATAATAAATTAATACGAGGGACCTCATTAAATTCAGAGCAAGGAAGAAGGAAAAGGTGTTGCTAGAACTTAATTAGCAGATACAAAGATACCAATTAACACCTATAGCTCAAGAAAAGGGAAAACTTTTTCATGCATTATACTAAAAAAATACATTCACAGCTGGTTACACATATTTAGATGGCATGCAACTAAATTTTATGCTAGTGTTGATATTAAGTAAAAAAGATCATGTAAAGGAAAAAACAACTTCCCCAGGGTAGCAACCAAGATTCTTTTTTATTGGTATGAGCACCATCTCTTTAGCTATTGAGATTAATGACAGAGTAATTAGGAAAAAAATTGTGCTACAGAAATGGCTACCAGATGTACCACACCAATGCGTGCCAATAATAATCTAAATATACAGTTTGCAATTAACACCTCTGACAAGCTAGAAAACAATTATTTTCTTTTTAAGATAGTAAAATAACTGCCAGGAGTAAGTTCCTTCTTCAATACAGATCCTTCTTCTTTTACTCTTGCTTTGAATGATGTTATCATGAGATCTAAAGGTCACTGAATTTTAAGTAACACAGGGAACCATCTAGCTCTAGATTCAAAATGAGCATGAAGAAGAGCAATAACCTATAGAGGAAATGGTGCTTTTTTTCCACAGGCTTTCCAACCTGTTAGAATTTATTCTTCCAAAAATGAATAAAGAGATTTAAGTGTCTCCATATTATAGTTCACTAAACTAGGAAAACTTCAGGATGTATAGCTGCAAATAGCCAGTCAGCAAGAAATACTGTCTGCAGGGTCATGTGAAGTGCAGGGTTTGTACTGAGCTGAGGCATGGAGGCCTGCAGGGCATTTTATTATATCCATGAAGGATTTAGAACAAGCCCATTTCTGAAGGAAGAAGGAATCAATGATTTTTTCAAGGACTGCAAAAGGCTTGTTTCAGGTGTGGCAACACGCACACATTTCAACAATGGTGTTTGTCTACGGAAGAAGAAGGGCAATCTCTATTCCTTCTGTTGACCTGGAATCCAAAATACTCCCAAACTTAAAATCCATAAAGTGTACGAAAGAACACACAAGAAGAATCAACATTACCTGAACTAATAATCTCTCTTATTTAGGAACTAGAAGTTTAGTATGCTTTAGTATTCAAGGACTATCTGAATAAAGAGCAAGAGTGGAGACCATGTTTCAAAGTGTCTAAGCACTGGGATATACAAAGTACAGAGGTTAAGAGGGCATATTTACTTGCTCATTTGTGCTTATTTGTGGACTTGCACAGGGGATGCATTAGTTTTAGTGTGCTGCAGGGTTTGTTTGAAGGGTTTCTTTTCAGTGCAAAATTAGTTTGTACTTGAAATCTTAGAATACACACTGAGCAGGCTGTTTTCCTCCTGGTGGAATAAAATTTGAAGATGTCCAACAGTGAGCCATCTGTAGATCTCTCCTTGCAAACTGAATGCAAGGTCCACCAACAGTTAGCACTCTATACATGTGCAATATCGTTGCCTGTGAAAACACACTGTGGATGTGCTCTCCTAGAACCACAAAGAAGCAGGCAAAATTAAGTTGTGGTCTCTTTGTGCAGTGTTAGCCCATGATGTAGATGCATCTGACACCGCATTGGCTCTGATATATTAAGAAATAAGTAGCTCTGGGTATGTACTACCAGAAAGGTTTTCATGAATATGACTCCAAAAATTAGTTTTTAACTACTGATTCAACATATTGCATCTTTCTACTTAGCCAACTACCTCATCAAACATTTCTAATCATGCAGTCCTTCTCCAGTTTATTACACCTAGTTAAGCCCGAGTGTAGGATTCATGTGTCTGACTGTAGGCATCTGATGATATTTCTGACTCTGTGCAGTATCCTGCTGGCACTCTAATTGCTGCTACAGAAAAGCATGAGCATTGTGCCACATTAGCCAGCCCTGCCAGCCTAGAACACCTAAGCTGATATCAGATGCAGCACTTCAAGCATCTTAATCTCTTCTAAGTGTTCTTCCTTTCTTAAAGAGGAATGAGAAGGTAGGCTTGACCAAATGAAAAGTTGTATAGCAGACTTATTCACAAGGACTAGAATGGGATTCTTAGATAATACGTAACTTAGTGAATTTCTTTTACAACAGAAGAAAAGGAGGACTTTATCTTAAAACAGCAGTCTGGTGTTTAATATACTATAAAGACCAAAGAATTCAAAATTCACATCTGCCACCTCTCAGGAGAGTGTTGTTTGCATCGAGCATCTAAGCCATATTCTTGTCTGCTTTTTTCTGGTTCTCTCCCCACTTTTTCCCAAGCAAACAGTTTTAGGGTTGTTATAAAATTGCGAAGTAAAGGGGGTTGAAAGCATCTTTCTCCTTGTGTAGCTGAGCAACTGGAGGAAAAGGACAGCTAAACCTTCACAAAGTAGGATACTTTGCACTGTCCTGAGTTGTTATAATTTAGTAGTATTTTAAGAAATTATTTTCAGACTAATTTAGCAAACAGCAAATTATAATTCTGATGATATAAATAAAAGCTGGGTTTCCTTTTCTGCTTAAAGCGTGACTGTTTATTTGAATTTCCCTGAAAGTTAGTGTGTCCAAAGAGGTAACAGGAAGGAGAGTATTCAAAATGTATATGACTTTGGAACCAGTTAAGCAATTACAACCCTTCTGGATAGTCAGCATATGTATTTCTCTCACAGTGGGTAATCTTTCAGCTTTGTGTCATGGTAGACAGTTCCATCATTGAATGACTCTTGATTTTTCAAAATCAGCTAAGTTAATTGCAAATCAGCTGCCTTTCCAAAACTACAGAAGACAGGATGCATCTTTGTTGGGAGGGTGGTGATGTCAACTTTCTGCCTTAGGTAATAGTTGAAAGACAAACAACTGGCAAATATCTTTTATTAATATGACCCAATCAACACCTTCTTTACACACATGCATTTGTAATGGCAATTACTTTAGCAGTTCTCAACATTATTTCAATAGAAAGTCTGAAAAGAATAGAAGAACTAATACAAATTCCTAACTTGACCTAATGGCTTTGAATGTTATTCAAAGTCTTCATTCTGAATAACAAAGGCAGATCAATCAGAATTAACTCTATTTTTAGCAAAGAAATGAATCTTTGAAAGACCTAAAGCAAATTTAAGACATTTTCATCACAACAGGATTCTCTACCCATTATCATCCCTTCTTTTTACACTTATACAAATATGATTATACAAAATCAAAATCCCCTGACAACCTACCTTCTTAGGCAGACTGTAGCACAGTGGCTTCCTTATCTTATTCCTCTGTCTTCTTCTACCAACTTTTTCAAGGGGTTGGGTTTTTTTTTAATGTACAGTTGACTTCAAATTTATCTCAACAATGTCAGTTTTTATGGCTTCTGCATGCTTTCTTACATAAAGGAACATGAAGTTTAGTAAGCTGTAGATATTTTAACCACTCCCTCTGCAGCACAAGCAATTCTTGTAGTAAGTATTGCATTCATGCCTATCCTCAGAGCCAAGTTTTGTTTTGTTTGTTGAATGGTAGCTTTAAGTTTTCTTCTCTCAAGGGATCAAGGTGCTCTATCCACTAGCTAAGAAAATATAGATCAACTGATAGTTTACTAAAAATTATTATCTTGTTGTATGATTTTCCTGGCAGCTGTGTTTATTGATTCATAAGTACAAATATAAATAACATAAAAGGTTTTAGAAGCTTTATGCTGTGGGCATGAATTTCACCTTTTTAGGTAGATTAGGAAATCTGCATAGTTTTCCAAATAGTGTAAAAATAATGAAGGGACATTTGTTCACCTTCATAAAGACTCCAACCCTAAATAATTTTTCACAGTGTGTATTCCTTATATTTCTCCAATCACTATATTTCATTTAGCATTAGTTTCAACAAACTGCAGATATAAAATGTTTCTTGATCACATTCTTTATTAAGATCAGACAGGAATTTCTGTTTGATCTTAACTGTCTATCTTTACTTTTGCTGTACAGTCATAAAATTTAAAATTAAATTGATGGGTTTTTTAACTTGAATCATATCCTTAAATATGAAGAAAACTTAAAAAAATATCTTTAAAAAACCCACTACAGATAAAGAATACTCTGTCATAGGAGGTGAAAGTATTGAACACTTAAGAAAAAGCAATTAAAAACACTGGTATGTTTCTTCAGGCAGGAATTTCTGATGTCTTGCTTGTTTTACTCATATAAGAACAGCCTTTCTCTGAATTTCTGTGAACCTCAGCATGATTTTGTCCAACTGATTGACTTTTTTCTGATTTTTACAGCCTCTGTATTCCTTTCTCTGTTTTTTTGTGTGTGTATAAAGCTGTTTTCAGCCCTGAAACAACAGGCTTCACAATACACTGCTTATTCCTCAGACATTATATGAGACATAGACAAACAGGGAACTTCTGTACCCCAAAAGAATATTTTAAATAACTAAATTATTGCAAATTTTATTTCGCTAAAGACTTTAATAAAATATAAATTACTTTGGCTACCAGTGCCAAGCACCTTAAGTAGTTGTCAGGGATTATTTCTTCTAGACTGGTTAACTGGAAAACTGAAGAATTTTCCACCACTCATGGTCTAGACAATATTTTCTTTTGCAAAGATGTGACCATGACTTGAGAACAAATACCAGAGCCAGGAGACCCAAGGTCAAGTTCTGACATTAGTCAAAATTCCAATTCTATTATTGGAACAATTTTTTTCTGTAAATGTACTGTTAACGTTCATAACCAGTTGTTGGTTGTTTTGTTTTTTCTATCACCATTATAGGATTGCTGCTAACCATAAGATGGTGAAACTATTTTACTTTTTATAGTCACTTGACTGTAGTTAAAAGAAGAACAATTATACTCCCAAAGGACTTTCCAATAAATGGTTATTACAGGCTTTAATATTTATCACCAAAACAGGGGTATTAGCAATACATTCTGACATACATTTCTATCTAAACAATAGAAAGATGTTTAATATTAATAGCAATAATAGTAATAGTAATATAGTAATAGTAATAATATGGAGCAATTCTACTGTCTTTTGAAATAACCTAAAACAAATTATAAAGCTAATTAATATTTTTTTTTAATGGGTTCTTTTTGTTTCTTTTTTGTTGTTGTTTTTTCTCCTCCCTCCCTAACCAGAAATTCAGAAATGCAGTGTTATTACCACCAAACTTTGTAAAATTAAACACTGTACAGTAATTCAGCCCTGTAATATAGTTTGTCATAATTATTTATTAATTTCTTTATTTCAGTGCACAAATTTAAGACCACACTTTTCTTTGGATCTTTCAGAACTTAACTGGTTACATGTCCTAAAATGTATCATGTCTCCTAAATTTCTTTAAAATATGCAAAGAAAAATGCATATGTTTTAAGTAAAAAATGCAAATTATTTTCTTTTATCAGCAAACAGAAACCCAGTGGCTTCTTCTCACTAGCTGCATTCACTTTTTTAGTTTCCAGATGCCTTGTTTCCTTAGCTCATGCTCAGATAAGAAATTGCAGCAAGAACCCACACTGTGGTATAGTTTCTCAAAATTTCTTATCCCTGTCATAATCAGCTACTTCCATACAGCCAACAATAAATTCAGCATATATTTATAATATTATCTGTCTTTGGGTTTCTGTTGGCTCAGCTCACACTCTACAAGTGTAGGGATGTTCATCCCTGCTGGACCAGAGTAATGCCTGTTAGCTTCAAGAGAACTGCTGAACTGACTATTAGGACATGTTTGTCTTTGAAGTAGCTTTGGGTTCTATTTCTAATTCTCCCAGTCTTACTGTATATGAGGCACAAATTATTCAGATCACATTTCCTTCCTACTGCATCCTCATTTCAGAAGGTGTTATAGTCAGTATATCTTTTATTAAATAGACAAAGTAAAAAGTACTACAAAAATGATCATTTTCTTCTCCCTGAGGTAATATGACAAAGGCTTGTTTTCCTCAAACCTTACAGGCAGAGAGAAATAAAAAAAAAAAAAAAAAAAAAAAAAAAAAGAGGGATTGTAAGCTTCTCTTCATTGAATCTTGATTTTCTCTTCATTGAATCTTGATTTTTTTTTAAATTATAATTTGGGATGCTTGCAAAACACTGGCCCTAAAAACTAACTAGCTTGACTGATCTGTTAACAAAACTCAAGTTTCAACTCTATTTATATATCATTGCCATTGAAATGAAGCCAAAAAGTGATAGTGGTTACTTAACTGCTCAAAATAAATTGCTTAAAATCTAGCCAAAAATTTTCAACTGTATGTATCTTAGCTTAATGTGACAGGAAATACAGCAACTGGTATCTGTCAATATCTGAATGACTTTTGTAGACAAAGGGAGAATATTTGATCTTAATGTTACAATATATTTAATTTAATAATGTCGCCTGACATACTCTGCACTCTGACCAAGTACTGAAAACTGACTTTTATCATATTTGAACATATCTATAAGAGATATAGAAAACTCTTGGGTGGCCTACTGCTATAAAAAGCTCAGTGGATATAATCTCTGTTCTTACAAGACTGTAGTGAAGAATTTATGTGGTACCAAATTAAAAAAATAAAATCTCCTGATTTGCAGATTAGCAGAGGTCAGCAAGTCTAGGGTTCATGTGAGTGGTAGCCTCACGAGGAGAACCTGAGGGAGCAGGGTTTGTCCAGCCTGGGGCAGAGATGGCCTAGGGGGCTTGTCACAGCCACCCTAGCTCCTATGGGAACATCACTAAGAGATGGACTCAGACTTTTAAAAAAAAACAAGGTGAGAGGATAAAAAAATGAGCATAAATTGAAACAAGAAAAGTTTCTATTGGATATAAGCAGAAATGAATACAGTAAAGAAGTGGAAATGGGTTGCCCAGAGAGGCTGGTCAGGCTCCATCATTGCAGCCAGTTTTTCAACACCCAACTGGACAATATCTTGTCAAACCTGCCCTGATTCCATAGCTGACCCTGCTTTAAGTAGGAGGTTGGACTAGAGACCTTCTGAAGTCCCTTCCAACCTGAATTATGCCATAATCATACTGGCTACTGCACACAGGATTTAATTCTGTCAAATGAAGGCCTGTATTCTGAGATGTCAAATATTGATAAACTGGAATAGAACATGCCAGAGAGCTGAAAGAGAAATAAGGGAAAGTAGAATTTTTGTGGAAGATAGCATGAAGCGGACATCTTGAAATGTGTTTGTTAAAGGAAAGAAAAACAAACTTCAAATTAATACCTTGGTGTAATAAAGATACTACTACAAGTAATTTACTAGTGAGAGACATCCTAAATCCACATTAACTTATACTAAGAAAAACTATTTTATAAAAAATAATATTTAAGGAAATGTCTGTTGTAGATCACCTCCAGATCAGTAACCCAACTTGCACAGTTGTCACAGTCTTCTTTTTAGAGAGCAAAGTACATAATTCATAGAATCATAGAATCATTTATGTTGGAAAAGACCTTTGAGATTATCAAGCCCAGCCATTAACCCAGCACTGCCAAGTCCTCCACTAAACCATTTTTCTAACTGCCACATTTAACTCCAGGGATAGGGACTCATCCACACCATAGGCAAT
>JAVJGJ010000014.1:59707315-59749001 GCA_035590215.1 Microhierax caerulescens
CTGCCACATTTAACTCCAGGGATAGGGACTCATCCACACCATAGGCAATCTGTTCCAGTGCTTGACAATCCTTTGGGTAAAGACATTTTTCCTAATATCCAATCTAAACCTCCCCTGACACAACTAGATGTTATTTGCTCTTATCCTATCAAATGCTACTTGGGAGAAGACTGACACCCACCTGATACAATGTCCGTTCAGGCAGTTGTAGAGAGCAATAAGATCCCCCCACCTCAGTCTCCTTTTCCCCAGGTTAAACAACCCCAGTTCCCTCAGCTGCTCCTCAGAAGGCTTGTGTTCTAGATCCTTCACCACCTTTGTTGCCCTTCTTTGGACACACTGCAGCACCTCTGTGTCCCTCTGGAAGAGCGGGGACAAACACTGAACACAATATTTGAGGTGTGGTCTCACCAGTGCCAAGTACAAG
Source organism: Microhierax caerulescens (assembly GCA_035590215.1). Classification (NCBI taxonomy): domain Eukaryota; kingdom Metazoa; phylum Chordata; class Aves; order Falconiformes; family Falconidae; genus Microhierax; species Microhierax caerulescens. Next base: position 59,707,743 of record JAVJGJ010000014.1, read on the forward strand.
GGAGGATCACTTACTTCTCTAGTCCTTCTGAACGTGCAATTTCAGATACAAGTCAGGATGCTGTTGGTCTTCTTGGCCACCTGGGCACACTGATGGCTCACGTTCAGGAAACTGTCAACCAGCATCCCGCATTCCCTTTCCACCAGTATTTATGGGATATTTTCATAGAATTCCTTCTTTATACATAGTCTGTCTCATGAGAAATAAAAAGTCAGTCAATATTCCTTTTACAATTTTGAAATATATTCACCAGAATGTCATAGTTCTAGGCAGTGAAAATCTGTCTTACTATATGGTTTGGCTAGTGCTGCTTAACAGATATCAAACCAGTAAAAAAAGTTCATCATCCATATTTGCATATCAACTAATTATTTTAATGTTTGTGTTTATTCTCTGCAATGTATTGTTGCCTCTTTCTTTCTCCTCATCCATATAATCCATGCTAGTCTTGCTTTCTTCATTAGAGAAGATCATTTATTGCTGAAGGATTATCATTCTTAATAGAAAATTTAATTGAGACCAAATTAAACACATCAATTCCTCTTCTAGTAGCTGGTGGACTTTCCTGTCCAAAGGTTAAATCTGTCCAGGGACAAAATCAAAAAGGTGGTGACTTGAAGTCAGCAAACATTATTCAAAACAAGTTTTTCTGGTCTTGAATGATTAAATTATCATGTCCTAGATTTAGTTACAATGTTACTATGCTCCGACACCACTTTGGTTTCTAAAGACTTCAGAATAATTTGTTTCCTCTAAACCAATTTGCCTCTTGTCAAACTGAGATTGCAGTTTTACCGCTACCTGGGGAATAAGTGATCCCATTCCATAAATAACAGTGATCTGCATAATATGTACTGAGATGTCCCTGTAGACTTTAGAGATATTATATATGAATTGAAAGATATAGACTCAGTTAAGAGATTTATGCAAGAAAGACTTCAGTTGATATGTCTGATATTTTCTAACACAAATGTTTTTACATCACCATACAGGCAAATCTGTGTAAGCAGTTTCAGTAGTTGGAGTATTACAGATATAAAGATAGACAAGTAAAAAAACCAACCGAGCAAACAATTTGAAATGGATATTTAAATAATGGAAAACTCTTCTTCTTGAAATCAAAATGTCCAAAGTTAGGAATATGAAAACATATTGTGATGGCAAAAGAGGCATCATAGCTATAGGAATAATATGAATTTACTGAGATAATACTTGCAGTACATACATATGTTTATTATCTGATCCTGGTTGCATTAAAAATATAATACTTTTTCATACACACAAGATACATTAATATATTAGCCTCTTAACTAATTAAAAGAGTGGATGGGAAAGATTATTCAGCCTACTGTAGCATAAATATAAGGTAGAAGAAGATCGGAGGTACTTGATAGCTTCATCAGGTGTGGGGAAACACGCCTCCTATTTTCTGGATATATGTAAAAAGAGAGTTCTGGGTTTCTCTCTGTGTCCTTGTAGGTTTTAGAGTTTTTAATGTGTAGAATATGTTTTTCAGTTTCTCAAAGCTCTCATGATGATGCTTCATTCCATCAAATCTGACAGAATGGTATCTGGGAATAAATCAGCAGTAATGCTAGCCTCCTTCCCTAAATAGGACAAAGTGATCTCCAAAAGCCAATACACAGAGTAGCAATGGAGCTAAGAAAATAAGCACCAGAAAAAAAATATCCCCTTCCTCTGTTATCCTTTCAGGAGCTCTGCAGGAGCAGAGAAAAAAGTGTGAATAGTTTACTTGAAGATGAAAAGTGCTGATTTAAGTACAATATGATCTCTGTAAAGATTTGCCTATTGGCAGATGTCACCTAATGGGCTAACTTAAGATTTTCCATTTGTTTATGGCCGAAAATTATCTGTGGATGGAGAGAAACACATGAAGTTGGAATAGACTTTAAAACCTCATTTTGTGAAAATTTTGTAGGAAAAAGACCTCAGACTTCAAAAATTACTGAGTTTTGGATCAAGCACAAAATCAATATGACCTCATCCTTTTTACAAATAACCCTACTACTTCTAAAAAATGAACTGGAAGTTCATACAACTGTAATGAGAAGCAGTAGACTGTCAGATAGACTGCAGGCTTCAGAAGCAGTAAGTTTATAGATTGAGCAAACTACGAAGTGGCAAACTTAATGGTCAAGGTGAGAAATGGCATAATCTTTTAATTGTCAGGCAGTTGTTAGGAGTATCATAAGGTTATGATTGTCTGTATAACTGCCAAAAATCATTAAATCCCAATATTCTTACTTGTAACTCTTCCATTTAAAAAAAATAAAAAAAATAAAATTTCCAGATTTGCTCCTTTAATTCTCTTAAAGGAGTGTAGACTCTTTGATTTTGTTGTTTTGATGTTAAACCATGCCAGACATAGCTGGGGACAGAGTAGAGGATAATAAGGAAGTATGACACATGGTGTAGTTGCATCATTTAGAAACCCCAGATTAAATCTGCTGAAGTTAATGAGAGATTCTTTAAATGTAGCAGTGAGTTCAGCCTATGACAAGTCAATTGTTGCAATACCCTTGGAGATAGGCTAGATTAACTGGTCATTCTGATCTCATGTAAAATCCTCCCTTACAGTTGCCTGAAAGAAAGAGAACAAGAAATGAGCAAAATCTTTAAGCAAAAGACTGTAAAATAGAATTCTTTTAACAAGTCATTTAGGTAATAGGTAAATAAGAACCATTTGAAGTAATTTCAAAAAGACTATGACAAAGAGACCTAATAAAGATTCTAAAAAGTCATGGGATAAGATAACAGTGTGACTGGGAGAAAGAAGGGACAGAGAAGTGTAAGAGCATTCAGAATATTTTTGTCAGAAAAAAAAGGAAAGTCTGGGGAAAAGAATTTACTGTAATGTTTTTTAAATACAGTAAGTTTTCTCTTTTCTCCCAAGGAAGGAAAAAGGAGCTACACACTGACCCTGGTGGGTTTGGAGTATTTTAGTTTTCATTTCATTCTTAAGTAGAGCCAGAATACATCTGGATTTCCTCAGACATGTCCTCCTTTTTCTGCCGAGAAATTTTCTTCGTCTGGGAACTGGAAAAATTTATGCCCCCAGTTGGATTGTCCAAAATTTCCAGACATGTTCACTATGCATGTACAGATTAACTTTGCAGCATAGGCATAGTGAGTCTGCCGCTTCTGGGAAACATCAGCACACTGTGCATATGTGATACAGTTGGTCTGCACACATGCAGCAAGCCTGGTGTGCTCCAAACGCATTGCTTTTATGGCACACCTTGTGACAAGCACATGAGTTTCTATCCAGGATTTCCAAAACAGAAATAGTTTTGAATCGCTTGTGGATTATTCTCCTGCTTCCTGGAAAAAAGCCAATCATACTGTAAGTATGTGGCACTGAAAAAAAGCTGAAGGAAGAAATCATAAAAGTTGAAGAGATGAGATCTCGATAACCCTACTGAATGCAAACTGCAGGGACAAGCATCAAACACAGCTCACTGTGATCTGTGGAATCAGTTCTAATCAAATGCTGAACCCAGAGTAAAAGCTCTTTAGTGTCTATGGTATCACTATACTGCTAATAAGGACAGTCAGTGTAAATAGATGAATGAGCTTTTGTTTTTCTGAGATTTGTGACCTCCAGAGAAGCAATATAAGTTTTTGAAGAGGAATTGTTGCATCTGCCTTAAGTCAATGAGTACATCCTGGTTCCTGAGTGAGTGGCATGGTATGGTAGACAGTTGTGCTGAAGATCTAAAGAGACGATGCTACTTTCCTTTAGTCAATGAAGATACTGCCCTCATAAAAATACACTTCAACTTCTTTCACCATTAGTAGTTAAACAATACAGGAAAAAGTGGTCACCTTATGTTTTCAGATAAAGGGTGCTTGAACTGAACTGGGTGCAGTTACATACATAGAATTAATGCATAGATCTGGCCCACAAATTTATATGAACAAAATGTATTGGCCAAAGTCAGCTTTTATATGTATTGTAAAATAACTCGAAAACTGAATTGAAACACAAAGATACCAGTACTTCAGAAAGAATTCTTTATCTGAAATTGCATAACTTAGTATTGGGAATATGCCAATTCCTACTGTTTTATATCCATTTAAAGTCTCTGGGTAAAGTGGACGAGTCATATTTCTCTGATAACATTGTGCCTGCAGGATGCTAGTGATAAGTAGCATAATTGTCATTAACATAATATGACAATGCCAAATTAATTGCAATTAGCCCGATCATCGAGGATTTAAATGAAAATGAAGACATTAAGAGTAACTAATTACTGAAAAGGCTACTTCTGAGAATAAAACACAAAAGGTTTTTTTAAAAGTGCAAAATGATGGGCCTGAACTGTCTAATATCTTGCAAGTTTGTTTATTTCTGATGAACCTGCTTGAAAAGCAGTATGATTTTGTTTTGCAAAAAGCTTGAAAAATATGAAGTATCATTCTGCTAATTATTTATTTTATCATATTTCATCAAACATGGACACTATTAACAAAAAACTGCTTCATTATCTGTAAATTCTCATGCATAACCAAAATTTACAGTTCATAATGCAGCTTATGTTCATAATACAGTTCATAATGAATTTGTAAAGAAAAGATGAAAATAAAACACAATAGAAACTCGCTAATAATGAACTATGAAAAATACACTTCATGCAAAGCTTTAAGACTTCATTGTTCAGTAAAATGTTACAAGGAAAATATATTACAGAATTAAAAATTAGATTACTTAGGTGGGATTATCAGTAGCTCAAGTAGTCAGGAGGGAAAATATCAACATGGAACAGTGTGAAAACTAACAGGCAAAGCCAGGGGAGGTCAGGGTGATGAGGTCTGAGCTAGAAGATGCTGATGCCATCAATGAGGCTGTAGCTGGAGGCCTGAGGCTGTTCTCTGGCACTGTGGATCCTCTGGGGAAGCCACAAGGTTGACAGCTCTTTGGATGCCTCATCTCTTTGAGTGGTGAGCACACAAGTGTTTAGCCTGATGTCTGGTAATTCCTGGCTATTTTCTGTAGGTGCTAGCCAGTGAATAACTTTTATATCTTTTGGTTATGTATATCCTACTTGCAGAGTCACTTAGGGTCTGCCTAAAAACACACAAACATACTAACCTAAAAACAGACATAACATAGATGGTTAGCAGGAATCATGGGTTCATTTTTCCACTGCTGCAAGCAGTGATTCAGCCACTTCTCTTTCATATTGTAGCTATAACTGCAGTGCAAAAAACCTCTATGGCCTAAGAGAAATCTGAACACGAGTCTCCCTAACTTCCCACAACACGGCAATCAATATACCACTTAAAGCTGTGCTGAAACAACTAGCTGGCTGGAGAAGTATAATTCCACACAATAGGTTAAGATTTCAGATGGCTTTCTGTTCTCACATGTTGGGGTTTTCTTAGTTTGGGGTTGGGTGTTGGTTTTTTTTCTTATTTCAGTTGTTCTCCCATTGAGATTGAGCCTCCCACCAGGGCTTTAGTTGACTCTGGTTAGTCTAGGTGGTATTAGAAAGCATTTATAGAGTTCTGTTTAAGAGTTCTTAGAAGCCTAAGTGTCTAATAGGGAGTCCTAGATCTCATATTAGAAACCCAGCATCTAAAAATACAAATTAACAAATGCTTAAGTCCTTGACTGAAGCTATGCACCAGCTTTGAGATTTTCAGAAATTTCTTGAGAATAACTGTGAATTTATAAAGAGTATTCAAATTGTCACTTAAATGCAAAATAAAGTGGCATACACGGAACCACCTTATCCATATAAAACATGGCAATATCACCATACAACACATTACTATATACTCTGTAAGTTCATCGTTGCAGTATTAAACTTTTAGATCTTTTGCCATCAAGTGGAAGTTTTAGCAAGGTAGAATTGTGTAGCTAGCAAAGAGATTTGGGAGAGACAGCACTCATTGAGGGAGCTGCCTCAACTAACCAAAGAAAATATCAAGAGACAGCCAAATTCAGTTTTTCTTTATACTGTCAAGATGCCTGAATTTGCCTTTATTACTGATCATGCACTTGTGAAAAAAAACTATACACTGGTATGTGGAAAACTGCTGCTAGCTTCAACCTTTCACTTCAATGACAGAGTGTTACACCACTAAAGGCACCTTTTATTCAAATACAAGTGAAATAAATGAATAATTCATACCTGGGGAAAAAGCAAAATTAAACTTAGGAGATTTCTTTTCTTTCAGTAGAAATAGCAATTCCAATAATGTTAAAATTTCCATCAAAAAAAGGTGGTAGTTCAGTATTTCAGCATTTCTCAGGAAATTGCATAGAAGGATTACAGAGAGACAGGCCAATTGGCATTCAGGTTTTGAAATGGTTGCCTGCAAAAAGGTAATACTGTCTTTGCAGACCAAAAGGTGGGGGAGAGATGGGACCCCAGCTAGAACTTCAACTGGCTACTGGCATAAAAGACAGTTTAAAATTTTCCATAAATTTATCAGCAACAAAAGAGAGGCTAAGGAGAATCTCCATCCTTTGTTGAAGGGAGAAACATAGTGACAAAGGATGAGGAAAAGTCTGAGATACTTAATGTTTTCTTTGCCTCAGTCTTTCATAGTAAGACCAGTTTTCCTCTGGGTACCCAACACCATGAGCTGGAAGACGGGGCTGGGGGGGACTTGTTGTCTAATATTTACTCTTTGCAAGGCTGATTTTAACTTCACCTACCTTTTCAAAATTTACTCCTGGTCTTAAAAGTCCCTTGTTGTGGTCCTTGGCAAGTGATAACTTTCTCTGGAAGCGCAAGAAACAGCATCTGAACAGCAAGACTCATTGTATAAGAGGCATGTGGACAGTGGCTGGAGAGCCAGGTGACAATACGGATTCTTGAATGGCCTGTACACAGTCTGCCTTCTTTCCTCATTTGTATCCAGATAAAGAAAATTGCTTTTATGGTATTGGTCAGAGTATAACCTGGAAAAAACCTCTCACAAAATGTTTTTTTTTTCCAAATAATTTTGTATGTCCAGAGAGAAGTAAATGAATAACTCCCACAGAAAGCCATTTGGAGATTTAATGAATATTTAAAGAAACATCCAATACATTCCTAGCAACAGCCTAGAAAGCCAAGCAGGTATTTGTCCTGTCACTTTGAGCCATCTAAGAGTTAGGTGTCTTCCCTAAGTCACCTAGATTCTCTCTATGGAGCATAAAGGGAAACAGGTACCTTCAGAGAGCAATTCACTCTGTTTTTGTTGTTGTTGGTAGTAGTTTAAGCAACATGTTGCAATTGGTATTGTCAAACTAACAGTTTTTCAGTTCAAGGACGCCTCTCCTCCTACACAACATTATTTTTGAAAGACAAATAATTGTTTCATTTTATTAAGCACATTTTGAATTATTAACTGAGAATTTCCTGCTTAGAGCAATTCTCTACATTCGGCAAAAGCTGACTAATACTTTGAGTGATTCAGACTCATATTTCTCATCAAATCAATAACCTGTTTTGGGGAAAAAAATAATCCATTTTGAATTGCAGCAGTTAGATACAAAAGTAGATGACTTTCATTTACTGAAAGACCTCTAGATACAGCAATGGAAAGTTTTTCTGCCACACAAAACAAGTTTATATGTGTATTTGAAAATACAAATAGTAGATCAATACCATCAAAGCTTTTTCAAGTTTGGAGGTTTTTTCCAGGTTTTTCTCCCAAAAGGATGCATATCATTACAATCCTTCCCCTGATCCCACCCATGCAGTGATGGATTTCACAATTTGCATTCACATCTGAATCATATACCCAGAAGAGGGACCAAGAGCTTAATTTTTATCAAAATACCAAATACAGAGCCAGGTTGAGATAGCTTAAACTTTTATCAGAAACACTAAAAACTTAAGAGGAAATTATCAATGTGATGGTGTTTGATTTTGTTTCCTCTCTGTACTAGACATCAAAAGCTTTATTTAGATAATGAAAGCAACAAACACTGTGCAGGTATAAGTCTAAAAATCAGATTCTAACTTACTTTTTTTTGGGGGGGGTTGTTTGTTTTGTGGAGGTTTGGGGGTTTTAGAGGGGAATCCTAGACCTAAGAGCATGGAATGAATCATGGAAGGAATCTTCTCCTGCTTTAATAAAGTCCGCAAAGAAGCTGTGAAAAAAAAAAAAATAGTCAGAAATGCAGTATTCTTCTGTTCTGACATGTAAAGCATTACTTAGAAAAATTATTATTGTGACAGAGAAGGTTATATGGTAAGTTTCCTAGACCCTGTACAACTGATCCTTTGGTGCTCTTTTTCAACTCCATCAAACAATCCAACAAATGAAAAATAAGTTTTTCCAGAAGGCACAGATCAAATCACAAGTCAATAAATAAAAACAGCTTTTAAAAATAAGTGTGGCATTTTCCCTTAGCTGAGACTTCTAGCAGATTATTACCATGACCCACATGCATGTTGTAGCAAAGAAATTATACTTCCTAACACTCACACTGTTAAGCATCACAGGCTAAATGAGAGTGAAAACAGTGTTACCGTAGCTCAGTTTTAGTGTCTCTAACTGGTGTTAAAAACTGTGAAACTGTTTGTTAAAGTGCTTCAAATTCTGCTTACTGAAGTTCTAACGTGCACTAGCATGCACTAAAAAGCCAGAATTTGCTCAAGTAAATATTTTTCCATTTGCTGTATCTCAAAGGGATTTAAATAACAAGAGAACTTTCTAGAGCTGAACTGACCTGCAAGTTTGTCCATTTTAATTTGCAGTGACACTCTTCCAAGGCTACTTTCAGCCTGAAGGAGCTGTTATGCTGGCTTGGGAAGGGGTTACATCTCACATCGCCATTGTCAGGTCTGTTACTCTAATCATCATGATATTCATTTTATTAATATCTTGGCTCATATGGGCTGCCTTTGCCAATGTTTTCTTACAACTACCAAGCCTAGCACACAGGAATGGGAAGAATACATTCAAGTTGAGAACATCTGTAAAGCTCAAGAACTCTTTTGTTAAACTCATCCATAGGTGAGACTTTTCTTAATTTTAAATTTGTCACAAAATTGTTTTGATTAAACATAGACTTACAAAAAGATATTATTTTTTCAGGGTTCACAAACATTTCAACAAACATAGACTGAGTTTTAAATGGTGTGGGTTAATAAATGATTTTGGATAGAAAGACTGTGGTTTCACAGGATTGGTCTGTAAGCAGGCAAAATGGTGATTTGGCTTAGACTTTTGTGGTTTGTTTCATCTTAAGTCTTGAAGTAAAACTCTAAGGATGCCAGCTCATATGAACTGAAAGTTAAAATACTCATCCAAAACCCACTGTAGTAAAACCGCTTTAGTTTTAGGGCAGGGGAGAGGATGGGGGGGAAGGTTATTTTCACAGGCTTTATGCCGTGTGGAATTTTGAATCTTAGTGCTTGTTTATTAATTTTTAAGCAGCCATGAAGGAAAGACTTGTCTCATGTGACCTGCAATAAAACCAGTGTCAGTAGGATTTTGTGGTTTGCATTACTTAGAAGGTCACAACTACTTAGAACAGGGCTTGGAATTTTTACAATAGCAGATGAAAAACACATAGGTCTGGGGATTTTATTGACATAGCAGTAATAGTTAGGAGTATTATAATGTATATAAAATTGGATAGGATATCATATGTGGGAATGATAGTATTATTTTAATACCCACACCCTCAAGATAGTTTAAATATTGAAGTAGGAGACACTATAGAAAAAAAATTATAATTAGGTATACATTGTCTGATATATACCCACTGAGAGACTGTCAGAGATACGAAGACAGTCTTGTGTTAAAAGTAGAAACTGCACTTGCAACACCACTTAAAAGCAACATGTTGCTGCTACTTTCTCACTTAAGAAACAAGCCACACCAAAGCACAAGACATTTGAAGAAAGGCTACCCAGTTTTCCAAACTGTTTATTTAAAACATCAGAGAACTTAATATTGTAATGTCTATGTTTCTTTTCTGTAAATATATATATATATATATGTATATATGTATGTATGTTTCATAAATAGGACAGACTGGTTTTCTGGTCTTTTTTTTTTTTTTTTTTTTTTTTTTTAACTCATTTCCTTGTGTTGCTCCCTTTCCAGTGGGCCGAAGGATGCTTAGCTAAATAGAACTCATGGGACTGAATGCCTCATTACAATATTATCTTCTAGTCTTTCCCACCTGAAATCATGAGTCTGGCTACGTATTTCTATCTTTGCAAGAAATAAAAGAAAGGAATTGGAGAGGAGGAAACCTTCTGCATATTGGAAATGAAATTCTGAAGGCAGAAATTCTTTTGCCTTCTTTTTCACTGTCCCACTTAACAGTGGAAAAGAAAATTATGCTGTTCTTTCAGATACTGTTTAGAAGAACTGTCTTGGAAACACCAGAATACCTTCAATTGATGTGAGATAGAAGGACTAGTTAGAAAGCAGGATAGACCTAGCTATTTGTGTATCTATACACACACATATACATGAAGAAATAAATAGCTTTGATTTCAGGAACACAGGAAGAAAAAATTCTTTCTAGGTAAGAGACAGGAAGCCACACTAAATGTAAGCATTTGAAAAAAAAAAAAACAAAACCAAACCACAAACCAACAAATTGAGTTGAGATCTACTCCTATCAGACTTCTGTAAGTGAAGCTATAATGCAAGTACATGCATTAGAATGAGCATCAGTAATAAAATCTGAGTACACAGCATGAGGAAAAGTTATATATCCATAGGAAAAATGAGAGGTGTAGGGAATTGCAAACAAAAGTGCAAAGGAGAGGGGAGGGGAGGGGAGCATAGGAGAGCAGAGGAGAGGAGAGGACATTCCTGGTCATAACATCCTGTTCTGGTTTCAGCTGGGATAGAGTTAATTTTCTTCCCAGTAGCTGGTATACTGCTGTGATTTAGATTTAAGATGAGAATAATACTGAAAATACACTGAAGTTTTAGTTGTTGCTGAGCAGTGCTTACACTAAGTCAAGGACTTTTCAGCTTTTCACACTCTCCTGCCAGCAGAAGGGTGGGGGTGCACAAGAAGCTGTGGTCAGTCACCACAGCTGACCCCAACTGGCCAAAGGGATATTCCATACTATATGACATCATGCTCAGCACATAAACTAGGAGGAAAGGTCACCAAAGGACTGCTGCTTGGAAACGGGCTGGGCGTCTGTTGGTTGGTGGTGAGCAATTGTTTTTCATTTGCATCACTTGTTTTTCTTGGGGTTTATTTTTCTTTCTTTTTTGTTATTTTCCTTTTCATTACAATTTCAAAAATAATTATAATAATGAAAATAATTACAATAATTGTAGTAATTATAATTATAATGATTATAATAACAACTCCAATTGTTAAACTGTTCTTATCTCAACCCATGAGTTTTCTTACTTCAATTATCTCCCCAACCCCTCCAGGGGTCGGGAGGGGGAGGGGGGGGAGGGGGGGGGGATTGGGGGGTTGTGGGAGGGATGACAGTGAGTGAGTGGCTGTGCGGTGCTCTAGTTGCCAACTGGGGTAAAACCACATCAGTACTCTTAGCGCTGGCCATCACAGCCACAGTCTTTTCCACTAGGGTCAATTTGCAAACCAGAAGAGTGTTGCAGGTCGGAAGCTGCTGAATAAAACTTGAGGTTATTATTATGTTGAACAGTTCTGAACACGTTTACCTCTGCACAACAAGCTGTTATCTGTTGATCACTTCCTGTCCCTGACAAAGAGGGGCATGGATAATGAGAATTCAAAATCCCTGCATCCTAATCCCACCTGCCATTAGCACAACTTGTGAAAGCAAGTTTTACAGTTCCTTTTAACAGCGGTGAAGGGGAGAAAGGGCAGAGCGTTAATCCTTTCTTTCTCTGATAGGAGGGGTGGGTACTGGTAATACGGTAAACCCAGGTACATTTACAAAGTGCCTTCTTTCTATTATTTAAGTAACTCAGAATTATAAAGTATGCCTGAGCTCTGCAGATATATATAAAATATTGCCAGAGGCAGGAATCACTTCTGCGGTATCACCATATCACTGCTTCACTGCTTCGCCGCACATAAACCTTATTTCCAATTAGTCTGAGCTCCCTGAGAATCAATTGGAGACTGCATAAACATTTTAAACACATACTGTGCATGCCACTTCAAATTTACCACTAACACTTTACTATATTTCTATCAATTATTCCCAGGAAATAGGCCATATCACACCAAAGTCATGGTTTAACAGTGTTTCTTTTTTTCGTCCAGCCATCAAATATTTTAAAAAGGACACAAGCAAATCTTCACGTAACCTATCTGTTGTATTTTCTATTTTTTATCTAACAAATTACAGCACATATAAAATAATATTAGCAATCTGACTATTAAGGAAGAAAGATTTAACACTTTTGTGCCTATTCACGAGCAATGACATGCAAATGACATTCTCCACGACTCATTCACACAGACTAAAATGGCAGGCCAGAAGCTTACTGAGGTTAACCAGCTGCTTTTATTCCCCCACAAGACCACGGGCAGCACCGGCTCCCCTAGCAGGTCTAATGGCTTCTTTCCATGTAACTAATAAATCCAGGCTGGGTCTTTTCCACATAATGTTTAGAACTCAGCATATACATGAAATTCTCCCTCAGAAAGATTGCCTAAGAGAAAATTTCAAAGGGCAAACCCAATCTGCTAAGGCTTACAGTCTTACTTCTCCCTAAGAGCAGAGAACAGCACCTGTAATTTCCCAGGCGTTTTAGTCATATTCAGCTCTGGGAGCTGATACCTTGTAGTTCTTAAATTGTCACATAGTAGATACTCATACGTATTAGTTTCTCAGTGAAAGTTCCTTTGTTTGTACAATTCTAATTAAAACTGGATCCCCTCATCCTGATTAACCCAGAGCATGCTAGATATCTCACTCAAAAGTTAAGGAGGGAGGAATACCATGTAAGCAAGCAATATGTAGTTAGACATAAAACAAATCAAAAAAATCAGACCATTGCAGATAAGCATCTAAGGATGCTACAGATTTATGATATAAATATAAAAAATTTAAGGATGAAGTGACTTCTCATCCTCTTGGCTGGACAAGAGGAAACTCAAAGAGTTATTTACTTTGGTTTTGTTTTGTATTAAAGATATTTAGTATAAACGCTTTATGTAACAGGTATAATCCTGAGCTCTTTCCCTTTCCTCAGAACCAATGGAGCTGGCTTTTACCTTGCTTATTGAATGAATTTCCAAGGAAATTTCTGTAAATCTAGCAACAAGAAATATTTCTTATCACAGCTGACAGAAAGAACAATAGATAGAACAATAGATATCCCTCTAAAGGTACAGACAGGAATATGAGTGGAAATTCTGCTGAAACTACTCTGGGATGCCACTTTTCTGAAATTCCAAGTTTCCTTTTTCATGTTTTAATTACTGGAAAAATCATGTTGGAGAAGACATCTGTGTGATACAGTGATGTTGATTCTAGATATATGAATAGAATAGAATAAGAATATGAATCTTAAAAAGGATTTTTTTTTAATCCATTCTAATGACTTTTAAAAGTATAATTTTAGAAATGTCAAGAATCAACTTACTATTCAGCTTTTTTGTTTCACTTACATTCATCATATCTCACCCTACTTCTGTATGATTTTGAATCGCTTCGCTTTCTTCTGTTCCTAAATGAAATCTGCTAAAGTGCCATTCCAACTCCACAGCTCAATTAATTGTGCAGAAAGAGATGAATTTCACACCATGTCAGAATTTGGCAATATTTTGACTCAGCTTTTAACTGCAGAAGGATAAAATACCCTAGGGAATGCAGTGATGAAGAGCTGACAATAACATTCTGTTCAGTCTTCACCAGAAAATACCGTGCATCTAGTTGTTGGCGACCCTTCCGTGCAAACCACTGGAAACAGAACCTGTGGTTAGCCTTCACAACAGCAATTGCTCAACATTCTAGGGGACATTTTGAGGGTTGGTTTGGGGTTTTTCCTTTTCTCTTTTCCCGCCATCCATATACAGTTTCTGGAGGCACAAAATCAAGGTTTTGAACCCACGTGAGTCTAGATTTTCTTGATCCTTCCTTCTTATCAAAAGGGACAAAGCAAAAGCTCATATTTAAATGATAAACTCTCAAAACCCTCATGTCAATATTATCCAATGTTAATTGATTTTTGTGTATGAGTACAAATAGAATGGAAAAGGAAAAATGAAGATTTAGTACTGTTTATTGTTTTACATTAGACACCCCATAAAACACTGAAGATATCTGTGGATCGGCTTATTGTTATGCAACCAAAACATTAATGCAAGGAATGAGCAGGTCTTGTTTTTATGGAGGGCAAGGCAATTGAAGATGATTATCTATGTTAAAGTAAACATAAGCTCAAGGACAGAAGCGTTGTAGTGAATTTCTTTTTATTTTTGGTAATTAGAACAATAAGTCCTTTTAAGTGCCTTAATCTTTCTGCCTATGTTCCTTTTAGCGCCTTTATGTCTCTGATGCTAGCAAGCACAACTTTTTTTACACAGATAGAGAGTATCATGTACCTCATCAGGAGATGTGAGTGAGACCTCGTTTTTGGGATGTGAGAGTTACTGCATTATGTTCCCTTGGGCTAGAGCAAGATGCATTTCTTACTTCCTTAGTAGATACCCTGTCCTAGAGCTCCTGAACTGGACATTGGCATCTCAGGACCCCAGCTCATTTATGCATGGATCTCCATATGAATTTCAGAAGACTAATGTTGGATGTATATAGCCCAGTTGAGTTCTTGACCTGTATGGAAGCCCAGAATTTTGCCTTTTATTTAGAGTGCCCTATGGGGGGGTTTAGACAGCTCTCTTGATAGCGTAGAGAATTTATAAACCGTTATTCAGCAGTTTCTGCATCATTAACTGTATAGGAAACCCATTGACTTAGTATACTGTATTTGTACTGATAGTTACAGAACCTCAATACTTAAGCAATTTTTTTCCTAATTTAGGTGCACTGAATCTTGCTTTGGATATTCAAAGATGAAAAAGAAGACAAAAAAGTTTAAAATTCATTTGAAGCCTGATGGGATATTTTTCCCTGCCAATGCCTAGAGATGTTTTCTCATTGTATATGTTACCTTCTCAAGACAAACTTTTAAAAAAGTTATATATATATATATATATATAAAATGTAAATAATATTAAAATACAAAAACGTTTGCTTAGCTTAAGAGTTTGCTTCCTCAGATGCTTTCAATTCTAAACCATTGCTTTTTCTATTGTACATGATATGCACACAAATAAAAAACCTGAAAAGCAGTAACTTTTGTGTCTTGTGAATGAGGCCATCCACATAAAAATAGAAAATTAAAGTGGATTCTTGCCTCAGAAGAAGAATGAAAGGAGAAAAAGGCAAAACAGCTTTGCAATTTGTTGAGACTCTGGGTTTTAAACACAGGTGAAATTTTTCTACATTGTTTATTTTTAATTTTAGCTATGGTAGGCTCATTGCGGAAAACAAAACCAAAACAAACAAACCAAACAAACAAAAACAAACAACCAAACACATGGCTTTTAGTTTTTTTTTTAAAATATATATATAGTCTAAACCCAAACTCAAAAAGTAATCTATAACAACCAAAAAGACATTAGGAGGAAAAATACTAATTTCCGAAAAGACTTAAAAAAACTTGTTTCAGTTACATTAGACCATTAGACTCTCCTGTTTTGTGATGGACCCTTCAACAAGTAGTTTCAAAAGTATTTATAACTCAGTAGAACTTTATATTTTCAAAGATGAATTTCATATAAACAGAAAAATATATGTTATAATATAAAAAATAATAATAATGAAAATAAGTAAAAATCACGGGGAGGATTCTATATATGTTATATTGACTCTGACCGTTCAATGTATATCACAAATCATTTAATTTAGAAAGCATGACTTCAGATTAGAGTGGTTTGAATGAAAGATAAGATATTTAATAAGGAATTAAGTTTATTTTCCTTTTACTACAAAGCGACTTCTGCTGTCAAAGCCGATCACTTCATATAGTAATAAAAAGAACCATTCAGCTACAGTGTAGTACGAATCTTTTGCATTGTGAACAGTATGTAGCTAATTCTTTTCATAAATAAAGTCAATATACAGTATATGTGGTTACCCTCAAAATAGGAATGCTATTGAGAAGATTCTATCCTATTGCAGTTTTGCGCCAGTAACAAGCATAGCAAGTGCAGTGATACCTATCGCTTTGTCTTCTGTAGCTCATCAACGCCTCAAGTTGTGATGCTTCCTTTAATCCTGCTAGAAACTGTTGATTTTTTAATTACTTTGCTATTAACTTTCAGATTTGTGGGAGTTACATGGCAATCTGATTCCAGTTAAATTACTGTACATCAAACATCTTTGAGATGTAGAGACAGCTGTATTATTAAATGAGACTTTAAGACATATCGGTACAAAGAACATAAAGTTTCTGTAGAATATATATCAATTCTCAGCAGAAAATCAGATCAAAGAGTCACATCATCAGAAAATTCTGTACTAAATGATTGTTTATAAGAAGCCTTTTAACACTATCTCTACAACAAGAACTCATACAAGGCTGAATGGCTGTAGAGACATATTGCAGACTAAGTGCAGACAATTTATTTGCTGCAATCCTGCATTCCTGTAATGTTTCTCTGTGTGCCCTTTAGAGTAAAGTGGAAACACAAACAGGAATGTGACTTGCTTTGTGATAAATGAATGTGTCTGAAAACACGAGACAGTGAGAACAGCCAAAAATAAGTGATCCAGGCATGTTGAGCACATGAAAGAAAATGGGAGAGAATTTCTTTATTATACCAACTTAATCAGAACTTCAGTTGCAATAGCCACAGAAGCCAATGGTCAAAATGAAGATATCATGCTGTTATTCATGCTTGGAGCGAGATAAGCTATTTGAAGGAAGGAGAGATGCTGCTATTCATAATGTAGCTTTCGGTTTAGCAAGCTTTAAATAAAAATGTAGTCTCCATTACTGTGCATCTGATCCACTAACACTCTTGAATATCTCTTCCTACTATATTGATGCTAATCTCTACTATCATAAAGGTCTTCCTGCTCCTTCATGTTAGCTTTGCTGAAGAATCAGATCTAATAAAAGAGAGTTAGCAGAAGCAGTAGGGATTATCGCTGCAGTGGAGGATCTTGTAAAGCACAATGGGAAGTCTGGTCTGCCTTATTCTCTTTATTCTTTAGGCCTTACATTATATAATCTCTTCATCCTTTTCTTTCTACAAATATTTATCTATATAGGTAGTTGTTTACTTTTGGATATAGGAATCACACAATGAATACATGTCCACCGGTCAATAAATGATACCCAATTACTCTTAAAAGAAAAGTATTAATCCACATTTCTTTTCCCTCTTTATGTCAAAAATATTGATAGGTAGACTGTGGCCCTACCTATGTGCTTTGATGAGCAGGAAAATATGGAAGCACTATGAAGCAGATAGGTGACAAGACACTGAGCACTCCAAGTAGCTTACACCTCATCACCTTGTGCTGACATATCAAAGTGACAGCGATGTCCATAATGACAGATCACAACTTCTGACACAAAATATAGCATAGACCCTTGCTCTGTGACCCACCTTTCCCATTTACTGTGTTGAAATATACCCAAATAAATCTCAATGTGTAAATGGCAGGTGTTGTTATATGTAGTAGGTTCTTTATGTTAGCAAACAGGAAGCCTTCTGAAACTTCTGTGTTGACAATTTGTCTTTCTTAAAGGGCAGAACTCATTGTCTCCCTCAGCATTTGCAGCCTTGAATGACGGAATGATTCAATGATATAACTATCTGAACCAGCAACAAACAAACACTGACTGGGGCCAGAACCTCCTCAGAACTGCAATCCAAAAGATTATACCAGGAGACAGATACACAAAGAGACACTACAAGGCTTTGGGGGGAATTTCTAAATCCAAAAGGCTTGGGTAGCAGACCAGATCTGAAAGTGTATGTAACTGAGGCAGCCAATATACTTTCTGCAAGGTACCAATGCCAGTCCGGTCTCTCTCACTCTGTACAGTGGCACTCCTAGAGGAGAAATTACATACACTAGTGAACTTAGGTTATTCTGTAACTATGGACGAAGCAATCATGGCTTCCAAGGTTCTGCAAAAGGATGAGAATTAGTGTCAGTAGTTTCCTGAAACATTTGATGCCTAACACAATGGAGGGCATTCATCATATTTCCAGGACAAATTGTTTTGGAGGTAATAATAGTCTGCCAGCAATTTGGATACTGCTGTTGTTAAATATTAGATGATTTCTCCACTTGGGAACCATTGAGGTTACAGACACACTTGAAATCAGACCTGATTTTCAAATGAAGCTTTCAGGCTATGCTGGAGATGCTAAGGAAATCTCTTATCTATAGTTTATATTCTAGAAAATGTACACAATAAATTACCTAAAAACTGAGTACAGTACTAAAGTACTGAATTCTTATTTGGTCAAGGGAAGATGCAAGAACATGAATCTGGGGACAACTGGGAAAATGTATAATGTCAGTGCTTTGGTGTTTAGCTAGGGTAGGGTATCATCTCATTTTGATGTTGTGGCCAGGACATTGCTATCCCTCATAAGCATTAATTTATGAAGCCAGATATAGATAAGAAGGGAGCATATGAAAACTGCATTTCAGTATTAACAGGGACAGAACTTTGTAGATAGAAACTTATCTGACTGGATGAAAAAGCCTTACTTCAGGATGCATGCACACATGTGCGTATACGGGCAAATTTCCAAGGAATTCCAGTGTACTTGCTTATATGCATACATATATTATGTGAAGGCATTATTCATGTTCAAATTATTTTCAGTTATTTGAAAAAATAATTAAAATCATCCACTGAAAGAACATAGTTGTCCCAGAGATGCTCAAAGTAAAATTGATTTGCCTAATAAACAATCACCTGACAACATACTGTTGTGCAAAACATCAGGGCTTAAATTTCTTGTGGAAATAATTTTCTGAACTGCCTGTATGAAGTACACCTATCTGAAGTACGCCTTTCTGAAATTTATGGATTGAGTATGTGAAGACAAAAGCCACTGATCTTTCTGTTGAAAACCCTATTGATTTAATTATTCCTTCCTGTATTTGCTGTTTGGGAATAATGTAGTGTGAATTTAGTGGTCTGTATAAACTGTTTCATCTGTTATTGAAGTTCAATGAAATCTTTCTGGAAAGGTTTCCTTTTCTTCTATAGTAATTAGGCCAGTAGGAATAACAGCTTGAACAGAGAGCTTTATTAAACTAAGATATCATAAGCCTAGTAGGAATAGTGCACCATAACCAAATAAATGAAAATTAATCTAACAGGAGTGGGGTAAAAAGTATGCACACTATGGAAGGCTTAAATTTCAAGGCAAAAAGGAAAGGAATACTTGTGCTGTTTGTTGTCTGCTTTTCTTCTTTCCTCTCTCATGTTTTTCCCTTCTCAGCTCTATATCTCTGCTTGGTACAGTACCAAGAGTGGAGTGAGTTTACTAATCCTTCCGCTCAGCCACAGCTACCACTACAGAACAACACTAAAATTTGGAGTGGTGAATTTGGAGATTGCACCTGAACTGGCACCTGAAACAAGTTAAGGCCCCGTTGAGGTGATTCCACAGGCATCTTCACTTCATCAGCAGTGTAAAATGTAAGTTTATATGGACCATCTTTCTCCACCATGCCACTATGTGCTCCTCCTACCACCAATGCATTGCCTGTTAAAGCAACTGTGCTTGGAAATCAGCTTCTTTTAGATGCAGCATTGTCAGCAGGTTGTCCCAGTTTCAGCATTTACAGATTCAGAGTAAGGGAAGAGGGCTAGATCATTTGGACTTGCCTTCCATAATCTTAACACATTTTGTCCCTAAAAATCCAAAGTGATCTCTCTCCTGCCAAGTTAAATTACCAAGGGCTGCTCACACTTTCAATCAGTCAGGAGTTAAAACACCTCGTTGGCCTTTAAAATTATCTGCACTTTAATTTGTCACTGATATACATGAAAGCATATATAAAAATAACTTTGGAACAATGCCTGCATGACAATGCAAGGTACTACAGTCATTGATAGTCTTACTACATGTTGCTTAGCATGGCACTTTTTTTTTAACAATATGCTTCTTGGTTTTGCTTATTTTTCCCCTCTGCTTCAATGCCATATTCAAGCAATGATGATGAGTAATCACTGAATATTATCACATTATCCCTACATCATTCCCACATTAAAGTACCACTGATCAAATTCGAAGAAAGCAAAATCCTCCTTTGCTTTGCTGCCTACTCTCTTTCCTTGAGTAAAATACATTACAAAAGTGTTATGCAACAGCTTCTGTACATGAGCAGATCCAGGAATTTTCTGCTGAAGGGATGCCCCGAGGCTGCTACCATACCAGTCTGATCACTGGCTCAAGCTCTGCAGCTCTCATCTGGGCTTTTCACATCAGCCTTTGACACCCATCAGGCTGCCTGGTCTTCTACCAGATAATTCCTAGGCAGAGTCTGAGTTTTATCTCAATTCAGAGGCTCATCCCTACAGGCAAGCTAGATGCTGTTTTAGAAGCTAAATGGCTTGATACCATACACCTGACCAGGCAACATCCCTTGGCCTCAGTGCCAGAAATTCTTTAGTAAAGAGTCCTCCCAGGCTACACAATGAAGAAGGGGTGTCCTGGCTTAGTTGCCTGCAGGACCATAGTAGTATCCAGGTATTTTAACAATATTAATGTCTTGAGGTGATACAGAAGTGGCTCTCTCATCTCCTTTTCCCTGTATGTAAAACCCTTGTCCTAAAGAAGAGAGTTGTGTGAAAGCAAGGCACTCAGACCCCTGGCGTGTTTCACTTCATGTTCTTTGTGAAAAAAAAAGCATAGAACTGAAAAGAGAGGTTCCTCTCAAAAAGAAATTTCCTTGTACTAGCTGTCCTTCTGGGACTATAACATGATCAAAATAAAACTTCAGCGATGAGTTGACTGCATGATAAAATTATGGTTCTTCCTAGTATTTATCAAATTGAGACCATGCTCCTCTACAGGCCTTGCATAAAATGACTGCAGTTGAGGGCAGGAGCGATGCTGCAAGTACTTTGCAGGAGTCTGAAAAGCAGATGAAAAGCACAAAGAAATGGAATGGAGCAAAAGTAGAGCAGGATAAAAGCCACTTCATGGAAAGGCAGTCTGTAGGAGAGGAGGGCAAATTGGGCAGTTTCAGAGACAGCAAAAATGGAGCAGAAGTCCAGAACTGGCCTTTGGCTGGCTTTTCCTCTGCTTTTAGAGCTGGATAGGCAATGTTTAAAAATATACAGCTAATGTAAGTTTAGATATGGGCAGAAGCATATGTCTAATTGTCATTGTAGATAGCCTGTGAGAATTTAGACATAGTTATCTATTCTTTCCAAGCAGACATTGCTTTGGCTGTGGGACTCACTTTACATATATTGCTACTAATACTTTGCTTGAACTTGTCAAATTACTTTTTTAAAAAAACATCAGATTTCTGAAATTACTGTTATTTCTGAAAAGCAAAAATCTTTAACAGTGCATTATGGAATGGAAATTAAAATTGTACTTAGTTGGAAAAAATAATTTTTATTTGAAATGCCCAGAAGGGAAGAACCCTTTGGTTAATGTTGTTCTACTTAAAAAAGAAGAAGAAGAAAAAAAAAAAACCAAACAACAAACATCATCTTGACACATTTATGAGTTTTTTCCAGTATTTTCTGCATTCTAGCCAAACACAACTTAGTAGATACCAAGACAGTGAAAAAATCTATTGGAAAAAATTATATATGATGTCAAAAATTTTTCATGTTTTGATAGCTATGTTCCTTAAAGGGAACAAATATCTAGTATGTGAAAAGTACATATAATACATGAAAATTAGTATTAATAAATTTATGAAAGGGTTTCTAAGATGTAAATTATGAAATAACAGCAAATATTGTCAAATATTTTGAGTTATATGGCTTGGTTCCTGAAAATTTGTGGGCAACTACTCTGTGATTTGGATAGGATTGATTCCTGTATAAATAAAATCGTGATTTTATAATTTCTGAATGAATAATTGAAAAAATAAATGTATCTGAAAAAATAATCTAGCTTCCAAGAGGTGATTCTATAAGCCATATCAAAATAATTTATGACTGTTGAGAAAACACTAATATTTTATAAAGTCTTAAGAAAAAATATTGTTCTTTTACTAAACATTAGATGTGTGGAAAATAAAAACTGCAGGTAAATTTAGAAAGAACTGTGGTTTTGTTTTCTTTGCCTTGTATAAGTGCTATGGTAGCAATGTAAAAAAAGTAATAATTTCAGCATTTTTTGCATTTTATGATTCTATCTAAAAATTATTTGAAATTTTGAAATGTGGCTATTTTTGTAGGTAAAACAAAAACTCAACGATATGTTTAATTCTGTATTTAAATGATTTTTTTGCATTATATTCTCAGATTTAATTTTTAGCTAGTAGCAAATATATTCTGTATCCATTTAAGGCTCAATAATTTTTTCCATGTTTTTTTCTGCTTTAAATCCTGCTTAATTATTATGGCTTTTATAGCTAAATACAACCCTAGGAACTTCTACCTTCCATCTGGTAAAAAGTTCATTTCATTGAGTGGAATGTTACCGTTTTCAAGCATTTTTTAAAAAATAAATCTTCATATAAATCTATTGTTTGATTCTAAGAATGGCTCACTTTTTCTTTCTTCCTTGGGTCATGTTTTTATATGTCCTTCTACAACAACTAGTGTTAGAGATTCACCATCTTTTTTGCTCTTTCAAAAGAAACCAGAACTCAGTGAGAGATGAATCCTGCTTTGTCTGGGATGTACTGTTTCTCTCTACATTCTTCTCTCTTGAATAAAGCTGAACCATCTTCTCCTCTCTTATGAACCATTTCTGCCCTTCCCATTTTCCTAAACAAACTGTGAAAGAAATTATTCTATGCAGTTTCCCAACAGTGGCTGTTTAGAATTTGATACATTTCTGGATGATGGTTCTCTTCGGTGAACTTCACACATAGAAAAGAAAACATTTTTGAGACCATCTCTTTCTTCTTCCTGGGTTATTTTTCTAAACTGCTGCATACATTATGTTTAAGTGAAAAGCATAGATGCAGCACAGTAAAAATGAACACTACCAAACACAAGAAGGGAATAAAATGTTAAAATTTATCTACATTCTCAGTCACAGACACAGCATAAGTGCTATTTGGCCAAACTCTTTTTTATAGAAATATGTCAGCTTTTCCTCTGCAAAACATACATGGTTTGTAAAAAGTGTGTTTGATAGTATGTAAAATATTTTATTTTACTGGAAATGTTCTTAATAATATCCACTGTGGGGAGTTCTCTTTAAAAAATGGTATTTATTTATAGTTGGTTCTCATGTGCTAAGTATCTTCCATACTCTTTCTTCAAAAGAAAAAATGAGACTAAAAAAATCACGGGGAAAAAAAAAAAAAAAGATGATTACTAAGTAGACCTCAACCTTTTACTTCTTTCATCCTTTTGAAGAATAAAACCAATACATTCTGAACCAATTAACCAACCCCACTTTATAAATCTAGACAATATTATATCAGAATAAGAAAAACTGCCTCCTCCATAGTGCACCTGTCCTGGACTTGCAGGTGAGGTTTTTTGTTTGTCATGGTAATTGTAGCAGACAATAGTCAGGGATATTAGCCACATTTTGCCCATTCCCCTTTCACCACTCTGCACCACTCACATGTTCAGGCTTTGCATAACCAAGCATAAAAAGACACAAAGACTAGTAGTCTGTGGCTCTAAAAACATAAACCATCTAAAAAAAACATTCACAGGTTGAAGACTTATTTATTTTTAAAATCTTGATGTATTTACTGTATGGGAAAGGTAGGAATCCCTACAAAATTACCTTGCATAAAAACTTTGCCTAGTTGATAAAGTAGCTGTAATTTAAATTGCATCAGTGTCATGCATGTTTGATATGACTCTAATATTAAGTTAAATGCATATATTTGAAAAATCTTTGTCATGTGGGCTCAGATTGTCACATAATGGGAATGATGCTGTGGTCCTATAACGTTTCCTTAACAACACCAGGGTTATTTAAGTGAAGTCTGATTATGTGCCGTATATTTTATTTGTCAGAAAAATACACTAATACCATTAAAATTTTGTTGTTAGAGAGGAAGTTTTTATTTAGTGAGGAATGATGGATACTTTCCCCTAAGTAACAGATACAATGACGGAAGCCATTTTTCTAATGTGTATGAAGTCTACTGAACAAAAATAGTTGTAATAGTCTGAAAGCATTTAACTTTATGCATGCCTGTCTCTCTAAAAGTGTGACTCTCTTTTTCAAAAAGGGAAGCATAGTACAACTGGGTTCATAGTGCTGCAAGCTACTGAAAATAGATTTTCTTAGATAGGCTTATATAGACTTTTCTATTGATTTACATAAATTGTTATATTGTTATCTATTTAGTGGTGATATTTACAACTTTAATGGTAATCTTGGTTATAAGCCAAACATTAAAAACTTTTTACTTATTTTCTGCTTTATGTTTTGACTTTATCCATTTGATTTACAAGAGCTCCATAAGTACTTGAAACTACTTCAGAGATGTTAAGACCTTTTAAGAGGCCTTTGCTTACAGAACAAAGCCTCAGAGTATAATTACTTAGCAAATAGGCAATCATACCATTTAGGGACAGATAACTGTCTCAGATACCTAAAAAACATTCAGGTGGCTTGCTTTTAATAAAGAAAATTTCTGTAAGAAATTTTTTTTTAAAAAATTTAAAATTTAAATTTTTTTTTTTTAAAAAAGTTTGTCTTATCTGATTACTTTTTCTCCAAAAGATTTTGACCTATCTGATTTATTTCATTGTACAGCTGTGAAACAATACTGTCGAGGTGTGTATGAGAAGTAAGTACTGCTTTGAAACTGCAAGTATAAACATGCCTAGATATTCCAGATAAATGAGGCATATAAAGATGAGCATGGAAAGCATCATATACATGCCTGGATTTAAAAAAAAAAAAAAGTATTACAAGAAGAAATCTAAACACAAGTTCTTTTGTGCCATCTGCCCCATGTTATCAAAACATAAGGGTGTTCAGTAATTGTTAGGAAAAGCCCAGGGCTGGGTTGGTGCTCAGTTCTATGAAGAAAAAAACCTGATATTGACTTTGAGAGCTCTTGTTACTTTCAAAATAAATTACAACATTGTGAGGTCAAAAATTAATTGCCATTTATTTTGGATACGTGGGGTAAGTTATTCTCTTCAGTGTATCATGCTAAACATCAGCTGTTTTTGATTGCAGTGTAAATGTACATAATGATGCTGACAATAACCATCTCCAGTGGATATTCTGTTCTCATACCATTATCTACAGAAATACTTTTTTCTCAGTTTGTTTTTTGTGTTCAAGTACAGAACAATCAATGATAAACCTTCTCCCTTGCCCTTCCCCCTGCCCCAGATTTGTCATACTTTATTTGTATGCGCAACACGTAAGTACAGAGAGAGCAGTGGCGTAGACTCATACTATCTCACTTGTGGCTCTAAACTGACACAATTAGTTAGGAAGTCTTACAGTCCAAGAAAAGTCTAAAACCAACTGAGAGCAGTCAAGATCTATGTCTCTCTCAAGGGAGATTTTGAGTAACCTCACTGAATGCTTTTAATAGCTAGATCATCAGTTGGTAGTTTCAGCTAGATGAGTAAACCTGAGCATGAACTGGAATAAGGCAGTTTGTCAGGTTTAGAATGCAAAACAATAAGACCATTCTGAAGTCTGTTGATAAAAAGTGTATTAATTATCACCTCTTCTTTCCAACAACAACAAAAAAATCCTGAAAAAATTTTGAAGCATTATTACAAGTGATAGGATATAGGAAAAAGAGTCTCACGAGTCACATTCCTTACTAATCTTAAAGTCTGTGGAATAACTGTTCATTACAGAATGACATTTGTCAAGTGATGAATAGTATGTATAAATGTCCTTCTATGGGATAGGGCAATGAAAAATGTAAAACCAAGAATGTAAAACATCTCAACCTAGCCAATAGAATATGTTTGTTATTGATTTGCTATTTTTTGCTGAGTTTACTGTCAATTTATTTTTATTATTTTAGAACTGCAATACATCAACTATTAATTTAAGAGACCATATATTACATTTTTTGATCTAATGGGTGGGTACCGGGGACATTACACTATGAAATCTCCAGACTATGCTTCTGACACTCCACATGTCCTGAAACCCAGCTTTATGTCAGCTTCTGTGCTTCAAACTTAAACTATACAGAGAAAAACATTTCCCCATATTTCAGCAGATTGCGCTAACAATTTTATGTGATCAGATAAAGGAATAAATTGCAGTATTTTAGCGGGCCCACCTATAATGTCCAACAGGACAAAATATTTTCTGTGATCACATTTAGTAACAACACTGAAGCAAAGAAGTTACATCTATATGTGTAACTTCCTAACAAGAGGTATAGGGGAATATAACATGCTCCCAGCACCCTGACTCTATAGATGCTGACCTGGAAACATTCACATCACAAATTTGGAGGTGACTGTTGCCTTCGTTAAGGTGTGACGACCTGGCTCAAGAACGGCACAGCGACCAAAACCCAACCTCAGGCCGCTCGGGCCATCAGCACACAGACATCAATGTGGTGGACAGCAAAATGGTGTTTATTGATAAGTAGTGCAGCATTATATAGCTTAGGTTTACAATGTCACTTCCGTCTGCTTACATCACAAGCTAAACGCTATTGGCTACCTGGACAGAGGGGGGCCCTCAATTTCCATACAGCACGACATCTTCCAACCACCAGGCCCCAACTACGACAGGTGACATATGGAAACATGAGAGTCTGTATAGCCTGGGCTATTCCTTCACAAAGGCCTCTGAATTAGGAGCTCAGTCTCCCTAGCTTTCCTTTACAGCCACTGGAAAGTGATAGGTGACTTGTAAATTGAAGTACTCCATGACAGAAAGACCGATTTAAGAAGAGCAGATAAACACTTAAAAATAGGTCTAAAAATGTGATCCCATTGTTTGAGTAACATTGAAGGTAAGGGGGTTTTACCTGTGGCCAATTCTGGCTTGTGACCACACACACAGAGGTAGTAACATTTTAAATACACTGGTCACTACCATGAGATTCTTTTTCTATCCAACTCTAGGAAAACTACCTTGCCTCTGAAATGTTTAAAATAAACATTGATATTAATCAGTCACATCACTGAGCATTAGTAAAGCAGGGAGTAGTGTATTGAATATGCACCTTGATTTGTTTCCAAGACCACCTGTCTTTTTCTAAGCTTTTCAGAAAGGTTTTAGCTGTGAAGCATATGATTTGCAACAGGAGTTGTAGATTTCAGTCATTAAGTGATCTGCATTAGGGACCATTTTTATTTTCAGTTGTTTTTTAATTAATCTCTCTAATTCTTTAATCCTTTCTCAGTCAATTTTGTTTGACAAAATATATATTCCACTTCAAAACATGTTCAGTGTGGAATTATAAACTCTTTAGATACCTTCTATATGAGGGACTTGCAAATATGCAGCTGGTGCTTTAATCAACCTAGATACCAGTGTAACTTCTTCTTGTTTACTTTTATTTTGGGGATCATCTTCTGCAAATTATAATGAGGTGTCTGCAGATAGTTATTTTAAATATGGTTTAAATATGACCCATCCCTGTTAACTGTTTCAAGAAGGAACATAACTTTCAGCAGCATTCATGTTTTGTGGTTTTGGTGTTGATGACCAAATATTTACGCTTCTGTCAGTCTGTTTTTAATGTATCCATAATATGAAGGGTTATGTTTATAACTTATATAAAGTATATAACTGATATGTACATAGATAATGCTGATGGTAAATTTAATTTTTAAAAAAGGGGTGGGGTGTCAGTATATTTTTCTTTACATTTGTTTTGGAAAATAAGAAGGGAGAGGCAAGGGGAGAGAGAGGAAATAGGCATGTTCAGCTCAGCAGAATAACTGCTCAGTTTCTTTTTTGTTTGGGAAAGGATGGAGAAAATCTACTTCTGCTTATTTGCCAGACCGATACCTTTAATAGCAGAAAAGTCTAAGGTTAGCCACCTGAAACCAAACAGAGACTTCTGTCAACCTAGATGGAGTGTCAGTTGGCCTTTTCAGGGTGATAATCTCAACTAAGTGACCCTTTACAGAAGATCGGTTTCATGCTTTTGTACTCTAGGGCTATAAAAATCCTTTGTAACTCTGTTATGCTCACTTATGTTTCCATGTAAGTGAAGAAATATTGCGAGAATCTTCATGAATAAATCAGGTTTTGAGGTTCTGTGAGGAGGCCTTATAAAAGGGCATCATGGGTTTGCATCTGATGCTTACTTGCTTAATAAATGTCCTAGAAATAAGTAGGGGCTGATTTAAAACCTCTTCTATTGCTATTTTGAATTGTTACTGAACATTTATGAAAAGGTCTGTCACTTCTTGTTATATCTGGGAACCTTACAACCACTTACTTCAGCTAGTTACTCATAATCTGACATGCAGATGAATTTCATTAACTTCACAGGGAGAAGTAGTAGGACACTGGAAACCCAGGACTATATTAGCTGTTGTCCTAGCCAAATACCACCCTGATGTGCTAGCACTTCATACTCATTTTGCTGGTGTGAAAATGATGACACAGAACGAACAATGATAAATCTGACCCTCAATTCCTGCCTACTTTATCCAGTTCTTTTCTTGCAAGGTTTTGTACAAACAAGTAAACAAACAAAATAGGAAAAAGTACACAACTCTTAAATGGTTTAAAGCCTTTTATATCTAAAGAGCTACTTGTAGAGATGCTACTGTAAATTATTAAACATTTATAACAGAAAACATATTTCAGATGGAATTTAGTCCACCACAGCTGTCTGATAAATTCTCATTATTACCAGTACCTTGTTGTCTGCTTTAATACACTGTTTCTCCTCCTTTAAGCACAGATAGGGAGAGAAAGATGTTTAAAAAAAATCATTACTGTATTGTAAATGAACACAGTTTTATGTATTTTCTTTCATAACATAAAATTATTGGGTGTCAAATGACCTGCTAAACAAAGAAGATAAGCAAGCCACTCAGGTACAGTTAACAGAGCGCCTGCTAAAGCTCCAGCAAAATGTTGCAGTCCACCACCTTAGTAACATTATATAGGCAACAGTACTCTATGACCTTTAATTAACATTATAAAATAGCTTCACATGTTTTGGAGATTATAATTGCAAGATTTTACAGAGACTAAAGTGGTTAAAACATACTGTGCATTGTTGTGTATTGCATATACAGGTTAATAAGATCTAGCAGGAAAAACATTACGAGTTCCAATTATGGAACAAAAGCTACTTTTTCTGTTCAAGATGAGTGTTCTCTATAGACTTTTAAATTTTATTTAAAGGCTAATTTCTGCTCAACAGATTTCCTTAGGTTTTATAGCAGGATGATATATATACATTACATAACATTTGACACTTACAGGCATTATTTTAAATAAAATTAGTTTTGCTCCTGATTAATTTTTTTCTGTTAGGATAAGGGGAATATATTTAAATGATTATGCAGCTCAAATACGATTTTTAAAAAAATAATTTGAAATGTTAATATATTATTTCCTTACTGTAAAAGTTTATGTGAGCGTGTGTGAAGAGGGGAAGAAAAAATTTTTTAGATTAATGTTTCTCACTTTCCTCAAAACTCTATGCTTCTCTTAGAGATCTAGTACGGTAAGAGATGATCTGTACATTGCATGCAACTATTTATTGCATTTTTAGGAACATGAAAAGGTATTGTTGTTTGCATACAAACAGAAGAAACTAAGTTAACAAAATTAGTTTAATCATTTTCACAGGGATTCCCACCCACTGCTGCTTCAATTTAGTCAGAAGCTCTGTTGTTCCATTTCACGGCAGCTATTCTTCACTCTGCTGTTGTGCAGTGCAGTAAAAATCTTGGCTCTCTCAGTAACTGCCTCACAGGTATGGGAAGGTAGCTGGGAGGTGCCCCTGAAGCTGTCTGCTCCAGCCCTGACCATCCTGGTGGCCCAGAACTCACTCCAACTTATAAACAACATGCTTGGTCCATGGAGAATCACATCTGAATATATGTTGCCTAGCAGTTATACTAGATGTTCACCGTGTTTGATGTTTTGCAAGCAAAGAAATGTTTATGGACATTTCCATAATGGAGGAGAGAGATGACTGCAGCTGCAATTCCATGACAGCACAAGTCTAACACAGTGTTCTGACAGTCTCAGACCCCAGCTGCATGGTCCTTGTGCTAAGAAACCGCACAAGAAGTTATCTGGTCTCTTGGCGAGTCAGTTGGGGGTTTTGAACTGGTTCTTCAAAAAAAAAAAGTTTTATAGTTTTATATTTTTCACGAAGTGTGTGTGCCTGAAATGGCTAGGAAAACAGAAAGCACGTGTCTGAGCACAGGAGTAGGAGACATCAGGGCCATGACAGTACAAATAAAGATCTCCCAAGCAAAAGATAACTGATTGAAAGCAAAATACTGTTATATAAAAGAAATCAGGAAAAGGGCTAAAGCAAAATTATTTTATCTTCCAAATACATCCCCAAATGACCACAGAAAGAGTTGACAGTCTTATACTTCCAATTTTATCAGTTACTCATGCAGTGGCCAAGAGACTTACAGGCAGAGTGAAGAAAGAAAACTCAGTTCCATGTTCTGTCCAGAAAAACAGCTCTAACCTTTCTCTCTAAGATACTTAGCATTTATGTTACTTCTTACAAAATGGATATACTGCTTCAGTACAAATCTGCTTCTCACATGAAAAAAACAAAAAAAAAATCTAGAAAACAACTTAACACCACCACCACCACCACAATGTTATTTTTTCATAATTAAACTGGATTTGTAATTGGCTGAATTAGCTTTTTATCAAATTACAAAATTCAACAGGATCAAGATGAATGTTGAAGTTTAGACACAGACATATCCGATGCAAAGAACATGGCTCAGGCACAAATTCGAAGCACAATTTTATTTTATACGTAGGGTGATGTCCTGGCTGAGGTTACACCTCTAACCTCATAGCTGATGCAGAAATGCCTGTGCCTAAACACTACACACTATATAAAATTAGTCTGCACAGAAACTTACTTGCTGTTTCTTAAGAGTTAGATTATCTAAAGTTTACTAAGAAATACTTCTAAAACACAATTCAACCTAAAACAGATGTTTCAGGCCTGATGAACCCCCTTTCCAGGCTCTTGTACTTCTGATGTAATAAAGAAAATCTAGAGTGAATAATTTAGATTTGCAGACATAGCTCTTAGACATCACAGGCTAGCCCAAAGGAAGATCAATTTCCATGCAAAAGGAATTCGATGTTTTCAGGCGCTGAGGCACATGCTCACCCGCTAAGTGCAGGGGATCTGCCTCAACAAATTTCAGATCCATTGGACCTTCTGAGTATGCACTATTCAGGGGACGTTTTGGGTTTTTTGTGGGTTTTTTTTTTCTGGTTAGTACTAGTCAAAGTGATGCCAGTCTATACTCTTCACGGGCTTATATGTACAAGAACCAAGGCCCAAAAATGGACTTTTAGGGATAAGACAATAAAAATAATAGCTTTAAGTAGTAGTTATTATAGAAAAATGAATAATTATAATATCTTATTCTATATCTGTTTTCTGTTGGATCCATCCCAAGCTTTTATTTAGCAGCTGGAGAACAGTATGCTGCAGTGCTGTTATCTTCTGCAGACATTTTATTTGGGTTACAAATAGGTATTTCACATGTTATGTTACTAGTTAGTGGTTTTCCAATAATAGCAGGCCTTTTTCTAACAAGTATCACATATAATCACAATTTTAGCAGTTATACTTGTTGTAACAGTGCCCACAAAGCTATAGGTGTTAACAGCACATTACATTCACTCTGAGAAATGTACCGGTCTCATGTATTGTACCTTTACCCCTTCAGCACTTTGCCTTACCATTTCAATATTTGAAATTGCATTAACTAGGTAATTATTTCTGGAGGTACCTGCCTAGTCATTAGGAACAGAAGGACTAGCAGTGCTGCAAGACGTAAACTGAAATACACAAAACTAAAGCTCATGAGCAAAAGCCTCTATGGTCTCTTTTCTGCAGGGCTGTAACATAGCCATGGAGGAGTGTCGGACCTCTCAGCCAGGCACAGGAGTCTAGCATCACGAGAACAACCCCATGCCAAACCAGACACCTGACTGCTCTATGACAGGAGCTCGGATGAGTCCACACCTGTCTGCAAAAACATTTTGGAGCTTGTGCAGATAACTGATTTCTTTTCCTGCTAACTTAAAAGGCATTGAATGAGGTCCCGTATTTGCCAAATCGGTGCCATCTGTGTTGTATTTCCTCCCATCCTCCTCAGTGTAGGCGTATTTTGATAGTACTCTAGTCTGGCATACACGTTTTTCTTATTAGTTTTAATTTCTTTATTCTGTCTGCCATATGAGAAAAAGAATCAACACATTTTACAGAGATGAAGCTTAGCACATATTAAAGTTTAAGTAGATTGATTTTTTATAAATCTTCAGTCTGGAAACTTTCTATCAGTACAAAGGTGCTGCTAATAAACTTTAACATTTATGTTAATAATGCTTTAATCAGCTGCCTGGAAAATCCTAAGTCATAAATGTATTGTAAATGTTAGAACATTATCTAGATTAAATTATTCTTTTATTAATCTAACCAGTCTTATATTATGGATGTAAAATGTATGTATGTGTTCTATTTTAGAGGTAAAATATGGCTATGGACGAGTATGCTGTAAGACAAATATGACATCTCTGTCTGGATTGGTAGATATTCATATTGTTAATCACAGATTTCTTCAACTCACCCTACAGCCACTATCCCAGCCCCACAGCTACCCTCATCCAAAAGACATGTCCATTAGTGTTGTTCAGAATCAATACAAAACTGAGTTAAGTGACAGTTTGCCTACGTACGCTTTTTAGAGCACACATTTATAACATGCTTACAGATAATTAATTTTCTACTTGCCATGCTTGGGAGAAAGATAAGTGATGGCATGTGATTGTGCAGCAATAGTATATCAGAGGGAGAAATATTTGACTGATCACTAAAGGAAAGTAATTACTTCAATGATTATTGAAGGAATGTGAAAAGTTAGGAGCACTTTTAACCAAGGTCCTCCTGCAGTCACAGAGAATGAACTGAAAGAGCTTGTCTCAATCTATGGAAGAAGGGATTTAACCTTATGCCTTTCAGATTTCCAGAAGTGTAGGAAGATAAAGTACCTCTGCACAGCCCCAGAAGGTCATTCCATTCTTTTGAATTTTTCTCTAAAAGGATGAATCTGGATAGGTTAGTGATAACTGTACTAAATGAAATCTCTGCTAGGATGGTTCAGGTGTTCCTAAAAGGAAGCAGTTGGAATTCTTCTGTCCTGCCCTTTCCCTCCACTCTTCAATTCTAACTTCCACAAGGATGAATAAACATGACAGAAAGAAATTTGAAAGGATCGAATAAGGTGATTCAAAATGTTCAGCTGTGACATAGTTCTTAAACAGGCAGGTTAGAAAACAACCTTCCATATGTTTGGAATTCACTTTAGGTCTGACACTGATTTTACCATATTAGAAGACTTTACATACTAAAATAAGTCAATAGTTTATCTGGATAAACCTTTGTTTAAACCATTATTAGACTGTACCATTTTTCTATTAGTTCTAGCCCATAATTTATTTTTAGAGAATAATTTTAGCCACTAGTAAGAATTTTAATTTTATTTAATGAACATTTTTAATCAAGAGCAATATGTTATTATGGCAGCAGGATCTTTATTTTTAGCCAAGAAGGCCATATTGCTTAGGGGAAGAGATTTAGCTGGAACGTCTTCATGTTTTTAAAATCTAAACATCATGTGCTTTGATATATGCAACAGCTGGCCCATTTCCTTCTTCCCTTCTTTCTTTCCCTCTTTCTCCCTTTCCTTCCTTCTGCCTCATCGCTTTCCTACCTTCCTTTCACATAATGTAGCTCACTAATTCCCTTTTCCCATCTTACAGAATCACAAAAGACACATAGTATTTTAAAATACAATAATTGGCAAGTGCAACACTTATAAAATCATTGTAGGATGATTTTATTTCAAACTTCGAGTCCAGTGCATTAATCTACTTCCTGGCGTTAAAGCCATGCAAAAATACGAGGAGGGTTTTCTCCTCCTGTTTCATTCCCTTCTCTCCAGAGCATGAAATTATTGTGAAATGTTGCATAAACTGGAGGGAAAATTTCCATCAAGTGCAGTATGGCTAAATATAGAGGCAACTCAAGTTTGTGCTGCACTGGAAACACACAATTAAGTTCATCAAACTCTAGCCAAAACTCAAAAATTCGAACAACACATATGATGCGAAGATGTATCTTAGTATGCAATCTTAATTCACATTTCCCTTTCTTGTAGTTCCACACTCACTATCTAAACATATGTAGGCATTGACTTTTCCAGACAGAAAACAGTTCCTCTCTCCCTCTTCAGAGTTCATCCCTAAGTGTCTCATAAACATAACAGCTTAATAAACAGAAAGGAAAAGTTCAAGGACATGTTCACTTCCCTTTCGTACTGAGTTAACAGTCTAAGGGAAAGAAATAAAAATAAAAAAGGGCCATATGGTGGTGGTGGTGGGCAAAAACTTCTCTATTTCCAGAGCTTCCCAATAGCCAACAAGGAAGATAAAGATTTATGTATTGTTAATGTGGCCCTTAGTAGACTGGATGGATGCCTCCTGCCTAAGGGAAACTGATAAACCATAGTTACTTCCTGAAAACTTGGTTCACCTGACCTCATGGAAATTTGTAATTGTCTATAAAACTTGCATATACCGGGGCCTAATGCACACTGAAAATTTTAGTCTTGATCTTGACCTCTTCTTACTGTTATTGCTTCCACAGCTTGGCTACATTCCCTACTAGGCCTAGGAGTGGGACAGATGTGATTCTGAGATTTGTTGATGAATTCATTTATGTCTTGATCTTTGTGAAGCAATCAACCAATATAATTAGAAATCTTTCTTCATTCAGTTATCTGAATGCACTGTCCATCTCCTAGCAATTATTCCTCATGCCTAAATAAACTCATGCCAGTAGGATTTTGTATAATTTATTTTTCAGCCTGTGATGTAAAATGTTTTTCAGACATGATTTTTCCTATTTTTATACAGCATCTTCAACAAAATTCAACAACACAAGCAAATTCATTAATAACACTGCCACACTGCCATTAACAATTCCAAATATTTTTTTTAATTTTTATTTTTTTTACAATATCTTGATAATCGTATTGGCCTGAGGTGTGAAATTGCTCATATTCATTATTTGGATTTCTAAATTCTTGTGTGTAGACATGTAAAGGAAAACCAAAATTACTACAGATAAATGCAATGCATATCTACATTGTTTTTTAAATGGGAATTTATATCAGTGCAACATATGAGAACGTTAAAATGCATATTTTCACTTCCACATTAAAGAAACACAACTGAAGCATTATGAGGTCTGTTAAAAATTCACATATTATTAACAATAAATTTCAATTTTGAACACTACACAATATCAAGCAGTATTTGTTATCCATTTCTGCAAAGTATGATATTTTATAATGACATGTCATTGAGAAACAAAGTGGTGAGAGAAAAAGTAATTGAATTAACAACATTGAAAGGTAAAAATATAATCAATCTATCACATGATCTTTTAGCTAGCAAAGGCACCCTCAGAAAATGCATAGGAGCAACTGCCTAAAAGTGCCAGGAATCTTTTTTTTGTGAGGTTTGCACACCAAAAATACCTAACTACCGGTGATAGTTAGACCAGAGAAACAGCTGCTTGTTTTGATACTTTTATCCCTATAGAAGCTCAAATGTTTTAATTACACTTTTCAGATTTCCTTGTCCCAATGAAAATCCATTTTACAATATTTTTATGAACATTTACGATAATTTAAATGCCCATAATTAATCTGCATTATTTTATAGTGACATACTATGCCTTGAACTGTAAAGGTTAGTAAAACATAAATAACTTCTTTCACTATTTTTCCAGTAATCAGTGAGAATAGAGTTGATATTGATTTCCACAGGAAAAAAATATATTTCTGTTAAATATATCTCATCTGACCAAAATTTGAGGGAACATGAAGTAATCTAAGAGCAGGAAAGTTGAGTAACCTTCTGTGTGACTTTTTGACAGAGTAAGATTTCCACTTTTTTTTTTTTTTTTTTTAATACTTCTTTTTATCCCCATTTCCATAAGTAAGAATGATGATTAGCAGGGTTAGATTTTGCCTTTTTAATTTGAAAATGTGTCCACATACTTGAATGATAACAATATTCATGCTACATTTCATGACTGTTTTTCTACCAAATGAGAAACATGTCAGCGTGAGTATCTGTCTGTGTACAAGCTCGTGTGTGGGCACACAGGCATCTGTATGCATATATGCAGTGAAAATTTTTAGAAAGGTTTGTGCTTTGCCCTATTGTATTCTAGCAATTTTGTGGAAATCTTGTTCTCTGTGGGAGTCAGCAATTCTCTCACTTACCTGTCAGATACTGAAAGAAACTGTTGCTTTCCTTTGCCTTGCACTTAAATTGTTCAAGATTCAAGAACAAATTAGAAAACAAATGCTTTTCCCTATTACACGGTTACTGATTCAACTCATAGTTCTCAGCATGTCTTCCAAAAATTTCTTCTGTGAAGTTTAAGAAAGATCTGAAGAAAACCTTCCAAATTTCACTTGGGTTCAATTAGTGATGAACAGTGGAAGGACACAACCAATTTTATATTCTCATTTTTTGCTGACCATTTTAATAGACAAATGGGAGTCAAAAGTCATAAATAAGGAAAAACTTATATTGGCACTCTGCAAGTTCCTTTACATGCTAATACGCTTTCAGAAACCGCAACTCTGAAATAAATAGTATTTAATGTTAGATCTATCCAGTGAAAGATAGAGACTTCCTTGTTTCATTAGTTTGTTGGTGGTGGTGGTTTGGGGTTTGTGTTTAGGTTTTCTTCCACATATGTGCAAATATCAAGCACTTTCAATGCTTTCTACAACATTGAACTCAAGGGCACTGAGAAGCCTACAAATACTAAGATACTTGTATGAAAAGTGAGGCAGAGACATTGAAATTTCAGCTTTGAATCTGTTAGCTTGGGATATGTAAGTATCTCTATGGATACTTTTCCCCGTTACACTTCCTTTTTGCCTCCAAGTTGGAGTTAATTTTTGCTAAATTGACATTTTTCTGAATGGAGTATGGAAAATGGAAAATTTTGTCTATATTTCAAGAAATGAAGAAGGGTTGGAATAAATGTCTGTTTTTAATAAACCGTGGGTATCCATCTATTACATTATAGTTAAATTACTTGTGTTTCTCCAATTTCTTTTTCTGGTAGAGCATACATTAGGTTTGATTCACACTTATATCAGCTTAAGTTATTTGTTAGTTGTAAACCATGGCAACATTAAAAAGCAGCTTCAAGAGATAGTCCTCCTTCATGTCTTTTGTTAAATTTCATCTCCACTTAAATAGCATAAACACTCAGCCAGCCACTTAATCATGACTATCTTCAGTGAGACACTTGCATTTCTTCTAAGGAAGAACACATTTTTCATATAATATTGAACTGTTAATCTACACATATAGCTGATCCAGGTAGCTTTTGTTATTATTTTTTGTTTGTTCTTTTTTTTTTCCTTTTTCCAACTATCAATTATATTTGCTTGGTTTATAGTCTTTTTTATTAAACTGTAGTATAAATTTTCAAAGACATGGTTGGTAGTTAGGCATTTAATTGACATCAAAAACCAGAAGTGGGTAGATACTTGGTTGCTAGCTTTCAATGGTACCTTTAAATTTTGATACTCCTCTCATGTGTTTTCTACAGTAATCTTCCCACATCCTTACAGAGCATCTAGAACACCAAGCAGATAGAGCCTGGAACAGAGCTAGTAAACAAAAATCCATTTTCACAATGTTTATCCTCCTTCATTTTTTTTTTTTTTTTTAACTGGGTCATTTCAGGTAGTTTTACCTCTTCATTTATTAAATTTATTTAAAACAACATCAAAACTGGTTGTCATAACTTCTCCATTAAACAAGCCCTCTCCTTTTTCTCCATTCCCTGAGAAAAAAAAAAAAAAAAAAAAAAAAAACAAACCAAGAATTGATTCTAGGGGCATTGATAATGAAATTTTTTTAAATAAATTTAATTCTTTAGATCTTCAATACAGGTTTACCGGGGTTTTTTTAAGGTTTTTTTTTCCTCCATTACTTCAAATGCTTGCTGTTTGCACCTTCACTTTCATTAAATGGTGGGGGTTCTTTGTTTTCTTTGAACATTTTTAGTGTACAAAGTTTCACTAAAAAGAGAAAGAGTTCTGTTTTTCCTGGAAACAGGTTAGTTCTGTTAAACTACCATAGAGCTATACCAGATTTGCATGATGTTCACTGAGAAATAGCCAGTAACGATTATCCTGATCCCCTGCACTGCTTGGCCTACAGTGACTGTCAAGCATCCATCAAGAAACAGTAAAACAAATAAGGTGCCCACTAGGACAGAACAGGAAGCTGCATAATTAAGCAAAACCTGCATTCATCTCACGCTTCTGTAAACTCTAAAGCTGACATATTGAACAACTTCTATTGTAAAGCAAAAGAGGGCAAAGATGTACCTTTTCAATATTTTTGTACTGCAGTTAGTCTACACATTTGAAGAGAAATCAGGTTTAAAATTCTTGTAAGCTTCCATTGCCTGACACAAGATCAGCATGTCAAATGCCCTGTTAAGTTCTTCAGCCATTGGTACCAATGCAATACATCTATAATATGTATTTGTGAAAGCAACATACTTGTGAAATATTTATTCTTGAACCTTAGTTATTACCATCCTTGCTATAGTTCCAGACTATATTTTTTTTTCTTACAGAGAGGCATTCCTTGACCAAATTCATTCTTTGATAGATCTTTCTTATTGATACTTCATGCAAAATCCTGTTGGTTACTTTTAGTCATACTGCACTGTGAATCAAAACCATTTTCACTTTTGACATCTGTTCTTAGAAAATGTAAATGACAGTCACAAGAACGCAAACTTGGCCCACTCCTTTTTCCCACAACAACCCTAGAATTTCTCTTTTCTTTCATTGCTCCAGGCCATAAATACTGAAAATCCTAATTAAAACACAAAGTTTGACTCTGTTCTCTTCAGGGATTACAGGAACTAAGTGAAAGGAATGTGAATTAAAAAATTACACTGATCCCAACAAAGACACCCTCAGAGTTTTAAATTGTTAACTTTTCTTTGCTCTGGGATCATGTACCTTGTAAGGGAAATAGTTACTGTGGAAAAACTAATGAATGTAGACATCATTCAAACTAGTTTCACACATACATGAAGTGTCAATGTGAATAGAATTTCAAACAAAAACATCTAAGCAATTATGCAAGGAGGAAAGAATTATATTTGCTAGATACAAAGACAGCTTTGTTGCCTCTGACTTCATAGAAATAAGCACACTTGTGTTTGTGTGTGGATGTAAAGTATGCCTTTACAGTAGTAGTAAGGCTTCACTACTTGAACAAACCAGGCAAGAAAACTGACACATTTTCCAGAGCTAATGTCAGGAGTTGTAGGTCAAGGTCAAACTGAACGTAATACCTTCTCCCTCAACAAGGCAACTTTGTTTGATTGTTGCTTCTCTTTATTTTTTTCTTTTTTCTTTTTTCTTCCCTTCCTCTAGAGGTAACACACGCAAGTTTAAAAGGGGAAAAAGTAGCTCTATTTGCCAGAATCTTGCCTGGCTGCTGCCTCCCTATTGATAAGAAAACAAATCTAACAGTGTGGCTGGATTATTCTTAAACAGATGAAGGGAGAAAGGATAGCCAGCTTGTTTTGTGGGGTATTTTCACTTTGTCAGTTGTACTGTATTAAAAATCAATGCTAAAAAGAACGCTGGGTACAGATAATGAACCAGATTCTGTCTCTGACATTGTTTCAATGTAAATTAGGAATCAAATAACTGAAACTTCCCAAGTGAACTGTGATTTTTTCCACGGTACATGATTTGACTGGTCTTAGAGTATCTGATAAGTGATTTTACACTGTTTTAACGGAATTTGGGCTTTATAAGGCTATCAAAATATTTCTAGAAATATTAGAATAGATAAACAGAATAGACTAGAATAACTAAGAGTCCAACTGCCTGACCACTTCAGGGCTGACTTAAAAGTCACAGCATGTTCTTAAGAGCATTGTCCAAAGGCCTCTTAAATATTGGCAGGCATGGGGCATCGGCCACCTCTCTAGGAAGCCTGTTCCAGTGTTTGACTATCCTCTTGGTAAAGAAATGCTTCCTAATGTGAAGTCTGCATCTCTCCTGACACAGCTTTGAACCATTTTCTCCAAGGTGCCTTGGAGGAGAACCTATCAATCAAAGGAAATGGATAAGAAGACAATTCAGCCTTCTCAAAATTTAAATAACCAGCTAAAGGTACATATCTTTATAATGATCATCAAGACAGTCTAAGCTGATTAGGCCTCTTAATCAGACATCTGAATTTCACATATAATATGGGGTACAAGGGAGGACCAGACACCTAGAAGATAGATATTGGAGTGGCCTCTGTTGTTAAAGTCTTTCATTAAAAGTAATCTTGACACCTCAGACATAATTGGCCTTAAGCTGGGAAACAAATACAGAGTATATAAGCAAAGAATAGATAATGCAGTGCTGCTTATTTGTTTGTTTTGCCTTTGTATTCTTTATAAGTGTATTTTCTGATTATTTTTCTCCTAATGTACAAGAATTCATTAAATACAAAAATATCACATAATATATTTTTTTTTCTTTTTTTTTATTAGGATAGTAGCTAAAGAGTGCAATGAAGACTGATGTCTTCAGCTAGCTAAACAAACGTTTATGGAGATATGGAACATTCCTCAAACTACCTGCATATGAGGTATATATATAGGAGCTCATTGGAACTCTTTGTTCCCAATTTCTCCTCTAGTAATTGAAAGCACCATCCTAAATTCTGGTCAGATAAAAATAAAAGTAAAACAGTACTAATTCCTCTTCTCTCCTACTTATATGCGCAGTATTGGGGCCAGTTCTGTTTAATATCTTTATCTGTGATATGGATGAGGGTATTGAGTGCCCCTCAGTGAGTCTGCAGACAACACCAAGCTG
>JAVJGJ010000014.1:59763287-59774117 GCA_035590215.1 Microhierax caerulescens
GTCTCACTGGAAATACAACACAGTGGCCAGGAAACAGTCTAGGAGGTCCCAGGACTGTGTGGGAGATAACCTCCTGACACAGCCGGTCAGTGAGCCGGTCAGGGGAGATGCCCCACTGGACCAGCTGTTTACAAACAGGGAAGGACCGGTGCATGAGGTGGTGGTCGGAGGATGTCTTGGGCATAGCGATCATGGGATGATACGAGTTC
The DNA here is from genome assembly GCA_035590215.1 of Microhierax caerulescens. Lineage (NCBI taxonomy): Eukaryota > Metazoa > Chordata > Aves > Falconiformes > Falconidae > Microhierax > Microhierax caerulescens. The sequence continues at coordinate 59,763,497 of JAVJGJ010000014.1, forward strand.
ACAATTCTTGGAGAAGTAAAGAGGGAGGTCAGCAGAACCGCTGCCTTGGACTTCCAGAGGGCCAGCTTTGGCCTCTTGAAGAGCCTGGTTGCCAGAGTCCCTTGGCAGATAGTTGTGAAGAGCCAAGGGGTCCAGGAAGGCTGGACATTCTTCAAGCAGGTGGTCTTAAAGGCAAAGGAGCAGGCTGTCCCTGTGTGCTGAAAGACAAGCTGGTAGGGGAGAAGACTGGCCTGGCTGGACAGAGAGCTTTGGCTGGAACTCAGGGAAAAAAGGAAAGTTTACCACTTTTGGAAGAAGGGGCAGGAAAAATTGAATATACTGTTCTGTCTTCCACATATAGTTGTTATTATGAGTAAATTGTCAGGAAACCAAATAACAGGTGATTTGAATAAAGCAAAAAAATCACTACTTTTTATAAGCCCACTGTAATATATAATTATTATTTTATTTGTTTTATACCTTCTCCAGGTACAAAACATGTTCAGACTTTTTTGTCTTTCTTGATGCATGATTTTTCTCTCCATTTCCCATTCATTCTTCTCATTCTTCTCTGAACATCCCCAAATTCTATAATACCATTTCTGCAAAGAGGTGATGAAGGCTAAATAATGGGCTTTGTGGAAGAGGGCCCATCACTGGATTGTATAATCACATAACTGTATCCCATTCTGAATGATCATTTACAGTTCTGGTCCCGTTTTGGAGCTTTATTTGGGTTGCTCTAAAAAATGCGTGTCAGAGGGAGGGTGTATGCAATGAATTGACAGAGTCTTTAGGTGCTACACTGATGCCACTTTCCTAATCAATGCATTCAATTATTTAGGTTGATGTGGCTGAATGTATTATTTATTATATTGATTATTTAAATCATGAAATAAAACATTATGCTAATAAGTGACAGAAGATGGGTATAAAGTGAAACGAAAAGCTTAGTAAAAAAAAAACCAAATTAATAAGCCAAAAATCAAGACATTTATTTTTTAAAGGGAGGACAAAGAGGGGGGCAAATAAAAAAAAGGACAACAAATTCAGGTGTTTGGAAGATGTTAAAAGGAAAGAGAATTATTTCAGTTTTTATAAAAGTATTTCTGATTTCTTATGGTTGGACAAAGGTTGATTTGAGCTGCAGATGTTATACTTCCTATTTCAATAGAAGCAATTTATAAATCTATTCCTGGGCAATGGAAGGATTTTCTTTTTTTTAAAGTATTTGCATTATTTGAGCACATGAAGATGTTTTAGTATGTAAATCCTTCACTTTCATGGCTACGGAGCACAAAGGCAGGGTTTTCTCTAAGTTTAAGAGCTTTCTCTGTTTATTTGTTTTTAAACACAAATCACAAGGATTATTCATTGAGAGCTGAGAACAGAAATTCAGACTAAACAAATTGGGAATGATATTTATAATGTGGAAAAAAACATTCACTTTATGGGTAAGGGTGAGGAAGGAAATCAGAAAGGAATCATGAACATTACAGATGTAGGTTTTCTACATCAGACCTGTCTGTCACTAGGTTTATCTTTGGTTTTCACTTAAGTTTTATAGACTTGTTAAAACATTTATGCATGCATAAATGATAGAATAAATCTGATGTCAGAAAACTTTGTCTTGTTGCATATAATTGTGAAAGGGAGAAAAAAATCTTAGTTTTAGTATAGCAAGGAAGCGAAACACTGAATTTAATATTCAACCAATGAGGAAAAAAAGGCTTTCATAGTTATGAAAACCCACCAAGGCAGACAGATTTTGATCTTTCTTAGGCTACCTACAGGCTCCTACAGCAGTCTAATGGATTGTCTTTAAACTGTGTGGGAAGGGTCAAACTATACTAAGTTTAATAATGTGAGTAGCAGAGGAGATGGGCATTAACATGGTTGGCAGCTGCAGCAAGCTCAGTGAATCAGATGACATTTTGGGAAAGATAAAAAAACCCAAGTTTTTTCTTATCTTCATTAATGACGACAGTTTTGTATATATTTATCTTCCTGAAATTAATTTAAGGAAAGTAGTATCAAATTTCTAGTTTGTGGTAGGACTTTTGCTTTTTTTCTCTGGATAATGTTGCATAAAAGCTCAAAAATGTCACATTTTTAGTTAATGATTGTAGGATGTCTTACACAAAACTTCAGTGAACTCTGTCAGAATAGTTGACACTGACCAGAAAAGGCTGCTTTTTCTAAGCAGGAACTGCAAGTGAAATGACTTTGGGTCAGTTTGAATACATAAGGCCAGAAAAAAAATTACATTTACCAAACACAAAAACTGGAGACATAGCTTTGCCCAAGTTAAGAGATATTCTTCATCTTTTGCCCCAGGAGTGGTAGGACACGTTGGTAACATATTCAAGGAACATGGTTCACATACCCATGTTCTTAGGAAAATGTTTTCTTAGGAACAGGGAGATTTTAATTGCTTTTACTTACAATATTTTGATTGAAATGTTCCCTAAGAAGCAAAGCTGGAGTCTAATCCCATAAACCAGTATGTTTTCCCAAAATGTTCTGAAGATGGTGAAAAAGGCCTAACACCTGGCAATGGCAATAGTTTTCCTATGCTTATCCAGATGATGTGCAACAGACAGAAGTTTGCTTTTCAACTGATTCCCTTGTTTCCTTGCATACCCTAGGAAGCCTGCAAAGAAAATTTATTCAGAAGCTTAGCACTGAGCTTTTGAGCAGATGTTTTTCCTGCCTATACACTTCCCAGCAGATATCTCTGCCTTTTTCTCTCCAGTCATCAGCTAGAAGAATGATACTGCATATCTGTACTCCTTTTCCTGCCAGCTATTAAGTTTAAGCCCCATTCTACTCCTTTTCTCCAGAGGGAGATGAGGAAAGACTTCGAAGAGTAGCCAAAGGCAATGAATTCCTGGGAAGGGAACTGAACTGTCAATACCAAATCTGGGTGGGAGGGGGTGAGGAAGGGGAATGGGAAAAAGGAAAAGAGAAACCTAAGGACAAATGTATAGAGAAAGAGACAGTTAAAATGGACAGGACTGAAGAGGTCGTGGAGAAAGATAATTTTCAATGTTGGAGAGTACAGGTGACAGAGTTTAAGTAAAAAGCAATTGGATGTTAGTGAAGTAAATACATAGAGCATAATTATGACCTCAAGAGAAACCTGGATTTTGAACAATTACAGTGACAGTTGCATAAAGCTACCAGTAAGATAGTTGAACGCATGTGTGAAATGTTTGTGTGCCTGCAGGAAGTATTGCTTCTGCTTCTGAATCCTTTCAGCCATGAATCACAGCTTTGCAAAAGGAAGTTTGCTCTCTCAAATACAACTGCACCACCCAGCTGTTAGGGGTCAGACTCTGACAGTGAGATTTGCTTTGCTGAAACAGTTTCTTATTCATTGGAAAGGGCAAGAATCAGGCTTCTGACTCTGGAATCAGAACAGCTGGTACAAAAAAAAACTGAATGGCAAGGGGAATATGTGAATGAGTTTGGGTGCCCATTTCATGGACTCAGGCAGGCACTCCTTTAAAAGTGGGATGCGGTGCTATCTATATTAATTCTACTCAGAATATCCTTCAAGAAGGACATGCTGGCAAAGGATGTTTCAAGGAATGCTGCATGGGAGGAGGGCTGCTTAGAAAATGTTAGTAGCAAAGGTATCCTAAAGCATCCTTTCTCCAAAGGTTAGAGGATCTGTTTAGATGCCGCTTCAGGCTCTTGAGCTGGAGAACTCCAGTAAACCTAGACATCTATGAGGAACACAGTAGACTGAGGGTGGGAGGAAGGGGTGGAGGGAGGGGATGCAGAATGTAGGGAGGGATGTAGGTGATGTGGGAAGTGTACATTTATTATGATATGGTAATTACCAAAAAAGTGGGAGGCCAATGTTCAGTTCTCTCTTGAGCCTAAGGAGATTCAAACTCACATCTGCAGCAGCTTTAGGTAATTCCTTAATCACTAGGCTGGAGAATAATTAGATGACATGTGCATTTTACATTATGCAGTGAAAGACTGAGGCAGCTTACCACAGTCTATCTCAGTGCTCAGCCCCTGAAAGTAACATGCTCAGGACTTTTCTTGCTTGTGTTCTTTCTGACCACGAAACTGTTCTCCTTTGTGTGAAGAAAAAGAATATCTGATAGTAATGGATTTAAACTTATCATTCTTTTACTGATCTGTAAGTTACTCAAAGAAGTGTAGAAGAGCATCTTGATACTTTCATGACTTTAATTGAATCCCACTGAACTCAGGGGGAAAAATCATGCACTAGACTGAGGTTTAAAAAATAATACTTATTGCTACAGTTTCCAGCCAATGGCAGGGAGATTCTACCTTCAGTTGCAAATGGATTAAGATGAAATACTTTCAGAAATTCAATACTGGTTCCTTTTGTGGCAAGCTAATGAGCTCAGCCCTCACAAAGTGGTCTCAGGACATTATTTTTATGTTAGAAACTCAGCGGTGCCTGAGCATTATATGGACAGCTGTTGTTAAGGGGTCACAAAGCCCTGTCAAAACAGCAGTCTTCATCCTTTCTTTTGGAAACCATAAACTGAACAGAACTCACTCCTAAAGAGTCCAACGGCAAGGCTTTCACAGATGGTGTCATTTAAATATCAGTGTATTTGGGGATACAGTCACGCAATCATTTTCTTGTTTGTTCTCACCCTTTAAAGTGCTCCACTCTATTACTGGCAAAGTGGCTTGCTCTGTGATGAACTATACTTTTGCTTCTGTTTTTTTAAAAAATATGTTCTTCTAATTGCAGAATTGAATTTGATAGGAAAGCATTGGAAAATTTCTACCGTCACCAGCTTTGCCTTTCTTGTACAGTGTTGATGGGTGAACATATCCCATTAGAGGTCTGACAAAATATGATATATTTGAGAGGAAATTAAAATGCCATAGTTAGCATTAGAAACCATTTACCAACTAAATATGAGAAAGATTTAGTTATTCCAAAACATGAATGAAATAACATAGAGGTGATTTTCAAAAATGCTTAAGAAGATCTAAGCAGACAGCCCCTATTAAAAACCTCTGTGGAAACCAGGCTTAATTCCCAGAAGACTTTTTTAAAATTAATTTTTACTCTCTTAGTGTCCTCTTCTGGCATGAAGAGTCTTTACTCTTAACCTGTTTCTGCTCTGTTGCTTACCGCTTAGTCTCATACTAATACTCATACATTTCTTTCGCACTCCTCCCTTTTAGAGATTTCTTTTGTTGCCCTAGTTTTCATTCTCACCATTTGCTTATTGCATGTTTTTCTGTTCCTATAGTCTAAGTAGCTTTTTGTTTTTTGAGAATTTCTACATGGTTTTCCTTTTCTCCTTTGCAAGAGTTCTTTTTCTTCCTTTTGTATTTTTTCTATTCCCATTGCTGCCTCACTTTTACCATCAACTTTTAATTTCTTCCACTTCTGTCTTTGTTGAGGCTCCAATTGTAAATTTTCTTAACACCTTTGAGGTTATAACCTCCCTGGAAACCACCTTAAAGACCATTTAGATCCCTAAGTTTACAAATGTATATCTAAAATATCAGCTAATGAAGCATACTGTCATCAGACTGATAGTTACAGCATGGGAAAGGCAAGAGCAAAATATATTGAACTTCCATGCAAAATGTAGGTCCTCCTGTGAGATTTTTAAATGCAGCCTGCACCTTTTTGGACAGCAAAATAGCCTTCACCACAGCTTGTTTTCCAGTGACAAAACACTGTGTGAAAGAGCTACTGATCTGTCTTTTAAATTAACATTTCAGAATGTTGTAGTTATATTTTTACTTATTTTTAAATGTACATAGAAACATTTCTGAGATTAAACATCTGAATGTATCATCATATAGTTGCGTACATTATATTAGGACCCTAAGCCATCTCTCAATAAACTGGCATAACGCAGGATGAGGCTGGCTAACAGAAAGCCATACAGTGCGTTAGGACAAGCTGTGCTTTTCTGCAGAGTAACTCAAAGTCATGGAGGTAATTAAGAAATTTCAGTGCCAGCTGGAGGCTACTGCACTGCTTTTGGTGCCATTAATGGGGCGTCAAAAACCAGTTAATTCTGAACTGTAGGTAAGTCAGTAACTTCTCAGAAGATGATTCCCTCATTATCTGCCAAGGTTTATTTGGGATTTTCTTATACCTTTTCAACTGAATAATGTAATTAATAACTTCAGTTTAAGTTTTTTCAACCTAACACTACAAGATATTTTAAGGAGAGAGAGCTTTAAACCTGTCACTGTACTGACTCTCCTCAAGCCTTATCCATCTCCAGTTTCCAAGAGTCAAGTATTTTCTGATTGTTTCATATTTGTTTATTTTCATTTTTTTTCCAATTTATTTTCAATATTGGATGATATTAATATCACCCAAAATTGCTGATAGCTTCAAAAAATCTTTTTCTTTTAACACAGAAGAATGCTATGATCATTGATTTTGTCATATGCACTGACAGTTCTTAGACATCAAATTTTCAACATGCTCAGTTTGACATGTATGCAAGGGTGCACAACATAGAATATTCCAGTGACACAAATTTGAAAAATGTAAGACAAATAAAATAAGTCTTTGGAATAAGCCTTTTTTTGTTAGTTATATAAGTAAAATAAATAAGTAGGCATTAAAATTCTCAGCAAGTTCCTGCAATCTGTCAGCTGAGGTGAAAGTCACAAAGATCTTACAATGCCCATTAATAAAATAGAAAAATGCTAATAATAGTGTTATAAACCATTCTCTCAATCATTTGAGGGCTGTGAATAAGATTGGATGCATTAATTTGTGGACTTAGGCATGCATTTTGTCCTTGGAAGTTACAAAAGCGATCACAATATTAGAAGCAGGAAAGCATCTAGTTGAATAATTCCCATGCTCTGTTACTGCAGGTCAGAAGATCAGTGCTTGCATTTATGACCCAAATTTCTTCAAAGATTACATTTCCTCCAAAGATATTTCAAGACTTCATTGAAATACAATACAACCCATTTATGCCAGCAACCAAGAAACAGCATCACACTTTTCAAAACCAGAAATGGGGTTAGAACATGCAGCTGCAGACACATCACTTGTTTTCTTCACCGTTTGCACAAAAATCCTCTCATACTTGCACTACCATTTATAAGCAGCTTCTAAATGTTATTTTCCCATTTTTGCTCAGTTATGTGGCCTTTGTATGACAGGAGATAAATGCTTGTGTTTTATGAATCTTTGGCCAAAGAGGTAATCACGTTTAATATCTGCCTTTCTGTTAGTCATTCTAATTTCCTTGTTGGAAATGATTGCATTTGTCAAGTTTGTTCATTGGTACATTTTATTTGTTTGTTGGTGAATTTTATGAAAATACTCAAGAACTCGGTCTTGGAGGATTTCCACTCCTGTGTAAACAAAAACAACCTCAAAGTAAAAGTCAGCCAAATAAACCAAAACCCACTGGGAGTCATAGATTGCCTATGGCAGAAGATTGTTCCTGGACACAGAAAGCATCTTGCTTTTTCCAGAGAGAATCTTGAGTCCAGCTATTTTAAGAGATTGAAGAACTCACTGAAAAGGGTGCAAAATTGAAACTGAGCTCTCACAAAAGGCAGCTGCTATTATTAATGTGCATACTAAAACCACTGAAATTTGAAAAATGATTAAGATGGAGTTCCAGGCATCATCTTTATGCAAGGCAGATTTGGCAGACGGTCTATGTTTACGGGAAGGGTAATATATAATTTCATTGGGATGCTGATTCCTTCTAAGAATGAAAATAAAGTATAATCTGAATAATTGCCTGTTAATTGAGCTGTCATATATCTAATGGAAGACATTCGTTTGTTTATTTTAAGTGCATGTATCTCTGCAAGCACAAATTTGGGCACATGCCTGTTATGGAAGCCATGGGAAAATACGAGTTCACTGTGTAGGAGATCTGTAACACAGGGAGGGCAACCATAGAAACTGAACCAGCTAACTGAACCTGGCAAAAAATACAATTAAGGTAGTGAAGATGCAGAGTGGGGAACTACAGGCAAGACAGATAAAGAACAGGCAAAATTAAGGAAAGAGGATGCGAAAGAGAGGTCCAAATTGAAAGCAGAGGACAGTGACATGGAAAAAAAAGAATATATTGATTCTGTTCATAAAAGTACAAAGACTAGAGAAAAATATTAACAGCTTGATGAAGCTGGAAGTCACGGAAAAAGAATTTTTAACAATTAGGTAAAATGAATAGAAAAAAACATCCTGTCTACCAAAACATATTTTATGCACAGATACCTAAAATAGATGGTCAAAGATGGTTCAGCTGAACGACAGCTTGGCTTTCCAATCTTTAGGCAACTTTTCATTTAGCTTAAACAGCACCTTCATTTCATCCTCCTTGAAACACATATAGAATTGGTACGTGGAGTTATTCATAGAAGTCCATGTTTTCTTCTATTTTCTGATTACAGATATAGAAGCATAGATTTTTGTTGTGACATGCACTACTGATCCAAATGCTTTATCAGTTGCTGTCGCTTCTTAATACTCCAAGATCCTTCAAACAATTAGACAAATGATTTCATAATGATTTCCTGGCATTATACAGTTCTATTTAAAATTCACATTGCCTGACAGTATTCCATTATAGTTGCTGTGACCACAGTCCTGAGCATGCTCATAGCCTGCCTTTCTGTCAAAGGTGGAGTAAGTCTTGTCTTAATAGCATGATCAGCTATGCACAATCTATCAGATGCAGTATTTTGAATGTCTTGTTTAATGGCAGCAGTATTTTCCTGCTGTATTTGAAATACATTTTTAAACACATTTTGTTTTCTGTAGATATATTCTATCACAGCCTAACATTAAGTTCTTTATTTTCCTCAAGTGAAAGTTCCCAGTGGATGTCATATAGCTTACCAAATGTCATTTCTGTCAGTATCCAACCAGAGAGTCTATCAGTTTTTAATGTAAATTTACTTTCCTTCACATTTCTTTCAAGTTCATCATGTTATTCTGATATTTTCTATGCAAAGATTCTGAGTCTCAAGTTATAAGCAAAAATTATCTGTCCCTTCCTTTCCTGTGCACCACCAGCTTTCTTTTATGTTCACTCACTAGCCTTTGCCTAAGTTCATCAATTACCCACTTAAAAACTTGCCTATTAAACTGACAGATTTTATAATTTTAAGGATACCTGTGAGGCATTAAGCTTTCCTAGAGCAGGTCACCAAGAAAGCAATTTCCTGTTTCAGGCCATATATCCCCCACCTGGGAGACTTTTTTTTTTTTTTTTTTTTTTTTTTAAGAGGAATAAGAAACAGAATAAATTATTACGGTTAGTTCTTAAAAAAATCTTTCATCATTTTTAGAGTATAAATTCAGATGGGAATCAAAGGTTCAGCACATACTGATATAAGTGTTTGGATACAAATATGATTGGAACCATGACTGTTAAACAAAAATTTAGAGCAGTATTTACATGTATTGAAATATAAGCAAAGGTAGTATAAAAAATAAAATTGTCTCTTTTAGGTCATGAAAATTTTGTCTCCAATTCATCACTTCAAAACAAGCAAGTATATAAATATAAATGCACAAAACTGACAAGGAAATCATCAAGATTTCTGGAGTTTATTATTGTTAGATGCTTTCTTACAAGACAAAATATAAGTGTATATAAATACAGGGACTATTTGGGGAAAAAAGAAACTGCTTCAGCACAAGCAGTAGTCAAGGCTAGCTATATCATTTTAAAAAAAAAAATCATAGAATCATTTAGATTGGAAAAGACCTTTGAGGTCACCAAGTCCAACCATTAACCCAGGTCTGCCAAGTCCACACTAAACCATGTCCCTAAGCACCACATCTACACATTTTTTAAACAGCTCCAGGGATGGTGATTCCACCACCTCCCTGCACAGCCTGTTCCAATGCTTCAGCACCCTTTCAGTGAAGACATTGTTCCTAATATCCAATCTAAACCTCCCCTGGCATAACTTATGGCCATTTCCTCTTGTGCTGGCACTAGTTATCTGGGAGAAGAAGCCTATCCCCAGCTGCCTACAGCCTCCTTTCAGACAGCCGTAGAGAGCAGTAAGGTCCCCCCGGAGCCTCCTCTTCTCCAAACTAAACAACCCCGGTTCCCTCAGTTGCTCCTCAGAAGAATTTCCAGACCTTTCACCAGCTGCGTTGCCCTTCTCTGGACACACTCCAGCACCTCTACATCCCTCTTGAAGTGAGGGGACCAAAACTGGACACAGGATTTGAGGTGCAGCCTCACCAGTGCTGAGTGCGGGGGGACAATCACTGCCCTGGTCCTGCTGGCCACACTGTTTCTGACACAGGCCAGGATGCTGTTGGCCTTCTTGGCCACCTGGGCACACTGTTGGCTCATCTTCAGCCAGCTGTGGACCAACACCTCCAGGTCCTTTCCCACCAGGCAGCTTTCCAGCTGCTCTTCCCCAAGCCTGTGGCATTGTGTGGGGTTGGTGTGACACAAGTGCAGGACTCAGCATTTGTCCTTGTTCAATCTCATACAATTATTGGCCTCAGCCTATCAATCCATGATGTCCAGCTGCCTCTGGAGAGCCTTTCTACCCTGAAATAGATGACGACTCTCCCCCAGCTTGGTGTTGTCTGCAGACTCACTGAGGGGCACTCAATACCCTCATCCATATCACAGATAAAGATATTAAACAG